>OZ024781.1:1332701-1562701 GCA_964017025.1 Stenichneumon culpator | reverse complement strand
ATGTGGAGAAGTGTATCAGGGTTCTGTGCACCGAATTACTGCTACACATCCCCGCCGAGGAAGATCCCGAAAAAATAAATGAGCTACGCGTCAAAGAACTGATGAAAAATAATTTCAATTCTTTCAAAGAAGCGGTTCGACTTCGCCTGGATCCAGCATTTGTCGAATTCGCATTCGACATAGTTTTCGTGGAGCTATCTGTACTGTGTGCTGCGTACATAGCTAACCAGCTGCGAAAAGCACTTGCCACTAAAAAGAAATGAGCGCTTTAATAGCGTTATTGCCTTGTGCATATAATTGTATATCAGTATTATTATTATTTCTATATCATTAAGATTGATCGTTTTCACATTTCCGTAGACATTTTTCGTTCATTCGTTAGTATTGTAAGCAATTAAGCCCTTGCCCATTATTGTAGCTAGATGTAAACTTATTCAGTAATACAAGTCGGCACTTCTTCGTCAGTCTCTCGGCATTATATATATATATGTATTCATATTTTGTCTTCTTAAGTAATCAATAAACTGATATAACCAATAATTGTGTTTTTCATTCACCGTAAAATACCAACAAAAATCATTCATCGTGAAAAAGTTCCGTTTCTATAGTATTCAAGAGGAAACCGCTCGATTTTACAAGGTTCTGAAAAATATAATTAATTATATTCTTAACAATTAATATTGTTACTGAAGAGAGGGGGGCTCTGAAACTGGCCGGACAATCGGAGCTCGGGGACATTGCCTCGACCAATCAGAACCCAGGGAAAATAAGGGGACTAATCATAGACCAAGGCATTTTTAATTACTCCCCCGCTCTCGCGAGAAACTATCCCCACCACCATCCACCCTCATGCACGGATTGGGCCCGCTACAGCAGCCCGGTCCAGACGCCTGTGGGAGGGGGATAGCGCCAGACAGGGTGGTGGAGGGGGAACAACAGATGGTCCCTGTCTCTCGAGAAACTACCCCCACTCCCTCCACCCTCCTGCACTGATTGGGCCCGCTACAGCATCCCTGTCCCCGACGGTGGTGGTGGGGGATGGCGCCAGACAGGGTGGTGGAGGGGGAACAACAGATGGTCCCTGTCTCCCCAGCCCTGTACACTACTACTAAGATGTTAAATTCGAATGGATGGCGAAGCACGAACAGGCCATGAAGGACCTGAAACGCGCACTAACGCCCGCCCCCGTGCTCCAATATCCGGACTTCGAGAAGCCCTTCGTGGTTACCACCGACGCCTCGGACAAGGCCATCGGAGCCATATTATCCCAAGGGCCAATAGGCGAAGATTTACCAATCTGCTACGCCAGCCGAACGCTAAATAAGGCCGAACAAAATTATACGACCACGGAAAAAGAACTTTTGGCAATCGTATGGGGAATTGCACAATTTCGCCCATATGTATACGGCACTCGGTTCACCGTATTAACCGATCATAAACCACTAACGTGGCTATTCAGTGTCAAAGACCCTGGGTCGAGACTCATGCGCTGGAAAATAAGATTATCGGAGCACGAGTTCGACGTGCAGTACAGGACGGGTAAGCAAAATACCAACGCGGATGCGCTCAGCCGCATATGTGTGGCAACCCGGTCGCACGCACACAAGGAGACCGAGCAGGTACGTAGCAGTGACGGCGACGGCGAGACCCGCCCGCACGAGGCAACGGTCAGCCAGGAGTGCGAGTCCGCGGACGGTCAGCCCGACGCGCCGTGCAACAAGGCGCACGAACGAAACTGCTCGGACAACGACTGTCCGAGCGAGGAGGAACAAATTGAAATACTCCACGAGCATCACGACGCACCCCTCGGAGGACACCAGGGAATCACAAGAATGCTCGCACGAATAAAACTAAGGTACAACTGGCCCGGGATGCGAAAAGGCGTAGAAGAATACGTCGGCCGCTGCGACAAGTGCCAGCGCAATAAAATTCGGCCGGCAACAAAGGCGCCGTTAGTCATTACCGACACACCTACTCCAGCCTTCCAAAAATGCGCCATGGACATCGTAGGCCCACTACCGGAAACAGAACCGAGGAATAAATATATTCTCACGTTCCAGGACTTGCTCACGAAATACAGCGTAGCCATACCGCTGGAAAATCAGCAAGCAAACGAGGTTGCGAAAGCGTTCGCAAAAGAAATAATATGTCGGTATGGGACACCAGAAACCATCCTGACCGTCCAGTGCACGAATTTCCTGAGCGCAATCGTTAAGGGGGTCTGCAAATTACTGCGCATAGAAAAAATTCAAACCACCGCATACCACCCCGCGTCGAATGGGGCACTTGAACGCTCACACCTAACGCTTGCCGAATACCTTAAGAGGTATATTGACGGAGATCAAGGAAATTGGGACGAGTGGCTACCGTACGCCATGTCCACGTATAACACGACGCCCCACACGGCAACCGGATTTACGCCGCACTGCTTGATTTACGGCGACAATGCGGAGCTACCAACAGCCCTAAAAAGGGAGCCCAGACCCAGGTACGCATACGACGATTACGTGCAAGAACTACGGGAACGCCTACGCGCGGCCTGGTCTACAGCGCACGACAACCTCAAGGCAGCAAAAGAAAAAGCAAAGGACCAGCACGACCGAAAGGCTAAGGAAATCAAGTTCAAGGTCGGGGACCGCGTATTATTACACGACGTAACGGTGCGTCGGGGACGCTCAGCAACGTTAACGCCGAAGTGGATCGGACCCTATCCCTTCGAGGGGATACACCCGCCTTGCAATTACACCCTCCGCCAAGGACGGCGGACGGTAAAAGTGCATGTAGACCGTCTAAGAAACTACGTGGACGAATAGAAAAAAAAAACCCAAGGGACGGTCACCGGGTTTCGACAAGGCTTCGCAATAGGAAAGAATGAAAAGGATAAATAAATTAATGAAAAATTCCAGGTTACTGGTGGTAAGCGCGCAGGCCGCGGCTCATCTCTCGGACCGGCCATACACCATTCACCAATTCGAAACGCCCCAGGGCTATACTTCGAAAAGGTCGGAACACTATATCCATACACCAACGACTGGACACTGGCCATACGCATGAATCTAAAAAACATGGCCTTTATGGAGCTACGGATAAAAGCCCAGCTTGACGAGGTTCGGACGAAGTGTGAAAAATTCGGGAGCCCGGACGGACATTGCGCCGAGATGGTGGAACACCTCGTACGGCTCTCTGAAAAAATAGAGGAAAATGTGGGGGTTGTGCAGGATCTCATCGGAGTAAAACCGAGCCGCAAACGCCGAGGATTAGTTAACGAACTCGGAACGGTGCTGAAATCCATAACCGGCAACATGGACGCCGACGATGGGGAACGGCTCGAAGCAGAAATCGCGACCCTCCGAGATACACAGGATACGCTAAAAGAAGGCATGAAAAAACAATTGCAGGTGGTAGAAACAACGATCGAAATGTTCAACGAAACCTCGCAAGCAGCACAAAGAAATTTACAAAAATTGTTCACTATGGTGCACACCGTAGACGGTTATTTCCAAAACCGAACCAACGCACTACGCGACAGACAACACTTCGACGAAAGCCTGACGTTAATCGAAGCCACTGTCGAAGCATACCTACGAGAGGTAGATAAAATGACAGAATTATTCTCCGAGGTGGCATCCGGCACAGTGAGTGCCTCAACCGTGACACCAGCCACACTCACGAAATACCTGACGGAGGCGCTGCCATATTTACCAAGAGGACACAGCTTTTCGCGTCCCATCGCGCGACATAACGCGGCAGCCATACTCCGCCTGGCAACGGCTCGGGCTTACCGAAAAGAGGGAGTGGTAACTCTCATCCTGGAAATCCCCCTTATCGGATCGTCCGAATACAACCTAAATTACGTGTATCCCCTCCCGCGGAGGGGAAACAACAACACATACTATTACATAGATACCACGGAGGATCTCGTGGTAGTAGACCGGAAGAACCGGCAATACATCCGGATGATGGAACGTGACCTCGAAACATGCAAGACGGCCGACGACAAATATTACTGCAAACCCCGACACCCAGTCATGGCGATCCCCGAAGACGCGCCATGCAGCATACGATTACACATCGAGGGTGCGGTAGGTCACGGACAACCGTGTCCGAAGAAAATCATACTCCTCACACATACTCTCGTGATGGGTATGCGTCAGCCCGGGCAAAGGCTGTACATAGCGCCGAGCGAAGTGACGGCGAGCGTCGGTTGCCAAGGAAAGCCGAAGCAGCAGGAAATATTACACGGCGCGGGGCTAGTGACCCTCCAGGAACGATACACGGTCACCAAAGCGGCCTTCAAGCTCGAGACGGTGCGACGATGGAAGCAACGGATAAACGACACCTGCTATGTGCCGAGCTACAACCTTACCCTGCTCCCCGCCGAGGCAGAAGAAATACCAAAGACAATACGCGAAAGCCGGAAGACAACGCTCGAGCACGCAGTAACCAATCCGCGAGAATTAAACGAAGTCGGCACTCAGATAAGGAATATGCAAGAGAACCTGGACCGAACCACCACGCATGAAACGAGGAATCCCACGTCGCTATACAACGTGGTAGGACAATACTCCGTCGGTGCGGTCGCCCTCTTCGCACTTGCCGGCTATATTATCATTAATGCGCTGTGTCGAAGGGCGAAATCAGAGGCCATACGCCTGCCCAGTACCGCTTAACCTAATCTCGCAGAATAAAAGGGAATTAACGGGAAAACACATAAAATACATTAAAATATATTTATTTCCCCAAAAAACATAAAATATAAATCCCAACAAAGGGAAGCGAGACTCGGTGGTCAGTACCACTCAGCCCGACGCCAATCCATCTCGCCCCGCTCGGCACGCCACATCCGTGATATCGGATCCTCGTCGTCCTCGACCTCCGACTCCGAGTCCGAGGCACCCGAGGATGCCCGGGAGGAACCTTCACCGGCAGAAGACGCCTCATCGGAGACCAGGTCGATGACCACTGGTTCAGGGGAAACGACTGACCCGGCACCAACGTCCCCCACGACCTCGACGATTTCGACCTCCGGGCTCGGAGGACGACGGGGCGCCGCCTCAAGGTCCTACCCCGGACTATACGCTGCCTCCCAGCAGCACAACGCAACGCGCCTCCTCTGGAAAAACAAAGGAACGAACACGGAAATCAAAAGTCGGTCAGAAGAAAAAAAAGGGCCAAAGCGAACATTTTAGAAAAAAAAAAAAATACACAATCTTACCTTAGCCGGTGGGCTCATAACGAACAATCGGCGAGTATAAGTCGCTGGACAAACTGGCAATGGATAAAAAAAGTTGCGAAACAGCCGGCTAATATCGGCACAAAACTCCATGCTAAGCACTTCATCAGACATCAACCCACGTTCGTCAGCAACCGCGACGCTCGCCCCCACACTGCACCGACGACGCGAGCAGTGTCAACCAGGAAATCTCCACCGAATCTTATTCTACTGTTTAATAAATAACTTAAGACCTAAAAAGGAGACACAGGGTACATCGAAAACCCCGCCGGTTACGAGCAAAAGAAATCGTAAATTTCTTTTCCCCTTAGGGGGGAGGGATGTTGTACCCCGGGTCAACGCCCGACGCGCATCGATTCAACTCGGTTACCCGATAGAATAAATCGATCACCCAAAGGCGAATCGATTCGGTAATTAATAATGAACGGCTACTTTTTTGAGAAAACCTATCGGACGTTGTACCCCGGGTCAACGCCCGACTATCTGAGGAATGCGCTTGCCCAATCGCGGTAGGCAACGAGCGCGCGACGCGTCGTTGCGAAATTCGGAAGCACTCGACGATATAGTATTTAAGAATAGCCGAATAATTAATTAGTCGAGTCAGCTATTGGGAAACAGGGAACCAATAAACATTAATTGTTTAAACAATTACGAAATAGCTGAAAGTGTCAAAATTAAGCTGACATGCCTGCTCTTACTCCTATATAAAGGACCACAAGCAGGCACTCAGCAGTCTAGTTTAATCAGAACATCGTTACGGTCAGTCAGATATACCGTAACTTATATACACTCTTCGGAAGGAAGATAAGCGTACGAAGTGTACTACACAACTATTGGTAAATAATCACGAACAATCTATTGTAATTAATATTGATATAATAAATCGTGCTTTTATAATTCACTTGGGTTTCAACCCTTTACTGGATAAATCCCGAAAACCTTTGAGCTAACAGCTCCCGCAGTACTCACAGTAGCTAACTGAGCTTCTGCGGATATAACACTCCTGAAAATTATTTGGTCATCGAAATCATTCATCCACATCGTAGAAATCTGGAAAGGACGTTCATTTCCGGGAATCGATCATCTTCATCATCATTCGATTCTGATTTGGATATTCGGAATTTTGGAAGGACGTTATTTTGGAAAGTTATGTTCGATTCTGACTCGAATATTAATCTGGAATTTGGGAAGGAAGTTTCATTTCTGTAATGTATGGGAAAACATGTGGACGTCGGAAATAAATGTTCACCATTTGAGTAACAACTAATATCACTGTACTGTTTGGAATTACACGTTACTCGCGTCGGAGCTCGGATCTGAGTCAGCCGGAAACAGCCATAGCCCGTTACGCCGGTAGTCAAAAGTAAGACTAGCCAAATACAGTACAACTCCTCGACAATGTAACGGATCGTTGAACAATATCACCGCACTACAATACGTGGCCCACCAAATCCCGATAATATTAAAACGATCATCCGAGCTGAGCAGCGTCGCTCACTTAGTCGGCGATAGAGGCGCGTGGATCGGGGATGACATGGGTTGTGCGCAGAGGTATATAACCCGCGATCGGAAGTGCCTCTCCCCAGTCGCCCCCGTATCATAAATTTATTCGATCGCCGGATCATATCATTTAGTGGATGATACCCACGATACTTTTTTGTACTCTGCGGTACGAATTGTGATTAATTGATTAATCCAGGAAGGCAGCTGGGTTTTTTGTGTATCTTAACAATAGATATTCGAAAGCGCGTCGTGGCCGACACAGTCAATCGCCGAGGATTTAGCCCAGGGTCAGCAGCGATGTGAATTCGACAAACATGGAGTCGAACACCTCTTCAGCCGAATGATCGAACCGCGGGCACATCTTCCCGAAGAGAGAAGGGCATAACCTCTCCCCAGATTCCATCGACGGTGACAAGGAACAGCCTCTGGGGTATTGGTTGGAGCCAATTAGTTGATGCTGATAGCACGTTGTCCCTTCACCGCGATCAACTCACCTCACAACGAGTATCTCGGCCTTAATACAGGCCGTCATCATATTCCGTGTGAGCTTTCCCTTACGAACCATGTGGTTCGATTGATCTACATAGACGGTCGGACGAATACGTCTTACTGCAACATCATCCCCCGTCGCTGCAATAGGATTGTATCCAGAACCCCTCGGAGGGGTGTCGCCACATAACGCTTTCGTATCCCGAGCCAAAAACGGGACTCATTGATAGACAATTCCCCTTCTCTTTTGTTCGGTGATTTTTAATGTTCTTGCGATAAGTAATGTATTTCGGAGGTCATCGGTTATAAATCCAGATGAAAACTCCCTCGGTTACAAATCCGTTTCGTAACGTTGTCGCGCGATATAGTGTGCCTTATATCTCTCTTCGTATGTAATTTATGTAATTTAGTTTGTAAAAGATAATTAGTGTTATTCATCAAAAGTCGTTTCACGAAGTCATTCGATGGACTCACCATCGGGTCCCTGTCATTTCGTAACGGAATAAATAAAAGAGCTGCGCCTCGGCGACAGCCAACCGGCTATGTGAAATTATATCTGACGCTGTATGTTATTGGTGACCCATGGTCGCTTGTATCTCCAACCCCAGTCAGTTCGTGTCGGATGGTTGACACAACACTTAGTATAAGAGTACCGCGCATACAAAAACAAGAATACATTCACACAAAATTACACATCTAAGGTCTTACGCGGTTTAACTCTTCTTGAAGAACGTCGCAGCTCTGGAGTTTTGACAGATTCGGAGTTTCCCGAATCTCCTCGGCCTCCCACTGAAGAAGCAGTGGGTTCACTCATCGGTTCGGTCGACGTTCGTGAATCTTTATCACCCCTCATGGTCTCGAGTAATTCCTACGGAATTGGACATTCTTTAGCATCATTTAAAAATCGGCGGTTCCGTTCGCAGGTTCAAATTACACGGGCGCAATTGATCAACATGTCTTTTCCAAATTCGATTATGGTCGGTACGAACAGAAAAAGTAACCGGACCAAGCTTCCATTACCCTTGCCTTTCGCCAGCGATCGCTACTAAAATCCTTAGGCGTAACAACGTCTTGTTCGCGAAAATTAATTTCTCGGTTTCCTCTAAAATCGCGTTACTGATCGCATTGCTTTCGCTCCACCGCATCCCGCAAACCGGGCCGCAACAAGTCTAACTTTGTACGCAAGGAACTTCCGATTTGCAGCTCGGCTGGACTGACACCCGTCGTCATGTGCGACGTCGCTCGATAATACAACCAAAACTTACACAGAGCTTCATGACAAGAATTTCCCGCTTGCATTACACCACATGTACGAACGCGCCACAGCCTTCATTCTCACCACACCTATGTGAATGCTATGCAATTCTTTTAACAGCTCTTTTCGCAAGGGAGGTAGGAACTACCACCCGATGACCCCACACACACAACTTCCTTCTATCGACAATTCCAGTTTACGAGTTTTATAAGGCTCTAATGCGCTGTCAACTTGACTCGGTCACTTTTCTAGTACAAACTGACGAACTCTACTGAGAATTGGGTCTTGTTCCGTCTCCTGTTTGACATTTACACTTCTAATCGTCTGTACATCCTGTCGCACAAGATTCAAGCATGACCCCGGATCGAAAACCTCCTGAAGACTGTCGTCGCGCTTCAAAGACAGCGGAGTGCGCGATAAACTATCCGCACGAGCATTATCAATTCCTTCAATGTGCTTAATTTGTACGTCGTTCCCAGACATAAATACTGCCCAACGCTGAACGCGACTAGTCGACATCTGAGACAAACCACGCTTAGATCCAAAAATATACATCACCGGTTTATGATCTGTTTGCAAAAACGAAACGACGTCCGTACACAAACTGGTGAAACGACATAACACCAAAGACTAAAGCTAACGCTTCCCAATCCAATTGCGAATAAACTCTTTCGGGCTTAGACAACGACCTCGAGGTAAACACAGTTGGCCTTTCAACTCCGTTTCCCCATTCGTGTGACAACACTGCACCGATTCCGACGGGTGACGCATCGCATGATATCTTTATCGGCAACTCCGAGTTATAATGCATCAGAATCTCGGACAAAACTAAGCATTGTTTGGCTTTGTTGAAAGCATCATCCTTAGCCTTAGACCAGCTCCACTGCACGTCTGCCAGTAACAACTCATACAACGGACTCACTACGTCCGCACAATTCCTGATGAATCTCGAATAATAACTAATCATGCTTAAAAAAAAGCACGCAATTGCGCCAGATCGGTCGGAATTGGTGCGGTTACAATAACTTTTATCTTTTCTTCAGCGATCTGCAAACCATTGGCGCTCAGGACAAACCCTAGAAACTGAACTCTATCCCTCGCGAATTCACATTTATCTTTTCTAGCGGTTAAGCCCGCCTCTTTGAAACGCGACTACACCTCTCTCAGTCTTATATCATGACTGTCTCTCGAAGGCCCCGTGATCAAAACATCGTCCAAGAAACAAATGACCCCCTCGATACCGTTCTCGAACACCTTAACAATGCTTGACCCTTCCTCGTGACTAGAAATCGCTTCTTTCACATCGTCGTTTTTTTTTTTTTTTTTAATGAATCGTTTCGGAGAGTTGGATACCAAGAACGGCGATCCACGGCCTACCTACCAATGGAGGCCCATTACCCGGAAGCACAAACAATTCCAACAAATGCTTAACTCCTTCGTAAGCAACCTCGACATTTAAAACTCCAATCGGTACAATATTATGCCCCAGATGCTACTTGAAACGCCTAGAGGTTTTTTTTTAACGTTAGTCTTGACAAATCTTTACGACTCTCGAATGTAGACTTCGAAATCACAGACACCACTGCGCCTGTATCGATTTGAAAACGCATCTTATCCCCTTGAATAATCAAATCCACCTCCATTGGCTATACATCCATAACAGTATTCGGATACTCATCACGTTCAAACTGCGCGTCTTCGAGACTGAAAATGTCATCGAATTCCTCTACTAACGCAGATACTGCGTCTACATAGTGATGAGCATCCCTGCCATTCGACCCATCGTCCCCCCTCATGGTATCCTTTTTTGTCGCATCCTTATTTCTACATACAACTGTCAAATGGCCTGCTTTATTACAAATATTGCACTCGTAATTCTTAAATTTACACTGATCCGACTTGTGATTTGGTTTACCGCAAACACACTTCACTTTTCTAGTCGCAGCACTACTGCTATTCTTCGTCTGGAAACCTCTTCTCGACACGAAGTTGACTGCATCGTTGATATTCCTTATCGATAAACCCATTTCCGCAACATCTCTCGCTGCAGCTTCCAGAGTTCTCGTGAGTTTCACCGCTCCCGCGTAGGAAAGATTTTGCCAAGGTAATGTCGTCGACAACTTTTTCAGGGTAGATAAGAATTGCTTGACATCCTCGCCCTCCTTTTGTTTACACTCAATGAAGCGGTAGCGCTCTGTAATCACACTTGGCTTCGACTGTAAATGATTCTTCATAATATTTACCAGCTCAAACAATGACAGAGCCGCGGGTGCCGACGGCGTACACAGATTTCACAGCAACGCGTATCCTTCTCTCCCCATTAGCGTCAAGAACAATGACACCTTCTTGTTATCAGGAACATCGTTAGCCAAAAAAAATTGTTCTAACCTCTCCGTCCATTGTGCCCGGTCCCCCCTGTGGATTAAATTCTTTCATCTCGCAAATTCTTCCAATCATCGAAGAAATTGACTGAAGAGCCACCGATGGATTTGCACCGAGACAATGCGTGCTCGATGCCTGCTGTTGCTGTTGGAGAACTGCACTCTGCCACTGCGCTACTTGCTGCTGCATCCGCTGAAACTCTGCCAAGTGTTTTTCATGCTCCATTTCCGACTGTTGCCGACGCTGCTCTATTTCCAACGATTGCCTTTCTTGATTCTGCCGGGTAACCTCCAACGCTTCTTTCAGCTGTTGAATTTCTAGTAACTACTCCGACTGTCTCTTCTGTTCGTGACACAACTGCTGCCGTTGTTTCTGTATTTGCCTTTGCCACTCTTCCATTTTCTTTTTCGACTTCTCAATTTTTATCCATTCCTTTTGTCGAGCTTTTCTCGAGAGTCGCTCTTCGCCACTAGACATTTTCCCTTTTTTTTTTACTCTTTCGGTTCTTCGATCAAGTCCGACGCACTATTACGACTTTTAACCGCGTTTTCCCACTGGTTGCTATACAACCATTCGCCACACTTTGATGAACAACCTGTCGCACGCGCTCTCACAATACCAGTCATCCATCCTCTGCTGGCACAACTTAATCGAGAAAAATCTCGGCGATCCTTTATCGCTCAATACCGTTTAAGAGCATGTGCAACACGCGGGCACATGAAAAGTTTCGAACAACTTTTCTCTGCGTATATTGAACGAAATTTAACGAAATTTTGGGAACCGACTGGATAAATGTGAACGTCAACCGTGTTTCATTCAGATTTCACGATTTCGAAAAAAAAAAATTACAGATCCATTACCCGCAGATCTCTGTAATGAAAAAATCGAGATCGTGTCGTTGCATGTAGAAAATTAACAAAACGAAAGGAAACACGGTTTAGACCGCATAAAGTTTTACAATGTAGATCCGTTTTTATTCCGATTTGAACTAGGGTATGGGCAAAAAGTTGTTCCGAAGCAATCGTTGGTATGCACGAAGCAATTTCAGTTAAACATGGCGAAGACTCTCCAGGATGGCAGCGCGACTGTCCCGGTAGAGGTCGTTAGTGGGTTGGGTCCTCCGGACGAAATATTCCTCCGTGCGCGTGAGATCCACTGAGATCCACTGCGGAATCCGGCAAAAGCACGCTACAGTCGCTCGCGCGCATATTGCCGTTCACGTACGTATCGTGCGATCGCGAAGTAAAAATAATTATCGTTATTTCGTGAGTTCCGTAGAAGTGACAGGACGGTGGAAAAACATCGTGGGATTCCAATGAAGAATTCGGAAGTTCTATCGAGAATTTCGAATTCTCCATAGAACGTTTGTGGTTTAAAAAAAAACGAGGGATCGGTAGATCCCTGCATGTCGATGCGGAGATCTGTTTCAGCAAGACGTGGCTGGCCAATTCTTACGTGTTTTTTTTCAGCTGCCGTCGCAGCAAGCTGGAGCTGCCCCTGCAGCAACATCAGCAGTCACCGCAGCAACAACTGCAGCCTCCACCACTGTGGGAACACCAGCTACGACCGTAGCAACAACAGCAGCCCCAGCAACAATAACAGCAGTCTCCGGAACAACAGCAGCAGCTGCCACAGGAGCAACACCAGCAGCCGCTGCCACAGGAGCAACACCAGCAGCTGCTGCCACAGGAGCAACACTAGCAGCCGCAGCAACAATAACAGCAGTCTCTGCAATAACAGCAGCCGCTGCCATAGGAGCAATGCCAGCTGTCGCCACGACAACAACGGCCAGCCCTCGACGATAGCAACTAATATAGACAAGCGCCATGAAAAGTAGCAGCTAGCATAATAATTGTGACATATGCTGTACATGTCGCAAACATTGCCACAATATTGCTACTTTTCATGGCGCTTGTCTATCTGGGAAGATTTTACATGCATTTTTTAAATTAACTAGGGACAATTACGCGCGCGAGCGGAAGTTTGTTCGCGCTACAGCGCTCCGTTTGCCCAAGATCTCTAAATTAGTTATTTGATAAGGGAACTACAATCATATGTCCATCCATCTACTCAACTTGCGATTTGAACGGTCACCCATCTAACTATTAACCTCTTGATTTGAACGGTCACCCATCCAACTACCAAACTCTCGGTTTTTACGGTCATTGAACCATCTATTAAACTCGTGGATTGAAAGGTCACCCATCCAATTATCGAACTCTCGATTTGAACGATCACCTATCGATGTACCGAACTCTCGATTTGAACGGTCACCTATCCATCCATTGAACTGTCGATTTGAACATTTGCCTATCCAACTACTGAATTTTCGATTCGTAGGGTCACCCATCCATCTACTGAGCTCCCTATTTGAACTGTCACCCAATCATCTACTGAACTTCTGATTTGAACAGTCACCCATCGATCGACTGAAATTCTTTTTTCATCGGTCACCTATCCAATTATTGAACTCTTTTTTCCACTCAACCTATCCAACTACCGAACTCTCGGTTTTTACGGTCATCCAACAATCTATTGAACTCTCGGATTAAAAGGTCACCCATCCAACAACCGAACTCTGGATCCGGAATTGTCATCATCTTTTTATGGTGGGAGACAAAACAATCACCCGCGCTGTCGCGCGCGAGCGGAAGCTTGTTCAGAGCTACAACGCTCTGCATGATCGAAATCCCTAGAATGATAATTTGGTAAAGTAACTATAGTCGTTCACCGAACTACCGAACTGTAAATTTGAATCATCACTCATCCAACTATTAAACTTTTGATTTAAACGGCCACCCATCCAT
Organism: Stenichneumon culpator; assembly: GCA_964017025.1. NCBI lineage: Eukaryota > Metazoa > Arthropoda > Insecta > Hymenoptera > Ichneumonidae > Stenichneumon > Stenichneumon culpator. The sequence goes on along the minus strand of OZ024781.1, from coordinate 1,549,032 downwards.
CTACTGAATTCCCGAATTGATCGGTCGCCCAACCGGCTACTAAACTCTCTGCTTGAACGGTCACCCCGACCAACTATTGAACTCTTGAATCGAACAGGTACTTATCCATCTACTCAACTCTCAATTTGAATACTCACCCATCCAACTACCGAACTCTCGGTTTTTACGGTCATCCAACCATCTATTGAACTCTCGGCTTGAAAGTCCCATCCAACTCCTCCAACCCGTTCAACCCAAGACCCATCCAACTAACGAACTCTCGATTTAAACGGTCACCCATCCATCTACTGAAATCTCGAATTGATCGGTCAACTCTCCGACTACTGAAGTCTAAATTTTAATGGTCACCAATCCATTTCGTGAACTCTTGATTTGAACGGTCACCCATTCATTTAATGACCTCTCCATTTGATTGGCCACCCATCCGACTACCAAACTCTCGGTTTTTACGGTCATCCAACCGTCTATTAAATTCTCAGATTGAAATATCACCCATTCATATACATCTATTTCACGGTCACCCATCCAACTACTACTAACATTTTGAATTGATCCGGTCACTCATGCATCTAATGAACTTTCAATTTGAACTTTCATTCAAATATACAAAAATTTCGCTTGCCTCGATGCCTCGTTCGTTAGCAATAATTTTATTATACAAACCTATATTAAAACTATGCATTGGTCGCGGTAAACGGGCCGAGACACACTAATTAAAATGATGGCCGTGTGAATCGCGGGGGGCGATACCGGACATGATGAAATCGGCCAGCTGTATCAGTTTGACACAGAGCCAGGCAAACCTCGTTTTTTGGGTAGTTCAAACTTCGACGCAACGGCCGGCCGAAATATATCGAAGCGACGACATGCAACGGAGCCGTCGCGCAGCAGCATCGTGGTGTCGTCATCGCCGACCAATCGTGGCACGAATAAAAAGGCAACAATGGGATCTATCGAAGTTTCGATAGAAAAAACTCGAAAGTCGATATATATCGTGACACACCAACTTTTTAGGAGTGGACTGCAACAAAGATCCTCAGCTAACCGTCCGATACACCCATTTATTGGAAGTTAACTCTGCGTTCCGAAGGGTTAGAGGCAACAAAAATAGGATCAATCTTTTCGCTGCAAAGTATATTCAATGCGAATAAAAAATGTGGCTGTTGTACCACAGCAATGCGCATGGAATATACCTTGTGTCCGAAAGGGTAATCCTACTTTCGTTGCCTCTAAACATTCAGAGCGTACAGTTACCTTCCAATAAATGAATCGTATCGAACAGCCAGCTGGGGGTCTTCGTTGAGGATTTTAAAAAATGCAAGTAAACCTTGCTATCGTTAGCCAGGTTTTACTTACATTTTCGAAATTAAGTTCAACGAAGAACTTTCAGTTAGCTGTCCAATACAATTCATTTCTTAGAAGTTAACTGTGCGCTCTGCATATTTAGAGGCAATGAAAGTAGGAATACTTTTTGGGACGCAAAGTATATTCGATGCACATTCCTGTGATACAATAGCCACATTTTTTATTTGCATCAAATATACTCTGCAGCCAAAACATTAATCCTAATTTCGTGGCCTCTCACCCTTCGGATCACAGAGTTAGTTTCCAATAAATTGGCGTATCGGACAACTAGCAAAGGCTCTTCGTTCAGCTTAATTTTACAACGGCACGTAAAACCTTCCCAGATAAACAAGCGCCATGAAAAGTAGGAATATTAGGGCGATGTTTGTGATATGTGCAGCACATGTCGCAATTACTACGCCAATTGCTACTTTTCGGCGAGCTTGTCTATCTTACTCGTTGTCGTTGAAAGCAATATGGTCATGTGCGAGGATCGGATAAAAAAAAATCGCCGAGCATTCTTACTCTAGTGCAATAACGATCCCGCTAATTCGACAGTCACCTGTCGATGCGAGGATGCAATGAAAAAAATATATCGCCGAGCACATAGGCTCTTGCGCGATAATCATCCCGCTAACTCGACAGTCACCTGTCGATACGAGGATGCAATAAAAAATATATATATCGCCGAGCATATAAGCTCTTGCGGGATAATCATCCCGCTAATTCGACAGTGACCTGTCAATGCGAGGATGCAATGAAAAACATATATCGCCGAGCATATATGCTCTTGCGCGATAATCATCCCGCCAACTCGACAGTCACTTGTCGATGCGAGGATGTAAAAAAATATATATTGCCGAGCATATAGGCTCTTGCGCGATAATCATCCCGCGATAATCATCCTAAATCGACAGTGACCTGTTGATGCGAGGATGAAATTTAAAAAAATATCGCCGAGCATTTATTATGCTCTTGCGCGATAATCATCCCGCTAACTCGACAGTCACCTGTCGATGCGAGGATGTAAAAAAAATATATATCGCTGAACATATAGACTCTTGCGCGATTATCATCCCGCGAACTCGATAGTCACCTGTCGATGCGAGGATGTAAAAAGACCTATCGCCGAGAGTATAGGCTCTTGCGCGATAATCATCTTGCTAACTCGACAGTCACCTGTCGATGCGAGGATGTAATAAAAAAAGATATATATGTATATATTGTGAGGCGAATTTCCGAGTGGAGGCGAAAACTCAAATCTCCACTACCGGTACTCGTACACAAAACCCGGTCTCTCGATCGTTGTCTATTTTAATCTCGGACGCCAGCCGCACGCAGCGTGCGACACGATCGGTATCGATATTCGGGAAAGACCAAGGTCGCGCTCCGACTAGCTGCAGCCTTGGGGGAATGGTAGAGGGGCGGTTCGGGGGAAAATCTTATTCGGGTCGTTAATAAACACTTCAAACTCTCAACAACCAACTATGAGAGACGAGTATAACAATTTATTAAAAGAAAACTAGTGTCGTAAAGTCAGTTCAAATTCCAAGCTCAAATAAATTCAAAGTTACAAAAGGAACAAAACTCTCGCTCTCTTTTCCCAATCTTCCAAATCTTACAGCAACCCGGTACAATACGTTCCCTACTATACTCCCGGCGGCTACTCAGTTCACCGTCGGAAGGACTGGCCTAGCGCCCAATGAAATTATTAATCGAAAGTTACAATACTATATTCTCCGAATTATCGGCAATAAAATATTCTTCAGATGATATATTCCAGCACTGGGTCCCTGCTATATTCGGCTTAACGTACGCGAGACGAAAATAATACGCTCGGTAGGCTATCGAGCAGCACAGCGCGGCTAACGCGGCAGCGGTCACGCGACAAGGTCAGAAGGACCCGCCGTGAAACGCTCGGCGACGCGCGAATCTTCGTGCGCTGAGGAAGGTGAAAAATCCTCTTGGCCTACCGGTAAATTATATGAAAGCGTGCAGGCAAACACGTAACTCAGAGGCGCAGCCCGGAGAAGCCGGGGCGATACGGACACGGGCCGTTTTCGCTTTATTTTCGCCGGTTTGCCTGTTGAGAGGCTGACGCCGTCGACGAAGGCTACGAAACTTTAACTCGCGAAAAACGGCACGGAGACCCGCACGACGCGCACTCGCAAACAATTCTTTATGAGATGACCAACACAAAAGACAAAACAGATTCTTCCAAAATTCCCGGCCAGATCCGCGCGCGAGCTCAGTACCGGTATCGCGCGCGTGCCACTTTTCGGCAACCAAAGACGCAACTCTACCACGCGATTTTTGCACTATCCGCACGCTCAAATAGGCCGGGTTTTATTCCCGGTTACCCCGTTAATCGACAAACAAAAGCGGGCTTCGACACGGCCGGAACAGCGGTCGACGTCTCGACCGAGATGACTCCGTGTACAGTTCACCGGCGATGCCGGTGCGTCGACAACGACAAATAAATTTACAGTAGACGAGTCGCGAGAAGCTTACCGGTATATTTTAGGGTACGAAGGCCTCAATTAAACCTCCTATGACGTCTCGAAAATCGGTCGTGCAGAACAAGAACGCTTCCTTCCTTCTAATGCCTCTCAGGCGTTCCAAAATCGCAATTCCGTTGAGATATCGAGAAAGAGTCCTGGGCAACGCACCGTCACTGTCGCCGGTCACCGGAAGAATCCCTATTTCTCGCTACTCTCTCCGATCGCGACCATTCGGGTACCCCGCTCACCCGCTTACCCCCCGTGCCTACTCTAGTTCCCACGGACGGGCCTAGCGCTAAACGGCACCTCGCAGGGCAGCCTCGCAATTAATTGCTCGCCGAGCACTCGCGCGCGCAAATATTTAAATAGGGCCTGACGCAAGGCCCAGCTCGCCACGGCGAGAAGTCTCGGCTGTAGACGAAGGCAACGGTGAGTGCAGGTGGAACAGTCCCTGCCCAGGTGAGGCATCACAGGGAAACGCCCGGTCCACCGTTTGTCGTCGGAAGGCACCGGCGAAGGCAATCCTTTCCGCTTCGTTCGGAATCGGTCAAGACGGTCTCCTCTCGATGTTCGTGGCGCTGACGCTCTCGGCTACCGGTACGCATTCCTCCTTCGGTCGCTTGACGCTCGCCAGGCGCGGATAGTACATGAAAACCGTTCGCCGTAATTAATAATGTATCGGATTAAACGCTACTGAGCCCCTCGGATCTGCCCGAGAAATGTGATCTGCGCTCGGTGAGGGCGCGCGCCGACTCTCTCTCTTGAAAACTTTAAATTTTTGGGACGTGCCCAAAATACGGCGTCACAGTATATATCGCCGGATACATATGCTCTTGATTGACGATCCTGCTAATTCGGCAATCAGCTACCGATGCGGATACATACATATATTCGCAAGACATCGCGAGCATCGTCGCCGAGTATATACACTCTCGTGCGCGGGTCATTGTCTCGAGAATCTCAAGTTCTCGGTGCAGTGGCTCTCAATTTCTATAGAATTAAGAGACGAGCAGATGCGCCGGGCGACACCTGGCGATACAAGGCAGAGTTACTTGTTTGGTATCCTGCCTTACCGCGAGAGCCGGTCCGCGTCGCGTCGCTCCAGCGTGTTTCACATGCTCTTAAATCCTCGTCGCCACTGTAATGTATGGGAAAACATGTGGAGGCCGGAAATAAATGTTCACCATTTGAGTAACAACTAATACTTTATTGTTTGAAATCACATGTTACTCGCGTCGGAGCTCGGATCAGAGTCAACCGGAAATGGCCATAGCCCGTTAGGCCGGTAGTCAAAAGTAAGACTAGTCAAATACAGTACAATTTTGATATCGATAAAGCCCATTCATTCGATCATTCATTCCGAGGTACAACCGCTTAAAATAAATCGTAAGTTTGGAAAGTTATCATCTATATCTTAAAAATTTCATTTCTTCTGAATATTCATTCATCAATATTCATTTGTCAGTAATCATTTGTCAGCATTTAATTGTTATCCTGGAAGGTTACAATATTTTCATGGTAAAATACATGGTAAAATACATATTCGTGTCGGTCAATTTTATTTCAGCTATATATTGTGAGGCGATTTTCCGGGTGGAGGCACAATCCTCAACCTCCACTACCGGTAATCGGACACAAAACCCGGGCGTGCGACACGATCGGGAAGTTAAGATGTTAGGAGGAAAGGCCAAGGTCGCGTTCGGCTAGCTGCAGCCTTGGGGGAATGACAGAGAGGCGGTTCGGGAAATTCTCGAATTGTGAATTAAATAATGAATTAAATAATGTGAGTCCTCGGCACAATGTTACGAGAGACGAACGTGACAATTTATTTTAAAGAAACTTGGGCTTGTGTAAAGGCAATCAAAATAAATTCATGGTACAGTGAAATCGCTCGCTCTCGGTTCTCTCACATCCGGACTTATACGCTACCCGATACAGTCAATCCCTAATACACTCCCGACGGCTACTCAGTTCACCGGCAGGAGGGGTGGCCTAATGCCCAAAGAGTATCGATCAATCGGATAAAGAATGCAAATATAAAACAGACAGAAGGATAAATCTCAGGAATATTATTGCCCTGGCTCCGTACTAAATTTCGGCTTAAAATACGAGTCGAAGAAGATACCGGTATATATGCGAACAACGAAGCTCGGCCGCGCGGCAGCGGTCGCGTGGCAAGGTCAGAAGGACCCGTCGCGACAAGCTTAGCGAAGTGCGAATCTCCGTGTACTGAGGCCGATCAAAAATTCCTCGTCGCTTACCGGTAATGAAAACGTGAGAGCAAATTGCACGAAACACGGAAATGCGCTACCCGGAGAAGCCGGGGCGAAACGGACACGCGCCGTTCTCGCTTTCTTTTCGCAGTTTTGGCCCGTCGGCCAGCTGCCGCCGCCGACAAAGGTCACGAATTTTCCACTCGCGAGAAATAGCACGAAGACCCGCACCGCGCTCACTTGAAAAAGAATTTAACACGGACAAATGTCACCACAACGAATAAAGTGGATTCTCCCGAAGTTCCCGGCCAGATCCGCGCGAGACCTCAGTGCCCGTATCCACAAATACACAATTTGCGACGTATTGCGAGAAGCTTACCGGTAGTGCACAACAAAGTTGGTCCTGACAGGTAGCGGCCAGGTATCAGAGCAGTCCTCCGTACAATTAATCGAAATCGTCGCCTCCTTACTTCCTTCGTACTTATTACGCCGTATCGGTCGGGTAGAGAGAGAGCGTTTCGCAGCGCACCGTCGCAGTCAACAGTCCCCGGAAAAATCCCCGAACTCTCGCTACTTTCTACGATCGCGATCTCTCGACCCCCGCTTCCCCGCGCCTACTCTAGTTCCCACGGCCTCTCCTACCGCTAATCGGCGCGACGCAGGGCAACCTCGCCACCGAAGATTCGCGCAGCGCTCGCACGCGCTAATATTCAAATCACGGCTGGTGCACAGTCACAGCAGCGATTGCGAAAAATCCTGCGCTGAACAAGTACAGCGACGGGTCCAGAAGGGGCGTCCTGGAGAACGATCGGCAGGCCGTCTGTTGTTGGAAGCCACGGACGACGGCAATCCTCTGCGCATCGTCCGGAATCGGCGGAGGCATCGGTCTCTCGGTGCTGGCGTACTCTCGTCTACTGGTACAGTTCTCTCGGATCCTCGCTCCGCTCTCGAGACTCGCCAGGCGCGGATGGTGCATGTAAACGATTCCGCTTAATTAATATTAGGTCAAATTAACGCTACTGAGCCCGTGCGGATCTGCCCGAGAAAGGGATCCGCTGGGGAGAAAGGGGCGCGCTGCGAGAGCGCGCGCCAACTCCCTCACTCTCCTGTCACATAACTTTTTGTGACGGGCAGAAATACCGCGTCACAATATATATATATGCACTTTGACGTGTTAGCATAGGTCGGGAGAAAACAGTGAGTGAGCGTGATAGTGAATCGTCGCGGGTCGTACGTTGAGGGTGACGCGCGGGAGAGTGAGATAGCCGCGTATCGCGTTTCATACGATAGAAAGAGTTAGCATCCAGAATTTTCTTGTCCAGTTTAAAATCATCGCTTAAAATCTAGTAACTTTCAATTCTTAACCGCGAATAAAATGTCTACAATATTAAATATATACACCCTAGGCCCTATTCCGAATTATTTTCCGAAAGGTTAGGTTCAAAACAGGGCCAAATCCTCGATAAAGGTCATCTCCGAATAATGTGTAAAGAGTAAAAATTGCTGATCGGGACGTAACAATAACAAATACGCATAGAATAGACCTACACATGCTCAAACTCATTCATAATCATATTGCCGCTTCTTCAAAAAACAGATTCAATAGTTTAACTTACGGAACGTTCTATCCTCAAATCAAATACCATGTGCTAGCAGCAGTATCGGGATTAGTCCCGCCTGAACGGTTCATTTACCTAGACGCGAAAGGATACATACAGGATATAAACAAATTCTCCACTTTATATGACATCAAAAGAGGCTCAAATCAGAAAGCATTTCACTACCCATGCAACACGATCTGTACCGTTGACAATATAATGACCAGATAATGTTCGACATGTCACTGCCAAACAAAAACAAAAAAGATAATTAGTCAATAATCTCCGAAAATAAATAAGAGTAGAGAGTATAGCATTTAGCGGAGCAGTCTGAGTACAGGCAATATACACATTAGTCCTAAGTTGTACATAGTGTAAATAGTAATTAGGGGTTTTTGTTTCTACGAATCCAAGGTACAACATAATACAAACCCTCACGGTGACATTGTTCGCGGAAAATCCACGACTGCTGAGTATTCAAAGATTCCGTTTTACGTTCAAAATCAATCCACGACAGCTGCCAGCCGCCAGGTTGATTATAAATTTATTTTAACTGACTGCAACGGTTCCTTTTTTTCGGTTAGTACCTCGTTTTCGCGATTTATGTGTGTTACCCCCTGTATTACTTGAAGACACGATGATTTAAAAAAAAAGTGTTAAGTGACTGGTTGGACATACTATAGCTCTGGGTTCGATACCCATTTACTGACATTAATTTTTGTTTTTTTAATCTTCTTTTTTCCACAAATTACATTACAAATATGGGTATTCCCCTGAAAAATGTTGTTTCACGAGGCCATCATTAAAATCTATTTGCAACCATTTTTTCGCTAGAATCTCGTCTCAGATATGATCATATATGATCAGATCTCGCCATTTCTCTTATCTGATCAGATATCATCAATCAGATCTGATCCATTTATGATCACGAATGATCATTTTTTCCGGAGAAAATGATTCCGATCCAGCGCTAATCCTGTTCACGTTGTCGTTGCCGCGCTCGCTCCGTTCGCGTGCATCGGTATCGGTCTGAGTTGATGGCTTTCACCGACAATTAATTCTATCGCGTTTCAGCGCTGCAGAGCTCTCATTTGTTTTCAATTGAGTTTTCGCAATCTCACCCGCCACGTACCCGACCCTTCTACCATGACCCGCATTCTGAGCAACCCGTGCATCCCGCTACCGTACGACCTCGTAAGTGCATTCGGTCTTAGCTCTCGTCGATACGGTTCGTGTCGGTTCCCGTCACGGTTTGTTTTACGTTGTGTTTGTCTCTTTGACGGTTTCGGGGGTCGAGCTTAATCCCACTCGACTGCCAGTGTAGGCCAGTTTATTAATTCCGGCGAAACAAAAATTGACTGACACTCGGCCGGCTGCCGAGTGCATGAGCGAGAGCGGATGGCCGAAGGTGACGTTACCGCGTTCCCGCGAGAACGTAAAAATTTCTTTACCTATTTTCCGTGCTCCCGAACCCAGTTCCCGAAAAATACGCCACAATGGACTTGTCGGATAAATACTATTCGGAAGGCGGATGAATCGGCGATCTGACGTTTGGAGGTTTAAGGATTGTGGGAAATAAAGTTAGGTGAAATTATTATTCGGACAAGTGACTCTCGGTTAAATGACGATTCAGCGGAATAACGTTTAGCCAATTACTATTCCTGAAGAGTAACGTTTGCTGAAATGAAGATTCGAAATAATACATTTTGGCTAAAATTCTCTTACGCTTTTTCAGATTACAAACATTTCAGTCGGTGGTTTTCCCGAAAGTACAGAAACTAAACTAACAACTTCACGTCAATGTTAAACGCATGACTCTCATGCTGTTCAGTCTCGTGTCAAGGAATGGCCACAAATTGTACAGTAGCTGAAACCGGCCCATCTACTCTACTACAGTGGAATCTCTCATAGCACACGAGGACGGAGCATAGCACTGCGCGAGTGTGGGAGAAGGGGAATGGACTACGGCCGGTTCCGGCTCATGATTAGTACTTCAGATAGCATACTTTGTCTGCGTGTTAAGTGCGCTATAAGAGGTTCCACTAAACTTGTAAAATAATCAAAATAATGTACGCAATATTGAATACAATGTTGTTACTCAGATGCACGACATCGATTAACGAAATCTTCGGTGCAGGCATACTTGTTCAGTATGCGGTTAGTATATTCGTTCTATGCTGCAGCATCTTCATGCTCTCACGAGTGAAACTCTTCAGCCCTGAATTCATTTTTATGACTGCTTACATAACTTGCATGCTCATACAGCTATTTTTGTATTGCTGGCATGGAAATGAAGTTATTCTTGAGGTAAATGCACACGAAAAATTGGCGAACCCGTTCTTGCCGACATTGATTAATGACATAATTAATTAATTCTCAGAGCATGAATGTAAGAAATGCAGTATACGCAATGGATTGGAGGAAATTGAAATTACGAACGCAAAAAAATCTTTTGATACTCATGGATTGTACTTTGAAGCCAATACAATTTACGAGTGCCAGCATAATTGTATTGTCTCTCGATACGTACAAAAATGTAGGTTCTGTCTATTCTTTCATTTAGCTGACAAAAAAAACATTGAAGACATATTCACTTCGCAGCTTATAAAACTATCATATTCGATGTACAACTTACTTCAACAATCGTCCGAAGATTGAAGCGGTCAATCAATTACAGTAGACATAATATGAACAATGTAAAACGTCTTACCGTCTTTGTAGGCCGTGTCGGTAATACTTTTTAGTCATCGTGTACAGAAGGAGTGTTGGCTCCGAAATAAAAGCTACTCTTCATTATATTTCATTTGGTAAGTCGAAGAATTAAACGGTGACATTTGTAGCTTTCTCATAGAGGAAGCTGATTTCGTAAGAAAAAATTCGATTACTCGTTTAAATTTTATTAATTTTTTGAATTTTTCGAATAATTTGTTTGTACTGTTGCGTCAAAACTATCGATGTTTTTAATTCGCTAAGTTTCAACGCAACTGTTGCCCCGTTTATATTAACACTCTCTGGTCAGAACGATGAGAATCGATTTTTACCACGCCCGGTATTAATCACGGTAACAACTGCCCATTTTTAAGCCTAACCTTGCTGAAAATTGCTTGGGATAGGGCCCTAGGAAATGCCTGTCGTTTCTAAAGTCGTAAGATGGTTTATGAACTCCTAATATCTTTTCATTCGAATTTATGCTTTCCGGAGAAAATAAAGTGCCAGGAGTGTTCACTTCGGCTTGAGGCGTGATTGAATGCCTCTTGACGGAGGTTTTATTCCCAGAAAACTGATGGGTGGATTAGGAGGGATACATTACTATTGTGACATCGCGGTTGACTATTTAACGTTGATTTCTTTAATTCGAGTAGCCAACTCGGCTACAGAACGCTCCTTTTAGGAAGGAAAGACTCGGTTTACACTTGGTGAACTGCACGAACCTGTAACGGGAGCTAAACTTGATACAATAATTTCCGAATTCGTGCGCCTCGTGTATAGGATTGGGCACTCAGGTGAGAGGAGGGGGGGGGGGGGATTTCGTGGACTCGAGTGTCTGGGAATTAATGGTGGGGTGTCAGCGAAGAATGTACGGTTAAATATTTGTTTATTTTTCTCGTTACAAGTTTTTTCGCAGATTTTATTCTCTTTTCCCTATGACTTGAATTGTCTCGACCGCTCGTTACTTCCGACTGGCCGGTTATTTTACCGATCGTCGTATGCGGGATGCGGTGCTAACGCGTGCCGTGGTTCAGGTACCCACGGTGTCAAGATGACCGTCGCGCACTACTGGCCGCGGTCTTATAGACAGATCTGGACACTCGACGGGAAAAAGCGTTCCAAAATTGAAGCCAACATGGCGGCCGGTTTAGGCCTGTTTTATCTACACGCATGCGCACCACGCGTTCATTTCTCCACTAAACGATTATAACCGAATTGCTAACCCATTGATTTATTATTCCATAAAATAAAAAAACAAATAAATGAGACAAATGACTGCATAGTGGCAGCAAAAAGGCGCTACACAACCGCACGTCGTAACGGCACAAACATAATGACATACGGCCGCATAAAACTACCAAATGACGGCACGACGTGCCGTCGCTTGCTGCTGCCACAATGAAGCCACGTTTGCATCACGTTTCGGCATGCGATGCTGTCCCAGTCGCGGAATAGTTAACGCAGGCTGTACATAGCGGCTCAATCTCATAACGATACGGTGCTGTCATGTTTTCTGCACGCCGTGTCATCGCGTGTCTGAAAGGTGCAGGCAGTGCCAACATATTGAAGTCCCACATGCAGCATCTTTTAGACTGGAAGAGCAGGGCATGGTCGCATTGTAACGCCATAATTGCGAGCAGTGACACATGACAACACAATTTTCCATCATATTGGAGCTACGTTTGCATCATGATTCTGCAGGCAATGGTGTCGCGGTATCGTCATTATTGTTACACAACGTGTTACACTGTGTCCAAAAGATGCACGTTGTACCGACGTATTGACGTCGTATATGCACCATATTTAAAAGTCGAAATGCGTGACATAGTGGCGTCTTCATCGCAGACCATCGTGCCGTTCGATATTTTAACGGCGCAGGTCTTATTGTCACGATAGTGGCAGATTGTCAGAAAACAAAATAATTAAATTTACAGCACAGTGGCGGTAAGTTGACATCACGTTGAGCTATAATTGGTGGTACAGCCAAGTAGCTGTGTGTTACGTCATACGTAACCGCACAACATATTTCTTATGAAAAACACTGTAGGCTCTCCCGAGCAGTATAGTGCGTCTTGAATGAATCTAGTAAGCATCTTCACGCACCGAAATATTACAGAATGACACGTGTAGGCTCTCCCGAGTAGCAGCTACACATCTGTGAATGAGTCTATTATAGGCCTTCACGCGCCCGCGTACTACGCGTTTAAACGAACCTCATAGGCCCTCCCGGGCAGTAACCATTCATACAGCGCAGCTTACGCTATCCCCAAACTCGGATACACATTTTCTTCTAGCCACGCGCCTAGCGGCCCACACCACTAACCGACTGCACACGACACTTGCCACTGCACCGTAAGTCGGAACGCCTCTATCCCGCTGCGGCAGGGTCAGCGATTTCTTAATTCTTTTGACCAATGCATGCCGCTTAAGTGCATCTATGCATATTTTTCTCCGACTAGTGTTTCGGTGGTCATAACTAATAGACTATACGAGACTATTACCTTGTCACCTTTGTACTAGACCGAAAAAACTCTGGATCCGCCGCAATCAAAGGGCCGCGTTACCAATAATCCCGCATTAAATCCTTCCAAAACAAAGGCACCGCCTTGTCACCGCTACACTTTATTAGGAAGATGCATTAACCCCACCACGTTACACGACTAACCATAGGAAGTATAGGGCACGAGCTAGTATAAAAGCTAAGCCTTTTTCGGATAGAGCCAGTTATTCCACCAGCCTCAGAAGCTGCAACACTTCGACTGTACTCTACGGAGTGAGCAAGGCTCTGTTCGACGAAAGTCTTCGATATCCCTGCGCGGCTAAGTTTCGACGACGCTCTTGCGGAGTAAGAATTAATCACAAGTACCGCAACATTTGTAACAACGCTCATCAACGTTCAATAAAAATATTTGTCGTGAGTACTTAAACGGTTCTACAACTCTTCGTATACCCTTGCATGCTCTCCAGCGCGTGCTACAAGACTCTTGGTCTCAGACACACTGTCGACGCATCGTATATCTTAGACAGTAGAAGGTGAGGTCTCCGTCCCCGATGTAAAGGGCCAACGCCTTGACTCGAAAGAGAGACCGCCGTTACGTTCACTCAGCGGGAACTCGACGAGAGCTCGCCCCGGACGTAACATGTGTATGGGTCAAATTGCTGGTAACTGTTAAAACACAATTCAGTGTTAATAATCCGTTTTATTTTCACTCACACTAAAAAAATACCGTATGTCTCGAAGCAGGTACGTGACATGGCACTGTGGCAACATTTGCCCCTTCACTTCAGTTCAATGGCGTTATAACAAACTTTCTTACATGTATTTCTTATATATATGTGAAATAACGGCTTTTAATGCTCAAATACGAATATCAAATAAACAACAAAATAAAATATTAGAAACGAAATCAAATGAAAAATAACCTTCCCTTTATTCTTCGTCAGCGTATTCTGAACGTGTCAAAAAACCTCCAAGTCCGAATATAAAAAATTGTAGGGTAAGGTCCATTTTTTCAAATAGAAATAAAAAATAAATTATTATTAAAAACATGTAACAGCTGCGATTTTTTATATTCGGAAATTGGAGTTTTCTATACGTTCAGAAAGCTGTTGTAGAAAATCAGATCTCGGGGACTTTATACATTTTGTTTGCATCAAATAAAAAAATCGGATCATTTTACATTTCCATCTCTTACATACATTATACTCGGAGATTCGCTTAGATCGATATATTTTGGACCGGACCCTTCAATGGTCTTCTGATTCTGAAATAGTGGGATCCGGTGTGCCGATGGGCGTCGGGCGTCTCCTTCTTCTTCCTCGCAAAGCTGGCCCGGCTTCGTTTGCAACAGCCGCTAGTTTGGCTTGAGCATTGGCATGGCGTCGTTTCGATGGTTTAAGAACACCATACATGGCCTCGACGAAAGCATCCAATTGGGGCTTTTCGTACGCTTTATTTCCTGCAGTCGCCGCTACAAATATAAAACATTGTGTCTCAATAACGGCCACAAAAAAAAGTGTAAGATGAAAACAAGTTTTTTAAATTTCGTGCAAGATGGACACTTTGATATGTTCCAAGTAATAACTTGTATATAGTCTATGCATCACGCATTTTTATTCTGTTGCCTCGCCTCGGGATATTTCGATTCTCATACTTTGAATTAATATAATAGATCACTACGGAATGTATCACTATAATTTTCCAATATGAAACAAACTCAGCTGCTAACAAAAGCATTACACATTTTTGTAAACTATTTGTCTTAAACCCATTAATCTTTCATAATGCTTGAAGACAAAGTACCATACACGCAGAGCCACCATGAATGCGAGTGACGTAATACCATCGGCGACTGTATTATGTCACTCCCTCTCAAAAGTGAAACAATAGTACTTTATTTCACTCGCTGAGAAAATGGTGGTTTTGCGCACGCTTCGCGTGTGATAAACGCCACTTTCGGGCCTTGTGAAACAAAATTTTGTACGATACTCGTACGAAAAACGGTTTCTAAACCCGTGTGTTTACAACACTCGTTTTCGGCGTGTGCTGTAAACTCACACTCATCAGAAAAAGTTTTTTCGCACTTGAATAAAAATGTACTTATTTCGAAATTCGATTGATGATTATTAAATGTGTATAGTGTTACATTGAGAAACACCACTCAAATTAGCGAGAAGTTACCAAATTAATTGAACTGCGAATATTATAGATTTTATTTTAATTCTGTCTTGAAGGACTCACCGTACAAAGAGCGCGCAAATTTTGTCCCATTCAGAGCCCCCGTTCCGGGCTCCGCACCGTGCCAAGTCAATGCTGACGACAACGAGTCAACAATAGCGTACTTTAAGGGAGCTTTCCAGTGTGAAATTTTCAAAAAATCGATTTTTTTTTTGCTTTATCGAATAGTATACACTCTTCCGAATATTCCCTGAAATTTTCATGCCGAAATTCAGATTATTTCGGTTACTGTACAGCATTTCTTGGAAGAAGGAGCGCTACAGCTGCCGCGTCGGCCGTCTGCCCGTGCGACCGTTATTTCTATTGTCTCGTTCCTACCTGCTCGTGTACCTTCCAACGTGAGTCCGGTTCGTCTTTCAGTTCGGTTTCGACATTCAAAATGGATAGATCTACGAAAGAGAAATGTGCGTGGCAGGATAGAAAAGGCTCGAGAAGCGGACATCCGCGAAATGAACGAAAAAGATCCGCGGGTTTCAAGGGAACAAATCGACACGATATCGAAACGGATCTAACGTTTGCGAGCACTTCGGCAGCAAAAATCTTGAAAAAGAGTCCAGAGTTTGAAGTCCGAATCGATCAAACGTTTAGCTATGTGATTTTGGAGTTCTTTTTGGTTTTCGGCGCTCTTCAGGAACTGTTGAAGTGCAAAAAGTGTAAAAGCGACGTGAAGTTTTTAAAAAAATCGATTCGCGGATTGGGCTTTAAAATTTGTGTTCAGTGTTCGTGTCCAGATCCGGCCGAGATAGATTCTTGTCCTTTGATAAAAAATGCTTATGAAATCAATCGTCGTTTCTGCTTTACCATGCGATTGGTCGGCATCGGCATAAATGGCATTAGAAATTTTATCGCCTTGATGGATTTAACTGCAAACTTCAATAATAACACCTATTATGGAATCGTGAAAATCCTGCAGATTGCAGCGAAATCAATATACGAGGCCGTCGTGAAAAAAGCAGGTACCGAAGAGAAGGAAAAAACTTTGGAAGCAGAAAATCGGGGCGATATTCTGACGGTGTCCGGTGATGGATCGTGGTCGAAACGCGGTTTCACGTCGCGCATGGGTATCGTGTCCGTGATTGGAAAATATACCAACAAAGTTTTGGATGTTGCTGTCAAATCAAGCTTCTGCAAGGCTTGTGCATTCTGGAAAGGACAAGAAGGAACACCCGAGTACGAGGCGTGGTCTGAGACGCATGAATGCGAATGCAACGTTAATCACGAAGGCAGCGCGGGAAAAATGGAAGTCGACGGTATAATCGAAATATTCAAGAGATCAGAAGAATTGCACAACGCGAAATACGGTTTCTATATAGGAGACGGCGATACAAAAACATTCAAGATGTTATTAGAAGCCAGGCCGTACAGTGACGATTTGACGGTAAAAAAAAGGAATGCGTTTTGCACGTGACTCAAAACAATAACGAGAGCTTCAATCACTGTGTGTGGCAACTAGCCCCAAAGCACGTATTCTGCGGCAAGCAGATAGTAGAAATCGCTACGCAGTGTGCTGTGTGCACCTTCAATGAAGGTTACGACCCAATTTTTAAAATTTTGGAGACGATGGGATGCACGATAGGGCCGAACGCCGCAGATTTCGCCGCTAAGTACAAGAATGCGCGCATCACCCAAGCAAACCGCCGGGCGTCCCTGGATAGCAAAGAGGCGAGGACAGCTCGTCGGACTGAACAATCCATTGAGCACGATCTTTTCGAAGAAGCAGAAGGGATATTGTATGGACCTGGCATCGCTGATTGACCGTAAGTAAACGATTTACCTAAAATTTTCTCACTTGAAACTTTGAACGCGTTTTTCTCGAAACAGCATTTTTCAAAACGGTGTCCAACTTGGAGGGCAGAGGTTTAAAGCTATCGAGTTGAATTTTTTACACAATATTCTTAACGTCATTGTTTATCGTGCTATGGAAGCTTTTTTTTGACATCTTCCTATTTTTTTGTAAAAAAAACTGCAAAAAAAAATGCTAAAATCGATACTTTTTGTTCAAACCGGCGCCATTTTTGCAAAAAAAAGCCTCTATAGCACGAAAGCCAATTATATACCGATCAATAATCTTTTTGTGTTTTTTGTTTCAGATCAAAATTGTGACCCCCAACGTGGACACCACATCCAAGTGCATTTTCTGCAAAAATTGTGTCATCATTTTTATAGATATTAATTAATAAATAAATCGATCTTTAAAAAATTGTCTTGTATTCTTCAATACCCAATTAATTTACAAAAAAAAAACCAGACCGATTAGATTATTTTTTCTTTAAAAAAAAAATCGCGAAAAACAGCGATTTTTCGGGCTGTCACACTGGAAAGCTCCCTTAAAACTATTCTTGCAGTATCAGTGAGAGGACCAATACTAAAACTCCCCAAATATGTGACCTGCCGACAATGAAATATTTAAACATTTCCTTATATGAACATCGCCCATAGAACATTTAAAAAATACTTACGACACGTCTATATTCTTCGTCGTCCATGTCTTCAAATGCTGATAAATCCCCTCGAGTTTTTAACGGAAGACAATCCGGCTTGGTAGGAAACTCAGAGGATCGTTCACGAGCAACAATATCCTCCAATTGGCCGAAACGTTTGTGCAATTTTCTGAAAAAAATGTTGCGCGATGTTGAACTATATTTGAAAAAGTTACAAGGATTGAGTACACGTACCGAAATTCAAGCTTCATTATATTTTGGAACGATTTAAAGGCAGAAGGAAATAAAATTATCACAAGGAAAATAACAGAAAACAATATTGCTTATGTAAATATGAATTTATATTTTGCCCGATACCTTGTTTGGTTAATCATAAGGTCAAGTGCCGTTTCGATCACCTCATCGTATTGCCTCTCATCGTATTACCTTTAATCGTGCTGCCTTACATTATCTTTTATAGACGGCGAACTCTTAGGCTGTTTGTTCCCTATGGCTGGTTGTTCAATAGTATTCTTGCACAGCTTTGTTTTGATGTGTTTTTGTATCGATGATAGATCGTGAGTCTCGTTACTCGTATTCCTCTCATGTTTACCCGTGACTTTCTCCGATTGAGAAGTCTGCGATTCAATTTCCTGAAGGTAATTGTTTGTCCCTACGCTTTCCGAATGTTTCGTAACTCATTTTTCTGTTATATCATTTGGATCCTCTGGATCCTGTAGCCATAGGTTTTCATCAAAGAAACGCTCCTCTTCGACAGACATTAGCTGCAAATTGATAAGACCTATATGTTACTACAAAGAGAACAAAAATTGTTGGTACAAGAAGATTTTTGTTACAGTAACAAATTTAGTTTGTTAGTATCAGGATAACAAAATTAGGTTTTTTAAATTTAATTAATTAATTAATTAAGTACATTTATTAATTTTGCTTATTAAATTTTTTTAAATTTTGTTACAACCATAACAAAATTTGTCGCTTGAAGCGATTTGCTACCGCAACAGACAGACTTTGTTACAATGACAAACAAATTTGTTATATGACTGAGTGGGGGGCATATTTGTGCCAGCAACTACGACGAGCTCGAGACGCTCGACGCGCAAAATGAAAACAAGAAGACACGACGAAACAGCTCCC
Organism: Stenichneumon culpator; assembly: GCA_964017025.1. Classification (NCBI taxonomy): domain Eukaryota; kingdom Metazoa; phylum Arthropoda; class Insecta; order Hymenoptera; family Ichneumonidae; genus Stenichneumon; species Stenichneumon culpator. The sequence goes on along the minus strand of OZ024781.1, from coordinate 1,530,354 downwards.
CTGTATTCAAGTAAAAATAAAAATAGAGTGGAATTGCGAACTCTTGAAATTTACTGTTGTATATGGATGTATAAACTGCAAACACTAATACCTTTCGGAGGTTAATACATGCAGACATAGCAAATTTTAAGAATTAGCAATCACAAATACAGACATTATTTTCAATAGAAGACAATGATAAAACACAAACGCAGTGGGTTAATCTTCACATAAATATATGTACGAATCTATAACTATCCTATTATCAGTCATTACTCAGCCGTCAAATTACAACAGCCGTCGTTTCTTCGCATAGCAAACGTGATAGTGAAAACGAATTTCTCCTACATATAGCATAGTGATAGTGAAAACGAATTTCTCCTACATATAGCATAGTGATAGTGAAAACGAATTTCTCCTACATATAGCATAGTGATAGTGAAAACGAATTTCTCCTACGTAGTCATTTTTTTGCTGCTTTTATTAAACGTTTTGCTAGGGGAACAAGGTCATTGTCAGCAAAACTCATTTTGTTAGAGCAGCTAAACCATTTTTCACCGTATACAGCAAAAGAATTCAACATTGAACAAATATCGGTGCCACGAACCTTGGTGGTGTCATAATTATCCATACTTGATGGGCAATCTAATTCCTCCAGTATCTCTTGGGTAATTGGGTCTTCGATCAGGAGAGATACCTATCAACGATCATTATTTGCGATACATAAACGAGCACCAAATTCTAAACTCAAAAAAAATTATCGTTTAGCAAACCTTGTGACTTTCGGGCTGTCCAGGAGCAGATATCTATTGTTCGTTTACTGCCATGCTCGGTTGACATCCGTTGACTTGGTATAACGCCCCTCCATGTACCACTGCCACAACCTCAATACTTGAGACTTGTGGCCTTTGCGACTTGGCCCCTTGCCCTTGCGGCGTTTGCAGCTGTTGAGGCGTTTGTCCTTGCGGCGTTTGCCCGTGTGGCTGGTGCTGCTATGGCGTTTGCTCTTGCGGCGTTTGCCCGTGTGGCCGTTGCTGTAGAGGCGGTTTTTCTCGTCACTTACGTCCATTCCAATTTGAATATTCTTCAATTTTTGTTTTTTTAATCGGCGCGCAGACGACTCAAACTTTCTACAAAACTGTATTTCATTTTAACCCTGAAGTTCCCAACTTCTCGTCCTCTGTGGTTGTTTCTGTAGAGTTTTACTTGTTACAGTAGACTCAAAGGTAAACAATCCGTGAATAAAGATTAAACACCGATGATTAGCGATGATAAATCGATAGAATAATTTCTTTATTAATGCTGCTTATACAACGTGGACTTGCGCCTTCACCGGAAGTCATTTCAGGACTGGTATTTCCGGTTCTCCGTGACTAGATCGCCACCTCATCAACGCATACAAATGCTCCCTCCTTCGCTGTTGCGCACGCAGGCGCGGGAGATATGAGTACGAGAACACACCTATTCCAACAGTTTCATCAGAGGTTACCATGGCCACATAATCCTGGAATCGAGCGCCTGCCCCTGCCCCTGCCCCTGCCCCTGCCCCTGCCCCTGCCTCTGCCTCTGCCTCTGCCTCTGCCTCTGCCTCTGCCTCTGCCTCTGCCTCTGCCTCTGCCTCTGCCTCTGCCTCTGCCTCTGCCTCTGCCTCTGCCTCTGCCTCTGCCTCTGCCTCTGCCTCTGCCTCTGCCTCTGCCTCTGCCTCTGCCTCTGCCTCTGCCTCTGCCTCTGCCTCTGCCTCTGCCTCTGCCTCTGCCTCTGCCTCTGCCTCTGCCTCTGCCTCTGCCTCTGCCTCTGCCTCTGCCTCTGCCTCTGCCTCTGCCTCTGCCTCTGCCTCTGCCTCTGCCTCTGCCTCTGCCTCTGCCTCTGCCTCTGCCTCTGCCTCTGCCTCTGCCTCTGCCTCTGCCTCTGCCTCTGCCTCTGCCTCTGCCTCTGCCTCTGCCTCTGCCTCTGCCTCTGCCTCTGCCTCTGCCTCTGCCTCTGCCTCTGCCTCTGCCTCTGCCTCTGCCTCTGCCTCTGCCTCTGCCTCTGCCTCTGCCTCTGCCTCTGCCTCTGCCTCTGCCTCTGCCTCTGCCTCTGCCTCTGCCTCTGCCTCTGCCTCTGCCTCTGCCTCTGCCTCTGCCTCTGCCTCTGCCTCTGCCTCTGCCTCTGCCTCTGCCTCTGCCTCTGCCTCTGCCTCTGCCTCTGCCTCTGCCTCTGCCTCTGCCTCTGCCTCTGCCTCTGCCTCTGCCTCTGCCTCTGCCTCTGCCTCTGCCTCTGCCTCTGCCTCTGCCTCTGCCTCTGCCTCTGCCTCTGCCTCTGCCTCTGCCTCTGCCTCTGCCTCTGCCTCTGCCTCTGCCTCTGCCTCTGCCTCTGCCTCTGCCTCTGCCTCTGCCTCTGCCTCTGCCTCTGCCTCTGCCTCTGCCTCTGCCTCTGCCTCTGCCTCTGCCTCTGCCTCTGCCTCTGCCTCTGCCTCTGCCTCTGCCTCTGCCTCTGCCTCTGCCTCTGCCTCTGCCTCTGCCTCTGCCTCTGCCTCTGCCTCTGCCTCTGCCTCTGCCTCTGCCTCTGCCTCTGCCTCTGCCTCTGCCTCTGCCTCTGCCTCTGCCTCTGCCTCTGCCTCTGCCTCTGCCTCTGCCTCTGCCTCTGCCTCTGCCTCTGCCTCTGCCTCTGCCTCTGCCTCTGCCTCTGCCTCTGCCTCTGCCTCTGCCTCTGCCTCTGCCTCTGCCTCTGCCTCTGCCTCTGCCTCTGCCTCTGCCTCTGCCTCTGCCTCTGCCTCTGCCTCTGCCTCTGCCTCTGCCTCTGCCTCTGCCTCTGCCTCTGCCTCTGCCTCTGCCTCTGCCTCTGCCTCTGCCTCTGCCTCTGCCTCTGCCTCTGCCTCTGCCTCTGCCTCTGCCTCTGCCTCTGCCTCTGCCTCTGCCTCTGCCTCTGCCTCTGCCTCTGCCTCTGCCTCTGCCTCTGCCTCTGCCTCTGCCTCTGCCTCTGCCTCTGCCTCTGCCTCTGCCTCTGCCTCTGCCTCTGCCTCTGCCTCTGCCTCTCTCTTTTTTTCTCAGTCGGTAGAGCATGAGACTCTTAATCTCAGGGTCGTGGATTCGAGCCCCACATTGGGCGCCAAATGTAACATGAACCAAGCTCTTTACAATAATTTCTCCCTATTCGCGCGCCTCCTTTAGAGGAACGGGCACTCGAACGGAAGCATTCGTGGACTCCAGCGTCTAGGAATTATGGGTTGGTGTGTCAGAGACGTTGTTTATGTGAGACAGTATTAATTTTTATTGGTACGTGACAAACTCTCCTGTGATTAGAAGCTGTTCTATTCCTCGAATTAATTCGTGTATTTATTATTGTTCAAGATATTGACTTCAATCGGTAATACAGTTGGTGGAAAAGCGATTGTTCTTATATTCGGATCTTATTTCTCTTTTTATTAAATAAATTAATTCCTTGGTGTCGGAATATTTAGTCGACAGGATTTATTCGCGTGTGAACCGCACTACGCATGCGCATGCAGCTTCTCCATTACATATTTTTTAAATATGTAATGGGAGCGGTGGCGCAGCAAATTACAGACTTACTGTTTTCTTAATCTCTCTACACTATTAGTAAATTTGCGAAAAAAAATTATGTAATGACTGAAACAAAGTAAAGATTGCTTTAGTTGAAAACCATTTCAACGAATATTTGGGAATTTCCCTCTCTGTATCGCATTTGCCATGACATTTCTGCCATGGACATAGGGAAAGAGCGGAAAACCTATGCCGAGAGACTCGACGCTCGACCGCCGTCGGAGTTAGACGTGTTCGCGTTCGCGCTCTGCTCAGTTATCTATTGCAGTGAGTTTGCAGAAGCCTATTTAGTGAATCATGCGTATTACGTAAAGGAATTCCATAACTCTCATTTGAATTATCTCTTATCAATAAGACATATACAACGGTCTCAAATGGCTCACAACCGTGCGTCTAACTTAGAAAAAACACTCGAAATGTCAACCGAAGAAAAAGAAAAAGGAAACCGTTCACCTATATCTTCGCCATCCACGTCGTACTCGCATGTGTAATGGCTCAGCGGTGCAGGTGTGAATAACTAGAATTACACATGCTGCAAGCCAGAATCAGCATCCATCGAGAGAACAAGCTATAGTTATCGATGCAATACAAGGGGTCACAATTAGTGAGTATATGGTATGCATAGGGAATGCCGTTGGGCCGAGAAACTTGATTGCCATCTCGAGAATACCTGGCAATCGTGTGTGTGTCTTTCTTTCGACCACCCCGCTTGTTGATAAACTGTCCTCTACCGAGACCCCTTTCTCGATCGGTGACCGCTTACTCAGTATTAAACCTCTTGTCTCGCAATCGAAGAGAATTGTTTTGTCTGGCGCCTGTCCTTCTCTGCCTCATTCCATGGTCGAGAAGAAACTCGCTGAACTTGGTATCAAAACGACGTCCTCTCCAACGGTCATCAAAGCAGGCTCGACTAATCCGGATTACACTCACGTCATCAGCCATCGCCGTCAAATATACACCGATCAGTCTGATGTTGTTAAACTTTCGGAAAATATGAGCGTTCATTATCAAGGAAAGGACTTTTTCATTTTTGTGTCTCTGGATAATCCCGCATGCTACAGATGCTAAAAGGCAGAACATTTCGCAAGAAATTGTCCAAAGAATGTCATCGATCTCGAAACTTCGGAAGAAGCAATGGAAATAATTGATGAATCTCGGACCGAACAACGTGACGAGGCCTACGGTGATATCGGAGGGCCAACACTCTCCAGTAATATACACGGGTACCCCGCATTACGAAGCAAAATCGGCTCTCGGGCGCCCGAGCGCTCTCAACTGAAAGATCTTTCGCCGCCGAAGCGCCCGCGTAAACCTCAGCAGGATGCAACAAACATCCCCGCCACGACTACTGAGACAAATCTTGACGACGTCGGTTTCATGCTGCCGAAGACAAAAAAAGTAAAACTGTTCGTGCGTATCGTAAAAAGCATCAAGAAGACTTCATACGCAGACACTCTACCAGGCTAGCAGAGAACATCGAGAAAGCTCCGGTATCTTATCAATAGAGCTACGAGGAATTTGTTAAAATTCTGATGAAGTGGCAAGAAGAGTTCGATACCGCGTCAATAGGGCATCCGTACACGGAGGATTCGGTTTAACTGTCGAATTTACTTAGCAAGTGCTACATCTTTATAGACGACAAGTCACTTAAGACACATGTAACCAAGCTCAAGAATCGTCTAAACCCGGAATACGAATCGGATTCTTCGCGATCCTCAACCTGATTTCCACGCGATGGACAACTCGCCAGATTATTAACAACAGAATCCGACCAATAAAAACATTAAAGTTATGTTTTGGAATGTCAGAGGGTTATAGAGCCACCTTCAAGACCTCGAGGTTGCTTCTACGGAAGCGGACATCATGCTCTGTGTAGAAACGAAACTAGACCCGCAAGACTTACGCCAATACAATTTCTCTGGATTCGACACGATTAGAAGAGATAAACAGTCTAACAAGGGTGGCATTGCAATAATAGCGAAGAAAAACCTGTCAATTCGATTCCACGATAATCTCTCAGTATCCCATCCGTCTATTGAGATCCATGGGTTTGAAATTACCAACACTACGCCGACGCTCAATTTTTTCGTCTGCTATCGTACGCCTGGAGAAACACTGCACATGGACTATTGGAAGGAGATTACTTCACTCTCGACTCAATGGAACAACCTCGTGCTCGTTGGCAATTTCAACGCACACCATACTTCGTGGAACTGCGAAAAGTGTGAACCCAACGGAGAAAAGCTTTACGAATGCATCTAGTCATCGAACTTGTTCCTACATAATACTGGTACCTTCACTCACCTCGACGTATAGAGAAAAAAAAATCAAACATCGATCCCCACTTCATGATGCCTGACATCTCCGATATCACAACAGCCGAGGCTCTCGACGAGACCTGGGGTTCTGACCACTTTTCACTCATCTGCCACCTCGGAGTACAGAGGACCATATATCGTCGCAAGTATTTTAAAATCACGTCTGTACAAACTGATTGGGCAGATCTCAGCCAATTGTTAGACAACTCCTTTGCTCTTTTCTTCAGCCCTTCGGACGACAACCTTAAGCCCGCAGAAAAGTACGATTATCTCATTGAAGTCATCAAATCAAATGTTACGAAATGTACACCCGGAAGAAAAATAGTGCCAGATAGAGTCCACCGGAATCCAGTAAGGTGGTGGGGCGAAGAATGTGCTAGGGTGAAAAGACTTAGGAGGGCCGCGTATAAAAAAATGGCAATGTACAAAAAATTTAATCGACCGAATTTATAGCTCATAAAAATCAGTTGCTATTGCCAGGAAGACCTTTAAAATGAAAAAGAAACGCAACTTTATTGACTTTGCTTCTAGCCTTGATGCGAGAGCTAATATCTGTTGGATGAATGAGGGTTTATCGGACTCGTATCTCCCGAGCCTGCGAGCGCCAATCGGGAAGAGGGTCGAGAGTGCGACTGCGTGACGAATGGGCAGCGAGAGTGTCGAGACAAACCGGATGTTCCGTATAGCGCTTCAGTTTCCGTAAACGTGGCGAAAAGAAAGAAACACGGTTTTTGTAGTTCCGAATAAAATTATTATTCTCTTGTTATCATCGAAAGCCATCAACGAGTATACTTATTCTCAGGATCATAATCTACCTTCCCTCTCATTCCCAAAATAACCCAACAGGTTATGGGCCCAGGCGTTTTGAGAGAAAAGGTAGAACAGAGAAGTTAGTTCGTTGAGGTGTTCGGCAACAGGTCGGTCGTACCGCGTGGCGCGTGGCAGCCATTGTGCGCGTGTTTTTCCGGGAACAATAATCGTTTCGGGCGGCTTATTGGAAAAAGTGTGCGCGGTGGAGACAAAGAAAAATGTCGAACGACATTTCGGTGAAGCATGTGGAGAAACTGGACGGAACGAATTTCGTGACGTGGAAATTTGAAATGCTGTCGTTGTTCAGGGCAGCGCGAGTGCACAACGTCATAAACGGCATGGCGTGTTGGCGGACGGCGCCACGGCCGCGGCAAGGAACACGTGGGAGGAAAAAGATGCGAGTGCGAAAGTACTGATCTCGACGACCCTCGAGAGGTCGCAGAAGATATCCTTAATTACGTGTCAAACCGCGAAAGAAATGTGGGACGCGCTGTGTACTCAGTACGAACAAAAATTGGGCTCGAGCAAGCTGCTTCTGTTAAAAAAGTTTCAATCCTATAAAATGGAACAGGGAGACACGGTGGTGCAATATGTGTCAAAAATAAAAAATTTGGCACTGCAGCTGAAGGAAGTCGGTCGCGAAATGCCCGATGACATTGTGATGGCGACGATTCTTGCTGGGTTACCGCCGAGTTATAGTGGTTTCCAGTCGTCGTGGGACAATGTCGACGAGGAAAAACAAACGATCGGGAGATTAACAGAACAACTTGTTAACGAGGAAGCGAGACACGGAGCGAGCGGTGAAGTAATCGATGTGTTAGCAGTAGTGAAAAATCGCGGCGCGAAGAAAAAAACGGTGAACACGAAACAAAAAGGGAAAAAGGACCTGAAAGACATTAAATGTTTTAAGTGTCACGAAAAAGGGCATCACGCGCGCGATTGTCCGGAAAAACGTGCGACTGACAAAGACAAAGATGGAGGAAGTGCAAGTGGATTTGTGCGCATGGTCGCGGTGAAAGAGCGGGAGTCGACGACGCCGGAAAGGCGTTTCGGTGTCTCAGCGGAACAGGTGAAGCGACTACTCGAAGTCGATAAGGCAGATGCCTGGATTGGCGACAGTGGTGCCTCGCGTCACATCTCTCACCAGCGCGAGTGGTTCCAGTCTCTCCGCATGGGCGTTGGCGGCACGGTAGTGTTGGGTAACGACGTCGAGTGCAAGATAGAGGGAGAGGGGAATATCAACCTCGAAGCGTTCGTCGACGGTCAGTGGAAGCACGTGCTCGTCGAAAACGTGTTATATGTTCCGGAAATAAAGAAAAATTTGCTCTCGATGGGTGCCTGTGCAAAGAGAGGTTGTTTCATCGGGATCGACAATGAGCGTGTAACTGTGTCACTGAAGAACGAAGTTGTGATGACCGGTGTAAATCAGGGTAACGCAATTTATCGGATGTTCGTTCGCGTGATGGCACCAAAAGAACCATCGGAGGTCAACGTGTCATCGGCAGATTTGAAAACGTGGCACGAGCGCTTAGGTCATGTCGGGGCGCGAGCGCTCGAGAACATGGTGAAGAACGAACTTGTGGCAGGTGTGAAAGTGAAAAACGCGGACAAATTTTTCTGCGAGCCTTGCCAGCTCGGAAAGGCGCACCGAAAGCCGTTCAAGAAAAAAAATTAGTTCACGAGAGTTGAAGCCGGGTGAGTGCGTGCATATCGACGTGTGCGGGCCGATTCAGGTGAAGTCACAGGGAGGCGCTAGTTACTTTGTGACATTCATAGACGAAGCTTCGAGTTTTTGTCATGTTTATTTCCTCAAACACAAACATGAAGTGCTTGAAAAATTCAAGATCTACGATAAACTCGTCGAGAACAAGTTCGGGTCAAGACTGAAGACGGTGAGATCGGATAACGGGGGCGAATACAAAAATAAAAGTTTCGCAACGTATCTTGAAGGACGAGGAATCAACATGGAAAATTCGGCGCCGCACACATCCCAACAGAACGGGAAGACTGAGAGAGCAAACCGTACCATTTTCGAGAGTGCCAGGACGATGCTACGTGCGAAGGAACTTCCGAAACAGTTGTGGGCTGAAGCTGTCAACACCGCTGTGTACGTATTGAATCGGACTACGCACTCGAGCAGAAAAGGTATAAAAACGGCGTTCGAGGAGTGGACCGGAAGGAAGCCTGAGCTGGGCCATGTACGAGTTTTCGGGTCGACGGCGTACGCGCACATTCCTAAACAATTTAGGAAGAAGCTTGACGACACAGCCAAGAAGTTAATACTCGTGGGGTATCAAGGAGAATCCTCGAACTATCGTTTATATGACCCAGTGAGGACTGTTCAACGAGACTGGAGCTGACGAAGGTACGAGCAAGAGTGACTCAGAAGATGAGAGGCCGACCATAAGACGAGAGCGAGATGTTGTCGTTGTGTCGGGCGAGTCGGACGAGGAAGCTGAGCAGGACGACGCAGTACCACAACAGCAGGAAGAAAGAAACAGAGGACACGACGAGAGACGCGAGGAAAACGAGCCGCGCGAGCAACCAGTAGGGCGGCAACTTCGAGATCGTCGGCTGATAAATTGACCGGAAAGGTATTTAGAAGAGGTTGATTTTAGTGAGTACAGGGCACCAGAAACGTTCCAGGAAGCTGTACGTGGACCTGATGAGGCAAAATGGTCGGAAGTCATTAATCAGGAACTTCAAGCACACGAGGAAAATGGAACGTGGACGATCGTTGGAAAGAGACCGGGAGACAGAGTGATAGACTCGAAATGGGTCTTCAAAGTCATACAGGGGTCGTCTACGGGCGACTGTCGGTACAAGGCGCGTTTCTGTGCACGGGGCTTTTTACAGCAGAAAGGCGTGAATTATAACGAGACGTTCGCTCCAATGATTCGTTATGATTCTCTCCGGGCGTTCCTGGCCAAAACGACGCAAGAAGACTACGAGCTAGCGCAGTTTGATGTGCGCACGGCTTTCTTGTACGGGGAACTCGAGGAGGAGATTCTGATGAAAGTGCCGGAAGGTCTCGTCGTCGAAAAAGAAACTGCTGTGGACGAAAGCTACGTGTGCAAGCTAAACAAATCGCTGTATGGATTGAAACAGTCACCCAGGTGCTGGAACCTTAAGTTTAGCGAGTTCTTGAAGAAGTTCGATTTCACTCAAGGAGATGCGGACCACTGTATATTCAAGGGATGTGTCAGTGGTAAGGATGTTTTCCTTGCATTGTTCGTGGACGATGGCCTTGTAGCCGCGAAGTCTGATCAAGAGTTGAATGCGGTGCTAGATCATCTAAAAAGTGCGTTTCGGATAACGGTAGGAGACGCGTCGCGTTTCGTAGGTGTGCAGATTGAGCGAAATCGCGTTGAGAAAACGATGTGTATTCATCAATCGGAGTATGCTGAGAAAATTTTAACAAAATTTGGTATGATAAAAGCGAAAAAGTTGTCTGTGCCGGCGGATCCGAACGTTGTGCTGTATCCAGCAGAAGACGAAGACGAATGCAAGAGTGTTCCGTATCGTGAAGCGGTGGGCTCTCTAATGTTTCTGGCCGTTGTTTCGCGACCGGACATTGCGTTCGCGGTTAATCTGGTGTCGAAGTACCTAAACAAACATAGTCGTACGCACTGGATAGCAGTGAAGCGAATTTTTGCGTACCTGGTCGGAACACAGGATTTCGGAATACACTACAAGAGTGGGGGCGACGAATCAAAACTCGTCGGTTACTGTGACGCCGATTTTGCAGGAGACGTGGAAACGCGTCGATCGACAACGGGGTACGCGTTCATGTTTGCGAACTGGGTGATCTCGTGGTCTAGCCAACGACAAAAGCTAGTAACTCTAAGTACGACGGAGTCTGAATATGTGGCTGCCGCGGCTGCGGCACGTGAGGCTGTTTGGCTGCGAAGGTTGTTCGGAGAAATCGGAGAGAGCCGTGATGAACCGACAGTGTTGTGGGTCGATAGTCAAAGTGCGATAAAGCTTGCGAAGAACCCGGAGTTCCACAAGCGTACTAAGCATATAGACGTTAAGTTCCACTACTTGCGTGAGAGAGTTGCTGGTCGCGATATTGTAGTCAAATATGTATCTACAAAGTATCAAAAAGCGGACATATTCACAAAAGCGCTACCGAGAGTGCAGTTCAGCGTGCTGCGTGAGTTGTTGTCGATAGCGAGTGCTCAAACGGTGAGTGTGTTGGATGAATGAGGGTTTATCGGACTCGTATCTCCCGCGCCTGTGAGCGCCAATCAGGAAGAGGGTCGAGAGTGCGAGAGTGTCGAGACAAACCGGATGTTGCGTATAGCGCTTCAGTTTCCGTAAACGTGGCGAAAAGAAAGAAACACGGTTTTTGTAGTTCCGAATAAAATTATTATTCTCTTGTTATCATCGAAAGCCATCAACGAGTATACTTATTCTCAGGATCATAATCTACCTTCCCTCTCATTCCCAAAATAACCCAACAATATCACCCATTTCTGGAATACTTGCAAAATACTCAAAAAGGCGTGGATCAATACCAAACCGCGAGTTCTCAGAGATAACAAAGATATTCTCGAGGATACGATGAAGTCTATTAACAAAATTGCCCCACCTGGCTGTGCAACGAATCCAGCCGACCATGTCTCTGCCGAAAATGATTCTTTTCTTAACCAGCTGTTCGACTGCACAGAATTCAATACTGCTCTTAATTCTAGAAACAGCAATTCTCCCCAGGCATAGATGGTATTAACTATGAACTCATTAAGAGACTTCCCATCAACTTGAAACTAATACTGTTAGATATTTTTTATGAAATGTATGCATCGCCAGACTTTCCTTCGGAATGGAAGCACGCATTCCTTCACTTTGTTCCAAAGCCAAATAATAACGGTGTAAGGCCTATTTCCCTTACGTCGTGCGTTGGTAAATTGTTCGAAACTATGCTCAAAAACCGTCTACAATGGTGGGTTGAATCTAAGCAGTTGTTACCGAGCTGTCAAACTGGATTTCAATCGGGCTTATCATGCGCAGATAATTTGAGTAACTTAATTCTTCAAGTGGAAGACAGTTTTAGGGATAAAGAACACACGGCGGTAGCTTTCCGCGACGATCAAGGCGCGTTCGACAATGTAAACAGTGAGATTCTAACAGAAAAGCTAGCTCAAATTAAATGCCCGTCAAAAATCTTGGAATATGTCAAATTTTCTACGCGTGAAAGATACATTCATTGCGAAGTATTAGGCGACTGTACCAGAACTGTTTCTAAAGTGGTACCAGAAGGTCGAGTCCTCTCATCTCTCCTTTATACTCTCTACACTAGTCATATCGCAGATAACATTGATAACAGAGTTGTAGTTTCTATGTTCGCCGACGAAATCGCGCTGTACACTCACCTAACAGAGTCTCAGCAAAATCTGGTTCTCTTGGAGAATACTGGAGCGACAATCTCTAGTAACTTAGACCAGATGGACCTAGCATTAGCACCTGAAAAGACTGTGCTTCTCCGGTTTAGCAAAAAGGGTTCTAACCCTGACGATACCAGAATCACTGTAAGTGCGCACGAAATAACCTCTGTTCCGACTGTAAATTCCTAGAAATTCACTTTGACCAAAAGCTAAGTTTCAAATATCATATTAGCAAAGTACAAGAAAAGTGTCTTAAGTCGATGAACATTATTCAGTTTTTGCGCCGTACTTGTGGGGATCCGACCCAGAAACCCTAATTATTCTATATAAAAACTTTGTAAGATCAATTATCGATTACGGACTATACATTTACTTCCCTAGCACTAAGCAGCTAAGATCGAAACTCGAATCAATACAATTCTCGGCTATCAGACCCTTGGATACAGGTGCTCGACCCTCACGAATGTGCTTCTCGGAGAATCGGAGCTAACGCTTATTAGAGATAGAGCCAAATTTTTGTGTGAGGCCTATCTATCGAAAGCAATTTCGAACCACTCGACACAAATCTCGCAGACTGTAAAGTACTTGCAACAAACGAAAAACATCCCACCCCGAAAACAAGAAAGACTCATAACCAAATGTTCGAGGGTTAGCCTGCCCCTGTATCCAACAATATTTAGCAACCATCGCTATAGTGTATTCGAGCACGACTACCCAGTTTCAACTATGTCAATAGGCTTCGACATGGGGGCTGGACTCAAGGCCCAATCCGCTCGCAATGCTAATGACACGTTCGTCACAGAAGTCATCAACCGAAATTCAGATAAATTATGTATTTACACGGACGGACGTAAGGACCCAGGCTCCGAACACGTGGGCACAGCTCGTTACTGCCCCTACCTAGGTTACAGAAAATCAGTTCTACTGTGTAACGTGCCGCCCTCGCACGAGTGACGAATTATTCAGTTCAATCGAATACTTATTATCCACGAAAATAGAGCGCGCGACACGTAAACAAGGATTCACCGAGTCTTCCGTCTCACGCGTGAGTGATCACCGATATTCATTGGGTCGATGGGAAGAGATCCCTACTCCCAGTCGTCTGACTACCGAGCACGAGATACCTCGCGTCTTCCGTATGCCCGAACAGGCCAATATTAAAAGAATAACGAGGATTCTGCCGCGATACCGATACGATAAGGTACCTCGATATAAACAGAAACGTAATCCGTGCGTGAGGGAGGGGACCAACTGTGTACCCCGCAAGTGGACACGAAAATAGGTCGATACAAAAAGTCGACACTGAATGACTGTACACGGCAGCAGCTCCACACGGACAACTCGACACTGAAAAACTCTACACCGCACAACTATAGTTACATTGTTGATCGGTGTAAAGTTTTTTGGTGTCGGGTTGTCCGCGTAGAGTTGCGGCCGTGCACAGTCATTCGGTGTCGACTTTTTGCGTCGACCTATCTCCGTGTCCACTTGGGGGGTGCAGAGTTGGTCCCCTCCCGTGCGCGAAAGTGTGTGCCATCGATAGCAGGTAATGTTCACCGCCTACGGGCCACATACATGTATATATATCAAATTGTAAAGAAATGGAGCGCAAGCCCCACGCGGTCGTGCCAATGACGTATGCGACTCTCTCATATCCGTTGACCCGTCCCCGTGCAGCAGGACGGCTGGGCCATTTGGTGTATCTCAGAGATACTATAACGAAGAAGGAAGGAATTTCTGTGGATTTCCGAAAAACGAGGTCTCTCTCGTGATTTCTCGCCGCATCGCAGTAGACGAACTCAGTGCTCGTCGGATCGGAGGGGTTTCGCTCAAGACTCTCGACATCTTGGCACTGTAGACCATAGCGAATATCCGCTGTTCATACCGAGGGCTCGAGTCTGAGCGTTTCCGAAAACATCAACCTGATTTCAACGCATCGTTGAAAGGATACGTCTACTTCATTAAGAAGAAAAACCTCGTATAAGATAAGTCTCCGCATCGTCGGCTATCTGTGTATTTTTTCTTCTACTTATGTATATTCATCTATTGTGTTTATCTATAAATGTACATATTTCTTTTTGTTTGAGCGCGTTACAGCGAAGGAACAATTCAAAAAGACATTAATTATCACGATCAGGAATCGGGATTCCTTTATCATATTCGGGTTTTACCTGTCGCACAATACAATTTTTTTTGGGAGTATTACTTGTATTTATTACTGCTTCGCTGATCCACGAACCAGTACTCTTAAGAAATCATAAGTTCATGTGATTCAGCGAGCGATTGATACATATATTGTGACGTGGTGCGTCACAAGTCTTCCCCGACGTGGCTCGACGTCCCACCACTCACCTAGGGAAATAAACTAGAATTAGCACTTACGATTTAAGCAACGACTTTTATTATTGTTAACCTCCCTCCCCCGACTTACCCTCATCCCCGGCCACCCTGTCAGTCCCTCGATTCACTCAACGAAGCCCTCGACACCCACCGAAGACTCATCGACGACCCACCGAAGACTCACCGCAGACCATCAACGACCATCGAAGACCATCGCAGCCACCGAAGACCTCATCGCCGACCAGATTGACCCTGTCCGACACAGAACAACCCTACGAGAATTGACAACCGTCAATGAATAAAATCCGGACACAACATCCTGGCACTAACCTCCAAAAATGCCCGACACTCCGGTGCACTCCCAAAACATCGCCGTCCGTCCCTTGGAAGCCACTGCGAAGAAAACTCCACTCGTCTGACCCGCCATGGACAGCCCGGAACCCGACGACACACTCTCGGCTCGAAATAACGAGTGTAAACCGACGAGTTGTGTCGTGCGGGCAAACACCGTGAAAAAGTCACCTGAACTGTCAGATGCGATAGTTCCCCAGCCCACCGCGAGGGATCAGCATCTCTCGGCGTCGAGAATTGTTCGGCAATCGATAGACGAATCGATGTCGATGGATGCGCGCGCCGAGCGTCGCGACAGGCCTTCCGTCGCGACGAATATTTGCAATCGGCCGCAGCCAATTACAACGCCCACCGTCAGCTAGTCCCGAGACTGACCAATCCACTTTCGCCAGAAGAATCGCAAATTGCACGACCGACCCTAAGGTCGGAGAAGAAACCGGAAACGGCATGGCTCTCATCACTTCGAGCCACGGCGTGTGAGAGAGCGATTGTGTGTGACAGGCGAACAGAATTATACGAAAAGTTTTTGGAAATTATATTGACCCGGCAAGCCACGTTATACGCAGACTCCACCCCCGGAGAGAATCGACCATAGGATTAAAATAAAGGACACGATTGGACCGATATTGGAGAATTATAACGACTTGGCAAACCAAGGGATATTGAACGGAATTGATTGAGAGTACTATCGCACGGATTATTGTAAGCGATAAGAATCGTAAGAGACCGGTTGAGTGAGTACATTTCAAGTTTTCCCCTCCCCCATTTACCCCAAATTGATTGTCCCATTCCCCAAGTCCCCTGAAAATTCATCGTCACCCCATTTTTATAATTGTATTGATTTTTGATTGTATTATTTTCGACCGTCGATCACCGGCTGCCACGTGCGCCGGCATTTTTCTTTACTTCTCGTTGTGTGCGTGAGTGGTGGCGATCGCGGAGGTTTACAGCGCGCGACCGTTAGCGTATTTTCCCATTCCCCCCGAGACTAGAAAGTTGTTTCATCTTATCTATTTTTTTCTGTAATTATTGAAATTTTTCTGTATCTTTTTTTTGTGCCGAGGTAATATTGTCAAGAAGCCCTGGACAGTGCCTGCGGCCTGAGAAGTCTCATCCCCCTCCCACCCCCGTTCCCGCTAGCCGAGTGAAGTAAAAGGCAATAGATTTCGTTTCTTTTTCTTTCTTTTTTTTTGAATTCGATTAACTATATCGAAAGTTACGGTGCTACACCGATACAGTAGCTGGCGCCCAAAAATAAGTGATTGTTCCCCGAGTTTTGAGATTTTTCCGAGTTTGCTAAATTAAGACCAGCATTGTGTAGAATATCCACCGGCCAGCCCATTCTCCCCTCCCCTTCCCTGCGATTGACCTTGCGAATTGCCGTCCTGGCGATTATCATAAGCATTACTATTTTAGTAGGTTTTGTTACTGATTATTTTCCGATCTCCTTGTTTTTCTCCGAGTATCAATTATTTTTCGACCTCAGTATTTTTCCCTGCGTATTAATTACGTTTCGACTTTTGTATTTTGCCCAGCGTATTAACTATCTTTCTATTTTCTTATTTCCCCCCCGCGTATTGATTATCCATTGTTGTTATTTTTGAATTCTTTGCCCCTTTCTCTTATTTTCAAATTGGTTATTATTGTTATTGCGAACTTTTCCCTTCTTTTTGATTATTATTGAGACTGTTTATTTTTGTTATCGAATCCCTTCAACGTACCCGTGACGGCGTTGAAGCGGCAGTATTTGCTGATTATTTTGTTGTTAATATCCACTGGACCAGTTTGTTATTAAAAGTTATTTTTTTACGTTTCTACACAAAACTCTGGAGTATTATTTCCGCCTTTCCATCACCCTATATTTCCCCGATTGCCCCGTTTGGAAGCGTTATTTAAAAGGAAGTATCATCACAAAAAGTGGCCCCCAACGTGGGGCTCGATAATAACAGAAATA
This sequence comes from Stenichneumon culpator, assembly GCA_964017025.1. NCBI lineage: Eukaryota > Metazoa > Arthropoda > Insecta > Hymenoptera > Ichneumonidae > Stenichneumon > Stenichneumon culpator. Next base: position 1,513,673 of record OZ024781.1, on the reverse strand, counting down.
ATAAGCAGTACCCTCGAGGGCAGCGACCTTTTCGCTCCTCGAGTGGGGATTTTTGCCTGAACTGAAAAAAGAGTGCTCACCTCGGCACAGAAAATCTCCCACCCCCCCCCCCCCCCCTTCCCTGCACCCCATATACCGACTTAAATTCTTTTTTTTTACGATTATTATTGTTCCTGCCGCTGTTTCGCGAGTCGTCACCACTTGCGAATATCTTGTTGGCAAGTAATCACCCCCGTCGCCCACACTTACCCCGAACATTATATTGATTTCGTCTGCATTTTCTTTGATACGCCCTGTATTTTTGCACTGTAACCCCTGCCATTTTTTATCCCCCTTTTCTTTTCGTTACCTCTTTTCTTGTTTTTTTTTTCTTTTTTTTTCTTTTTTTCTTTCTTCCTAGCTTTTCCGCCCCGACGTTAGCCCTGAACCCTTGCCCTCTGGTTAAATATTTCTTTCTTTTATTCCTCTTTTTTTTATATCCACCCCCCCCCCCCCCCCGATTTATCCTCTGCCGTGAATAATGGCAGATGCCACAGGGGGTGAAACGACCGCTGGAGAAAATACCCCGACCACCACCGGTGTAACGACCGCTGGAGTGACCACTCCGACTACCACTAGCATTACCACGGCCGGACCCCAACCCCCAAACCAATCTCGAACATCCACCCCCCCCCCCCCCCCCCGCCCGAAATGATAGCCCCCCCTTCAGTCCCCGTTGATACTGCCCTCTACAGGGAAGTAAAAAGAATTAAAGCGGATCTAGCTCGCTTCCGTAATGTGAGCGATTTGATACGGCTCTGCGACCATGCCGGGCTAAGTGTCACGGGAACCGCGGAGGACTTACTAGACCGATATTGGCGATACGAGATTCGCCGCCGTTATCGGAATGTTCAAGTAGAGTGGGACCCTGTGGAAGACGAACGTGGGTTGGGCTCACCATTCACGTTGTCATCCGCGCTGGTAGAGCCCGAGCTTAACGGGACGTTACGCTCCCATCTCGCCCGAATAGACCTAAATGCCTCGCAAGCCCAGTTCGTAACCCAACACCCCCCCCCCCCCGAATGCCGACCCCTTGCCGGAACCCAACCCCCTCAATAACCCTTACCCACCGGTCAAACCCTAGGGCCGTACCAGGACCCCATCACTTTCGACCACAGTGACGACTTACTGTCCCTACACGACGAACCCATCCCCCAACACCCCCCCTTACAACCCACCCCCGCCCCAGCCCCCACCGTAACCTTTCACCCTCGATTCTTGACCCCTCAAATAACCCCACGGCCAACCCCAGCCTGAATCCCCGCCAGAGCCCCCCTTGTCCCCGTTCCCCAACCCCAGCCGCAAGCCCCACCCCGTTCCCACGATACCTTCTGTATCCCTCCCCGTACCAACCCCCAGCACAACAGCACTCACCTACGACCTCCCTTCCGAACTCCCCTTCGACATCCCCAGTCCGTTCAACCCCCAGCCCCAAGCTTTGTGACCCGGGATACCGTCGGGATAGACCATTTTCGCCGGTTCGGTCCCAAATTCGCGGGACGGCGTACCGACGATGGGGAAGAGTACCTCCTGCGGTTATACGAATATTGCTCCCGCCGCGCGTACACCGAGGAGGAATTGCTCCGGATGCTACCCGAATCATCTACACACGACGCCCTCATGTGGTATCGGGTATCTCACCACGCCTGGACATCATACGAGGAATTCGTGTTCCACTTTCGGGCACGATTCGGACACAACGATTTCCAGGAGAAGCTACGTCGTGAGGTCGAACACCGAACCCAAGGACCGGGCGAACCCAGTGGGGAATACCTCCCAAAGATGAGGACCTATTTTAGCTTCCTCAGCCCCCCCCCCCCGCACCCTAGACGCCCAGATCGACCTCTGTTACGAAAACCTACACCCCGACCTAGCCTTCCACCTCGAACGTGCCGACATCGCGGACTTCCTTGACTTTCAGTTAAGGTGTCGACGCATAGAGTCCATGTTGGAACGAAAAAGAAATTACCGACCTCCCCCGCCCCCAACCCAGTCCGTCCTCCCCTCCGCTGCATTTACGCCCCAGAGTAAATCGTACGCGAGAGCAGCCGCGGTAGAGCCAAACCCAACCCCTGAAGCCATCCCCGCCGCCCCTGCTGCCCCATCCCCAGTTCTACCAGCACTACAGCCCGCCCCAAAAACCTCTCGAGTTGCCACTCCTACAGGGGACCCTCAAGCCGTTCCCCCGCCCCCCATGGCCGTCCAAGTTGAAAGCCCTTTCCCCACCCCTAACCCCCAACCCAACGCCAGACCCCCTAGAGTCCAGTCAGCCACCGTCCGCTGTTACAACTGCCGGGAACAGGGACATATTTTCAGGCAATGCCCCCAACCCCGTGGCAATTTCTGCGCCGTATGCGGCCTCCCCGGATACAACGCAAATTCGTGCACCCGTTGCCGACGAACCCGTGAGGGAAACCTCTCGGGGGGAGGACAGTAGAGGCCTCCCCCGGGATAAAAAAACCCTATAACCCTTGACCTCGCAGACACCATTGATTCCCGTACACCCCGACAGTCCCCGCTACTCACCATACCCGATCGACCCGAAGCCTACAGGGAGGATGACCGCCACTTCCTAATCCTAAACCTTTCCGGACACCCTGTAGAAGCCCTCATCGATTCAGGAGCCACGCGCTGCTTCCTAGGAGTAACCCTTGCCAAACCCCTAGAAGTACCGATAAGACCCGCCACCGGAGGAGTACGCGTTGCCAATAACGCAATCGTCCCCGTGGTGGGAGATATAAGACTCTTTTTTGAGATTGACGGTAAAATTTGGCCCCTGGACATGCGTGTCGCACCCTTGGGGTACGATGCGATTCTAGGGAGAGATTTTTGTAAGCTATTAGGCTTACGAGTAGATCACCTGAACGACGCGTGGCGTACTCCCACAGGACGTCCCCGAAAGTTCGCCACGCATGGCCACATCCCCATGGTCGTGTCAGCACACCCCGAATTCGCAGGCCTGGTGGAAATCACTAAAAACACGGAGGACCAGTTAAAGTTATTATTAGACCGTCTAGTGCAACCTCCCACCACGGGAACACTAAGTTGTACATCCCTTATCCGCCACTCCATCGATGTCGACATCCCCCAATCCGCCAACGCCCCCGAACAATATTCCCTTTCCTTTTGCGAATTACCCAAGCCGAGGTCGACAAGATGCTCGGCGAACAGGTGATCGAACCCTCAGACAGCGGATGGCTCAGCAACCCCGTGATAGTCCCGAAGCCCAACGGCAAACACCGTTTTTGTATTGATTACCGCGACGTGAATAAAGTCACACGCAAAGACGCGTACACATTACCCAACCTGGACCGGATATTAGACGGCCTCCGCCGTGCCCAACATATTTCCAAGCTAGACCTGAGCCAAGCATACTTCCAAGTCCCGCTAGACCCGAAAAGTAGACCCATAACCGCCTTTGCAGTCCCTGGACGTGGCCTTTTCCAATTTACCCGCATGTCCTTTGGACTGACGAACGCCCCTGCAACCTTCCAACGACTGATGGACAGACTGATAAGACCCGAATGGGAGCCCCATGTATTTGCGTACTTAGACGACGTGATCATCGCCACGGAAACGGTAGATGAACACTTCGAGTATTTGACTCTCGTGTTAACGGCCCTTAATAATGCGGGATTGGAAATTAACCGAGAGAAGAGTTCGTTCTTCTGTCCCGAGATGAAATATTTGGGATATTTAATCACGAAAGACGGACTGAAGACTGACCCCGACAAGATAGCCCCGATCCTGAAATACCCTGCCCCGAAAAACCTTAAACAATTACGTCGCTTCCTCGGAATGATCGGATGGTATGCTCGTTTCCGAGGTGACATTTCCAAGCACAAAGTCCCCCTCGTGCGACTCCTGGAAAAGGACGCACAGTGGCAGTGGGGAGAAGAACAGAGCATAGCATTCGAAGCATTACGGACAGCCCTGACCTAAGCCCCAGTTTTAGCTCGCCCCGATTTCACCAAGCCCTTTACCGTCCACACCGATGCCAGCGATTTAGCCATCGGAGCCGTCCTCACCCAAGAGTCCGAGGGCGAAGACCATCCCATAGTATTTTGTAGTCGAGTTCTCTCCCAAGCCGAGAAAAAGTACAGTGTGACCGAAAAGGAGTGCCTAGCCGTTCTGTGGGCCGCAAAGAAGTTGCGCACGTACCTAGAAGGCACCTCTTTTCGCGTGATAACGGATCACAGCAGCTTGCGCTGGCTACGAAACGTTAGAGACCCGTCGGGAAGACTTGCGAGATAGGCATTGACCATGCAAGACCTCGACATGGATATTGTTCATCGCAAGGGAGCCCTAAACGTCGTGCCCGACGCCCTATCCCGAATGTTCGAGGGAACACCCGAAGCCCTTGCCACAATAGGCGAATCGATAGACCCCTGGTACCTCGAACAAATGAAAAATGTCAGCCAATTTCCCTCCAAATACCCCGATTGGAAACTCGAGGATGGCCGACTATACCACCATCGACCACACCCTGTGATAGACCCTACCCTGGTAGACCTGGACTCCTGGAAGTTAGTCCTGCCCTGTGATGCCCGACAGAAAGCCATACGAGACGCCCACGATAATCCCCAGTCCGGCCACTTAGGCATAGATAAGACCTACCATCGCTTGACCCAAGATTTTGCCTGGCCCGGAATTTTTCAAGACGTCGCTCAGTTCGTGCGACGATGCCCAGTCTGCCAACTGAACAAAGTGCAGCAGACTGCACCTGTTGGGCTGATGAGAGAAAGGACGAACGAAGGCCCGTGGACAGTCGTCGCTGCCGACGTCATGGGACCGTTCCCCCCGAGTAAAAATAGAAGCAGATACGTCGTTGTATTCCAAGATTTATTTACGAAATATATCGAAGCGCAACCCCTAAAAACCGCGACCGGACCCACCATAATGACTGCCCTAGAAAAATTAATTCTGAACCGTTGGGGATGCCCTCGATACCTCCTGATAGACAACGGTACAGAATTTGTAAACCGGTACATGACCACACAGTTATCCCAATACGGCATCCGACAGACCACCATCCCTCCCTTCCATGCCCAAGCCAACCCCGTCGAACGAGTCAACCGAACCCTTAAAACCATGATTATTTCCTATATAGGCGACGACCATCAAACATGGGATGCCCACCTCCCCGAATTATGTTTTGCCCTTAATACCGCCGTCCAAGCATCCACTCAAATGACACCCGCATTTCTTAATTTCGGCCGAAACCCTCGCCCTGCAAAAAGCATCCGAAATGAAATACCTCCCCCGACCGTCGAAGACCGGACAGACCCAGTCGTTTGGAAAAATCGAATGACCCGACTGCCCTTAATTCACGACTGGGTGCACCGTAATTTATCCCTAGCTGCGCGACGACAGGCGCGATATTATAACGAAGGGCGATCCGATGGAGAGTATAACATAGGAGACTTGGTACTCCGAAAGAATCGCGTTCTTTCGTCCGGCGCGCAAAATTTTGCTGCGAAGCTTGCCGCTAGATACCGCGGACCCTATGAAATTACCAATAAGCTGTCCCCTGTTGTTTACGAATTAAATATACCCTCCAAAAATATCCGCCCGAAAGTCCATATTAAAGATTTGAAGCCTTATCACCCTCTCCCAAACATCGCAGACATTCCCCCGTTAGGCCTGCCCCAGCCGCCCCCACCCTCTTGCCCCAGCCCCAGCTAATAATCAGACACGGACGCCATCGGCTATCATCTGCCGGAAATCGAGACACAGCCAGCCAGGACGACCCGGAAGCCAGTCCGATGCCAGACCCAGCTGCCAACGCCAGCCCCGCCACCGACGAAACCCCAGAAAAGCCACGACGTCCCCGAGGTCGCCCTCGTGGGAGCGTTAACCGACCTCCCGCCCCCCCCCCCCCTGAACGCAGCTACCAGTTGCGCCGCCGACAGCCCTAAGACAGTCCCGAAAAATACCTCCCCAGCTTGTCCCCATCCCCTCGCCCACGCAGGCGCTATCCCCAAGCGGGTGCTAACCCTTCCCCCAGGTCCCCTGTACCACGGCCCCACTATAACTTACCCCCCGAAAGCCCCAAAACCTAGCCTCACTCCCCAAAAACCCAACCCTCCCCCTGCTCCCCTCGTGACCCGCCCCCAACCCGCCCCCCGTCGACTTCCTGCCCGTCCCCAAGCCCCAGCACTAATGTCTCTACACCTAGCGCCCCCAGCTCCCCAGACCCGCACTCTCCCCCGAACCCCAAGCCCCCAAGCGCCAATGAAACCCAAACCCCTCGTGCCCAGCCTGATGTCCCTCCAACTCACCCCCCTGTCAGCCCCAAACCCGAACCAGGCCATGTAAGGCACGCCCCAAGGTGTTGAAACTGTGGAAAGTCCGACCACCGCTCGACCCACTGTCCGACCCGTATTGAAAACCGTCCCCGACCGCCCCATTAAAAGACAGTCCTGTAAAAACTTTATTATCTTCCCCGTTGACGACCACCGTTCAACGAAATGTCCGACCCGAATCGAAAACCGTCCCAGACCGCCCCATTAACCGACAGTCCCGCAAAAAAAACGTTATTATCTTCCCCGTTGACGACCACCGCTCAACGTAATGTCCGACCCGAATCGAAAACCGTCCCAGACCGCCCCATTAACAGACAGTCCCGCAAAAACTTTATTATCTTCCCCGCTGACAACCACCGCTTATTATCTTTTTCTTTTTCACCTCATTCGAATTTTGGTTTATAATGTTCTTCCCTTCCGTTATTTTCTTCCCGACCCCTCCTACCCTCAGTACTTGCCACCAAGAGGCCAATTATTTAGTTGTTTTTCCTTTGAGTTAATTATTTTCTTTTGTACGATTTTTCCTCTCTTTGTATTATTATTATTTTTTTTGTTATGATCTCATGGCCGTCATCCCACACCAGCGTTACCAAAGAGCTGTTTTATTTTTAGTTGTGTGGATGACAGGTGTAAATATGAGGAGAAAAGACTGAGGACGAGTAAAATGGTATTAGTACAATTACGATATTGCATTCCTATATTTTTCTTAGACCCGCCAGCCCCTCACCCCTCCCAGAAATCCTACCCTGTTCGTCCCCAGTATGAATGTGTTGCTCAAGTCATCAGGAGACGTACTTTCGGCAAGTGGGGGGGAGTTGTGACGTGGTGCGTCACAAGTCTTCCCCGACGTGGCTCGACGTCCCACCACTCACCTAGGGAAATAAACTAGAATTAGCACTTACGATTTAAGCAACGACTTTTATTATTGTTAACCTCCCTCCCCCGACTTACACTCATCCCCTGCCACCCTGTCAGTCCCTCGACTCACTCAACGAAGCCCTCGACACCCACCGAAGACTCATCGACGACCCACCGAAGACTTACCGCAGACCATCAACGACCATCGAAGACTATCGCAGCCACCGAAGACCTCATCGCCGACCAGATTGACCCTGTCCGACACAGAACAACCCTACGAGAATTGACAACCGTCAATGAATAAAATCCGGACACAACATCCTGGCACTAACCTCCAAAAATGCCCGACACTCCGGTGCACTGCCAAAACATCGCCGTCCGTCCCTTGGAAGCCACTGCGAAGAAAACTCCACTCGTCTGACCCGCCATGGACAGCCCGGAACCCGACGACACACTCTCGGCTCGAAATTACGAGTGTAAACCGACGAGTTGTGTCGTGCGGGCAAACACCGTGAAAAAGTCACCTGAACTGTCAGATGCGATAGTTCCCCAGCCCACCGCGAGGGATCAGCATCTCTCGGCGTCGAGAATTGTTCGGCAATCGATAGACGAATCGATGTCGATGGATGCGCGCGCCGAGCGTCGCGACAGGCCTTCCGTCGCGACGAATATTCGCAATCGGCCGCAGCCAATTACAACGCCCACCGTCAGCTAGTCCCGAGACTGACCAATCCACTGTCGCCAGAAGAATCGCTAATTGCACGACCGACCCTAAGGTCGGAGAAGAAACCGGAAACGGCATGGCTCTCATCACTTCGAGCCACGGCGTGTGAGAGAGCGATTGTGTGTGACAGGCGAACAGAATTATACGAAAAGTTTTTGGAAATTATATTGACCTGGCAAGCCACGTTATACGCAGACTCCACCCCCGGAGAGAATCGACCATAGGATTAAAATAAAGGACACGATTGGACCGATATTGAAGAATTATAACGACTTGGCAAACCAAGGGATATTGAACGGAATTGATTGAGAGTACTATCGCACGGATTACTGTAAGCGATAAGAATCGTAAGAGACCGGTTGAGTGAGTACATTTCAAGTTTTCCCCTCCCCCATTTACGCCAAATTGATTGTCCCATTCCCCAAGTCCCCTGAAAATTCATCGTCACCCCATTTTTATAATTGTATTGATTTTTGATTGTATTATTTTCGACCGTCGATCACCGGCTGCCACGTGCGCCGGCATTTTTCTTTACTTCTCGTTGTTCGCGTGAGTGGTGGCGATCGCGGAGGTTTACAGCGCGCGACCGTTAGCGTATTTTCCCATTCCCCCCGAGACTAGAAAGTTGTTTCATCTTATCTATTTTTTTCTGTAATTATTGAAATTTTTCTGTATCTTTTTTTTGTGCCGAGGTAATATTGTCAAGAAGCCCTGGACAGTGCCTGCGGCCTGAGAAGTCTCATCCCCCTCCCTCCCCCGTTCCCGCTAGCCGAGTGAAGTAAAAGGCAATAGATTTCGTTTCTTTTTCTTTCTTTTTTTTTAAATCGATTAACTAAATCGAAAGTTACGATGCTACACCGATACAGTAGCTGGCGCCCAAAAATAAGTGATTGTTCCCCGAGTTTTGAGATTTTTCCGAGTTTGCTAAATAAGGACCAGCATTGTGTAGAATATCCACCGGCCAGCCGCCTCTCCCCTCCCCTTCCTTGCGATTGACCTTGCGAATTGCCGTCCCGGCGATTATCATAAGCGTTACTATTTTAGTAGGTTTTGTTACAGATTATTTTCCGATCTCCTTATTTTTCTCCGAGTATCAATTATTTTTCGACCTCAGTATTTTTCCCTGCGTATTAATTACTTTTCGACTTTTGTATTTTGCCCAGCGTATTAACTATCTTTCTATTTTCTTATTCCCCCCCCGCGTATTGATTATCCATTGTTGTTATTTTTGAATTCTTTGCCCCTTTCTCTTATTTTCAAATTGGTTATTATCATTGTTATTGCGAACTTTTCCCTTCTTTTGCTTCCTCATAGAGGAAGCTTTGTGATGGTGAAAAAAAAAAATTTCGAGATTTTAATGAAAACGTGTTCAGAATGTTCCAAAACATCGAAAAATCACATTTAGAAAAAATGTGTGCGTGTGCGTGTGCGTGTGCGTGTGCGTGTGCGTGTGCGTGTGCGTGTGCGTGTGCGTGTGCGTGTGCGTGTGCGTGTGCGTGTGCGTGTGCGTGTGCGTGTGCGTGTGCGTGTGCGTGTGCGTGTGCGTGTGCGTGTGCGTGTGCGTGCGCGTGTGCGTGCGCGTGCGCGTGCGCGTGCGCGTGCGCGTGCGCGTGCGCGTGCGCGTGCGCGTGCGCGTGCGCGTGCGCGTGCGCGTGTGCGTGTGTGTGTGTGTGTGTGTGTGTGTGTGTGTGTGTGTGTGTGTGTGTGTGTGTGTGTGTGTGTGTGAATCAGACGCGGAAAATTCAAATGGCTATATCTCGGGTACGCCTCCACCGATCAGGCTGAAATTTTGCACACAGCTTGTGTAGTTAATATTCAATGTTTCTGCCAAATTTCATCCAAAAATGTTCAGTTGTTTTTTTTGTACGCCATTTTTAATTTCTTCGAAAAAGTCTGTGCGCACCGTAGCGCTCGCAATTTTTTAGCTATCGGGCTACAAACGCGTACACAGATGGAATATGATCACCCGATGATCTCATTAAAATTTCAAGAAAATCGATCGAGCCGTTTAAATTTTATGTCATTTTGAATTTTTTGAATTTCATGACATTTTTTTTTTTTTTTTCAAGACGCATTTTTCCGTATTAAATATTGATCTATGAATAAAAAAAGTGTCAGATTCGTGATCAGCGTGAAAAAATACTTTTAATACAATCCCGGAGTGACGGCAAACGAAAAAGTTTATTGGGCATTTTTATAGCTCAAATTTCAAAAAAGAGTGATTTTGGGTATTTTCAAACAGCAATTTCTTTGCTTCCCGATGAATACTCTATGATACTCTATGTATTTTTTCGTCTGGAGTACAGATTTGACAGCCGTTTTGACCAAAAGCGTAAGGTTGGTTTTTAACCTGATTCGGCCATCAGTTTTGCTTAAAATTTTAATACGACGTTGATATTGAAAAAGGTGAAAATTAAAATTTTCATATCGCTTCCTCATAAAAGTTGAAAGTTGAACGTTGAAAGTTGTAAGTTGAAATTTTTATATCACTTTCTCATAATGGCCCTTTATTCGCAAAGCTTCCTCTATGAGGAAGCCAAAAATATAGTAAATGCCTTCTCATAGAAGGAGCTTTGCGAATAAAGGGCCAGTTTGTTATTAAAAGTTATTTTTTTTACGTTTCTACACAAAACTCTGGAGTATTATTTCCCCCTTTCCCTCACCCTATATTTCCCCGATTGCCCCGTTTGGAAGCGTTATTTAAAAGGAAGTATCATCACAATATATATAGGTGTAGATCTTCGGATGTATGTCCGCGTGTAGGTGTGTGAGATCAAGCAATGGCGTGCGTGGTGCGGTGTGTACGTGTGCAAAAATAAAGGTAAACACATCCTCACTCTGTGTTCGCTCGGTCAAGTTCTCTCACTATATATATATATTCTTTTTCTTTTGTGTCGCTATTCCTACGGAAATAAAATAGAGGCTAAATTTTGAACCACAAAATTATTACAACTGTATAAAGAGGCCGGCCTTTATTGCCGAATGCGTCGCTCTCAAGCTTGCCGTTGATCTTGCCTCTCAGTATAAGGAACACAGCTTCCTCATTCTCTCCGACTCCTACAGCTCGTCACAGAGCCTAAAATCTTCAAAACTATTGGCAAAAACTAATCCTTACACTCTATCCGTTAAAGAAAAATGTTGGGAATATAATAACGATAACAGTCACAATAGCTAAATTTTGTTTTACTGGATTCCGGCTCACAAAGGGATCGAAGGTCATGAGGAGGCAGATAGACTCGCTAAAAATGCTAGCGAATTCGACGAACGCGAGCATCGTACTCCTTACTCAGACCTAAGATCGATATTTAAGGCCAAAGAAAAATGCAACACTGTTTTAGAAATTAAGAACCAGGCTGATATAAAAGGCGAAGAGTACTTTCGAAACTACTACAAGGAGTCCTGTCACCCATGGTACAGAGGGACGAAATTTCCCCACGAGCTTATTTCTTGGGTTCATCGTGTTAGAGCTAACCACTACCACCTTAACGCTTCCCTATCTCGCCTACGCATAGTCGACGACCCTAGCTGCCATTGAGGCCCTGTCAACGAGGACATAGATCATGTCCTCTGGCACTGTGAAAAGTACATTGAACAAAGAACTACTATGATAGAAAAACTAAATCTGCGACGCTACCGAGGACCTTCTCCACGATCTCATTTATGACGGCGAATGATCAGATTGCGCTCACTATCAGCCATAAGTTCATCATTGAATGTAAACTAAAAATATAAAATTGTTATCGTTTTTGTTAGCTCTGTAAATGTTACCGACAGTGTAAATAAACCCAACAAAGGGTTTCCACACTTTAAACAATTTAAAAAAAAAACCTATGCCGATACAGCCGGTTTCAGGTTCGATTCCTGGCATCGAAGCTTCATCGCGTTTCACCGAGAATCGAACCGTCGACCTCCCGATGCTATACATAACAAATAATTATTTCGTACTCACGGCTGTGCTCGAATCCACGATTATCATCAATCTCCCTTGGTGATTAGAACCTTCTTCTACTTTGCTACTAAAAAAAATTCCACTGTGCTCAAGGCACGATGTTGTTCACCTTTTCTTGTTTTAATTGTCGGGAAAAGTGCCCGGAATACATGTGTCTCGTGAGACGACCGAGACCACAATGAGCGGGAATGGCTGATAAGCCGTAGCGCGTGGAGTAGGGGAACATCGGTTATCGCCGGCACTCGATGGCCGCAAGGATGAGCCTTGGTTGCTTACGTGACAAACGCTTTCTATGGATTAACGCACTGTCGCAGCACCGGGTGCCACGGCACGATAACAGAATGCGGTCCGCATCTGACGACATTTTTTTTTTTAGCCCGGTGTTGGCTCGTCCCCTAGCGGAGACCTGTGGCACTCTCTTCAATCTGACGACATTGTAATGACACGTCTTGTAACGGTAAGCACTGTGTTCGCATGGTACCAGCACTCTGTGAAGCTTCACGACGTGTTGGGATCGTGGAGACTACGTACGCTGTGACGTCATAATGCAGTCAGATACATGTTTTTAAGACTGCATTCTGCCAACACGATGTTTTGGTTGTAAATGCTTTTGCGGCGATATGCCACCATCTCGCCTATGCATAAAAACTAAAAATACTTTATTCTCAAAAAAGTAAAATGGTACGCCAAGTACTTAAAATTTGTATTCTCTATTCTAATTTGATTTTTTTCGATTTTTTCTTTTTTTTTTTGAGATTTTGATACACTTCTTTTCAATTGCTTTGATAAACATATTTTCTGAACGAGAATATAAATTTTAAGTACTTGGCGTACCTTTATACTTTTTTGATAAAAAAGTATTTTTTGCTTTGTTTTCACATATTTTTGACATCCAGTCATGCAGTTTCATTGATTATTACCAATATGCAGGGAATACAGAACGAAAACATTGTTTATAGTAGATAATACGATGATATATATAAATAAAAGATCTTGAAAACTAAACGATTCACTAAAAATTATATATTATGTGATGTGGTACGTCACAAGTTCCTCGCCAAACTCGGCTCGAGTCCGCCGCTCACCCAGAGTTAGACCCGGGTAATTGTGTGAATTTTTTCTGATAAATATTTTGTGTAAGTTAGCGTTTAATTTCCCCTTTTTTCCCTCCCGTTATGAGTGTGCTTGACTCGAAGACAATATCGGCATTCCCTCCCCCCCCCCCCGACGGCCCAACGATCAAGAAGTCCTTCAGGAACAGCAAAGGAACGAGAGCCGACGTGCTCACGCCGAGGAAGGCAGGAGATTCGTGGACGAGGGGAAAGGTGCTGGAAAAGCCCGCCAAAAAGCTCTCGAAAAGCCCGCCGAAAAGTCGCCACTGCCCGCCTGTCTACTGATTATTCAACGCTGTCTACTGATTATTCAACAGCGGCGGTCCGCCGCCGCTGGCATCGTCGACTTACGATATCGATTGACGATCCAGCGGGACCTCTGTCGCCACCCCTCGCGGTCCAGAGGAGACACGCCCACCCATGACTCCGATTACCGACCGAAGCTGACGCACAGGTGCTCTCGTTTCCCTACCGTTATCAGCGCCAACGCCAAGGAAGAAGAAGACGTCGCCATGTCCCTTACTCCGAGCCGAGCAGCGTGATGTGTGAGATCGGGTGTCAGTAGTTTTTAAGCACGAACCAGATATCTTGTAAATTATTGTACAGAGTGTCGAGTGAGTGAGCCCAAACTACTCGTAAGTTTTTGCCCCAATTTTTCCCGACCTCTTTGACCCGTTTTCCTCACCCGAGTACCCTTAATTTAGTAGAAATTTTTTGTGAAAGACTTTGCCTCGTGGTCGACACGTGGTCGGCATTTCGGTTACACGAGCAAAGAGATATCGCGCGTGTGGTGAGCGGCGTTAGATTCGCCATAAGTGATAGTTTAGTTAATTAAAGTTTTCCCCATCGATTCCCGCCCGACATTAAGTTATTTTTTTTCTCGTGAATCATTGTGAAAACCGAGGTAATATTGTAAGAAGCCATCGATTCCGTGTACCCTCCCCCTGAGCTCTCTTCCCTCTCCCGAGCTATCTGGACTGTCCATTGCGACAGAGATATTCCTTTTTTGAGGTTTGTGAATCGAGTTTTTTGAGTTTTTTTTTTAGAAAAGATCCGTGTCCTCAGCACGGACTGTTACGATGCTACACCGTTAAAGTAGCTGGCGCCCACCCGAGCCCATAGTCTGTCAATTAGTCGATTTCTGTGCAACATTTTCCCGAGTAGCTCTCCCCTTAAAAATCCTCCGAAGCCGCGCTTATTATTCCCTCGAAGTCCCCGATTTTCTCCCGTTCGACCCTCGTTTTTCTTGCATTTTTCTCATCTCGTTTCTGCGTGCGTGACCCGGTCGCTGACCACCGGATGTCTCCGTAGTTCATCGGAAAGCCCCATTAAAATCGTTGTATCTCCGCCAAATTTATTTAGAGCCCCTCCCATTTTTGCAACCCCCCTGTTTTAGAACTTTTTGAACATTTCAAACAAATTACATTTTTGTCTTTCCCCAATATTATTGGTAAAAATGAAGTATTAGCACCCGACTATTCCCCCCCCCCCCCTTCCCCGCACTATAATCGCGTATATTTTCTTTTTTTTGTTTTCTTTCTTCAACGTCCCAGTACCGGCGTTGACGCCACTGTTATTTCATTTTTGGTTTTATTCCTTCAACGTACCAGGACCGGCGTTGAAGCGATTGATATTGTGTTTTTGCTCCTTCTTCAACGTACCCGTACCGGCGTTGAAGCGACTGTCATTTTCCGCCCCTTCTGTCCCTTTTTTTTAGTATTATTTTTCAAGAATATTTTCTCTGATTATTAAATTTTTTTTGTTCGACTATTCTTCAACGTGCCAGTATCGGCGTTGAAGCAATTGATATTGTATTTTTGCTTCCCTCTTCAACGTACCCATGCCGGTGTTGAAGCGACTGTTATCTTCTTTTAGTTTATTATTTCCCATTTTTTGCGATTATATTCACTTGACTATTTACCGTTTTGTTACTATTATTATCGAACATTCCCGCGACCTGCGTTATTAATCTTCCGCCCTCAAGTTTATATTTTTTTATTCTTTTGCACTATTAAAACGATTGTTATTATTGTTCCCGACAAAAATTATTATTTTGTTCGACCTTCCCCTCCCCGCCCCGTTGCACGATATTGGCCCAACTTTCACTCCCCAGATTATAAACGATTTCGCCCCTTTTTACGGGGAAATATTATTACAATTACAATAAGAATAATAATTTTTTAAAATATGATTCTAAATTACGAAGTAATTTTTATAAGAATACTCAAACAGCAATCAACCCCTACCGATGTACATGACCTGAGTGTAACAACAAATATCGAGGAAAGACGATGTTGCAAACCAGTGCGTAACTAAACGGTCACCCATCCGAGTACTGACCGTGACCGGTCGATGTTTAGATATCTCAGCATCCGCCGAACAGTTGAGATCGAAACTGGGCGCGTTGGAAACCTTGGGCCCGATTTATATTATAAAAGTATCGTGGAAATTTAAATCTGATCCTTCGTTTCAAATATATAATCGAAATCGAGATGTGGAAAATTTTGTGTTAACTCACCTTACACCCGTATTTCAGGTTCGCCTCATCATATCTCGGGAACCGCTGGACGATTATGATCGTAATTAGGCGCTTGGAAAGCTTGGGTCCGAATTATACGCTGAGAGAAGGATCTAGGAAAAATTACTATATCTCTTGAGAGATCTTACCATAGCACATAGTAGTAGGGCCGTAGGGCGCCACCTATGGTAGGAAGTACCAGATCTATAAGAATTTTTCTTAGATATTATGGTAAAAATTCTTGGGAACCTGAGACTTTCTGCCATAGATTGCGCCCTGGCGCCGTACTAATATGTGCTATAGTAATTTTTGTTACATGATCGGTAATTTTTACCAGATCCTTCTCTCAGTGTATAGTAATAGTTGAAAGTTGAAAGTTGAAATTTCTATATCACTTTCTCATAATTCGCAAAGCTCCTTCTATGAGAAAGCACTTACTATATTTCTGGCTTCCTCATAGAGGAAGCTATGCGAGTAAAGGGCCATTATGAGAAAGTGATATAAAAATTTCAACTTTCATCTTTCAACGTTCGACTTTCCACTTTTATGAGGAAGCGATATGAAAAGTCCAATTTTCAGCTTTTTCAATATCAACGTCCTATTAAACTTTTAAGCAAAACCGCTGACGGATTCAGTGCGAAAAAACCTTGCGCTTTTGGTCAAAACGGCTGTCGAATCTGTACTCGAGGCAAAAAAATACATAGAGTATCATAGAGTATTCATTGGGAAGCCAAGAAATCGTTGCTTGAAATGACCCTGAAGATATCTGCATCAGACAAAATTTAATCTTTAGCACGCCATAAATCCCTTATTTTTCATCATACAGACTTTTCTTTGGGCTCATTTTCTTCGTTATGACATTCTCTAGGTGAGCATTTTTTTATTTTTATTTTTTTTCAAGGCAGGGCATTGAAAACAAATTTTTGGCACGCTGTAACTGCCGTATTTTTTATCATGCAGACTTTTCTTTGGGCTCATTTTCTTCGTTATGAAATTCTCTAAGTGAGCATTTTTTTATTTTATTTTTTTTCAAGGCAGGGCATTGGAAACAAATTTTTGGCACGCTATAACTGCCGTGTTTTTCATCGTGCAGATTTTTCTTTGGGCTCATTTTTTTTGTTATGAAATTCTCTAAGTGAACATTTTTTTATTTTATTTTTTTTATTTTTTTTCAAGGCAGGGCATTGAAAACGAATTTTTTGCTCGCTGTAACTACCGTGATTTTCATTGTGCAGATTTTTCTTTGGGCTCATTTTTTTTTTGTTATGAAATTCTCTAAGTGAGCATTTTTTTATTTTATTTTTTTTATTGTTTTTCAAGGCAGGGCATTGAAAACAAATTTTTTGCTCGCTGTAACTGTCGTATTTTTTATCATGCAGATAATATTTATTGACAAATTCTCCATGTGTTTTTTATTTATTTGCTATAGTACATTTATGATTATTTACATTTACATTTACATGATTATTTACATGATTATCTACATGATTATTTACATGAGTACATTACCGACAACAGTGGTGACTCAGATCGTAAGCTCGCGTGTATCACACAGGTTATATCACAAAATAATCGAGAAATAGGGAACAGAAGTTTTCAACATAAAAAATAAAAATCAGAAAATAATTGACCAGATTATAAACACTTATACATTTTTAAAGAAAATAGTTATAGCTATAGATACAAAAAGTAACCATATTCCCTTGAAATTGCTGAGCTCGAATTATTCGTAGCTCAGAACGATTGACTGTGCCTGTTCCTTACACACGCCAAATCAATTACCTGTGAAGTTGAAGTCTAAATATTAATTCGCAAGTCTCACTTTTTTCTTTTTGTTTTTTATTTGCAAAATTCCGCTACGCCGGTTACAAAGATGTTAGCCATTGGGAGCAAAGATCGCAGTTGTAAACATAGAATGGATCACGTACGGCGGCGAGAGTCTTTTTTAGATGGCTCAGACAGGACCAGTGCGTCCACTTTTTGCAAGTAGAGCATTCTATCCATGTCGTTGCTCTCCGAATTTCAACTTGACCGCAACGAAGGCAATGTTTGGAGGTATTCAATGATTTGAACACACAGTGTCTCTGTAAGTTTTCACGCAGGGCATTCGGGTCTACGTCTGCGATGTGATTAATGTGACCGTCCAAAATCTCGCGAATGTAGTGGATAACATAGATACCGCAATTATAGCCGTCATTCTGGTGAGGATATACGCACCGTTTGAGTATCCAATTAATACGCGATTTCGTGAAAGCCCTTTTGTAGCACGTGTGAAAGACTTCTGAGTAACCTTCGACTTCATTTGGCTCGTAAACGGGGCTTGGGTCAAAGAAGTATATACTTTTGCTTCCTCATAGAGGAAGCTTTGTTTTGGTCAAAAAAAAAAAATTCGAGATTTTAATGAAAACATGTTCAGAATGTTCCAAAACGTCGAAAAATCACATTTAGAAAAAATGTCCGGATGTATGTGTGTGTGTGTGTGTGTGTGTGTGTGTGTGTGTGTGTGTGTGTGTGTGTGTGTGTGTGTGTGTGTGTGTGTGTGTGTGTGTGTGTGTGTGTGTGTGTGTGTGTGTGTGTGTGTGTGTGTGTGTGTGTGTGTGTGTGTGTGTGTGTGTGTGTGTGTGTGTGTGTGTGTGTGTGTGTGTGTGTGTGTGTGTGTGTGTGTGTGTGTGTGTGTGTGTGTGTGTGTGTGTGTGTGTGTGTGTGTGTGTGTGTGTGTGTGTGTGTGTGTGTGTGTGTGTGTGTGTGTATGAAATGGACGTGCAAAATTCGAACTGCTATAACTCGAGAACGCCTTGACCGATCAAGCTGAAATTTGGCACACATCATGTCTGATCAGTAGTTAATGTTTGGTCAAAATTTCATCCAAAAATGTTCAGTTGTTTTTTTTGTACGCCATTTTTAATTTCTTCAAAAATGTCTGTTCGCGCTCTAGCGCTCGCAATTTTTTAGCTATCGGGCTAAAAACGCGTAGACAGATGGAATATGATCACCCGATGATCCCATTAAAATTTCAAGAAAATCGATCGAGCCGTTTAAATTTTATGTCATTTTAAATTTTTTGAATTTCATGAATTTTTTTTTTTTTTTTTCGAGATGCAATTTTTCCGTATCAAATATTAATCTACGAATAAAAAAGTGTCAGATTCGTGATCAGCGTGAAAAAATACGTAGGATACAATCCCGGAGTGGCGACTAACGAAAAAGTTTATCGGCCATTTATATAGAAAAAATCACAAAAATGGGTGATTTTGCGTATTTTCGAACAGCGATTTCTTTGCTTCCCGATGAATACTCTATGATACTCTATGTATTTTTTCGCCTCGAGTACAGATTCGACAGCCGTTTTGACAAGAAGCGCAAGGTTTTTTTCGCACTAAACCTGAGTCGGCCAGCAGTTTTGCTTAAAAGTTAAATACGACGTTGATATTGAAAAAGCTGAAAATTGAAATTTTCATATCGCTTCCTCATAAAAGTTGGAAGTTGAAAGTTGACATTTTTATACTACGTTCTCAAAATGGCCCTTTATTCGCGAAGCTTCCTCTATGAGGAAGCCAAAAATATAGTAAATGCTTTCTCATAGAAGGAGCGTTGCGAATAAAGGGCCATTTTGAGAACGTGATATAAAAATGTCAACTTTCAACTTCCAACTTTTATGAGGAAGCGATATGAAAATTTCAATTTTCAGCTTTTTTTTCTTAACGTCGGCGTAAAAGAGGACCCAGTGATTTCCGTTTTTGTTGAATGGAATGAAGATTGCCGATTTTCCTGTCCACTCCATTGCTAAATTATCAAAAAATTCGGTGGCAGTATTTTCGAATTCGCGTTCCATAATAATGGTCCCTACTTCTGCTTTGACGTACGCAATGTCTGAGCATTGTGGAGACTCCACAATGTATAGACTCGCGCAGTAATCGATCGTGAAGTTTGAGAGCCAACGCTTACCAAAAAGACTGACGTAGTCTTCACCGTAGAGATAAACGAAGCAATTGTCTTCGGTAACATTCCTCGTGAACGCTACAAAATAAATGCGAGGTGCTTTTGGCGCGTAATAATAGCCCCGATTTCTTATCGTGCCGTTATCGTTCCGTTGTAAGTTTATCGATTGACTGGTGTCCGTGATCAACTTTCGTATTTTTTTCCCTTCTTCGTAAGAACGCTTTTTTTTCTTTAACGGGACCTTTGAGTTACGCCAATATTCTTCCGACCTTTCATCGTCGGGTTCGTTCACTCGAACCCTTTTCCTCCGAAAATTCACGATGGGTTTCGGGAGGCGAATTTCCTTATACGAAGCCACAGTTTTCTCGTATATCGTCTCGATGAATCGTCCAGCCTTAACAGCTGTGTTTTTCTCACACGTCGAGTTCTTGGTTACGTTAAAATAATTTTCGACTGAACTATTCGTGAAGTGACTCTTACTGGTTTTTAATAAAACAGTCCACAGTGGAGCCAGTGGTATCAACTTCGTCATGAATTAGTCAGCGAAGATGTTGGACTTAAACTCGTTGTCACCTGCATATTCATCAATTTGATTTGCCGTTTGTTTTATCATCTCGAAAATCGGAAGTATTCTCTTATAAAACGGACTCGATTCATACACCGAAGTAGGCTCTTCGATTTCGGCAACGTCAGTGGAACTCGCGTTGTTTATCTCGACTTCGTCACGCGTATATTCTGAAGATGCAAGTTTCTGTAGAACGTCCGAGAATTCGGGTCCTTTGCGAGGAAACAGCAAAATTTTCAAAAACGCTTCGACCTTCTCGATGAACACTGCCATGTCAGACGTATGAACCAAAGCAGCCATTGCTTCCAATATAACCACTGTGGCAGTTTCATCGATCTTGTTCGTTTCAGCAAAACGCGAAAGCATTTTCATGAAGTGGGCATAGCATGTGTGCAATGGTACCATGTTATCGGCTAATGAATGGCCCAAGCATATCGCGTCGTATGTTATGACGAGATACTCGCTCACGGTACACTTATTCCAAGTGCCCATAATAGCGTTCATGCTCGCCCATGACCAATCTGTAATAACAGCCTTAAAGAATGGGAATTTAACCCCGTTTTCGATCCACATTTTCTGGAAAAATGCAAGGCAGCCGCTAATGCAGGAAGTAGTCTGATCATTCGTGATCATTTCGAGCACAGGAAAGATTTTTTTTTTCACAATTGACGACGCCAGCGTAAAAATAATTTTTTTTCGACTGTTCATAAGGCTTTCTGACTACTGAACCGGTCGAATCAAAGTAGAGTATCGAATCATGATGACATTTCAGAAACTCGACCTGTTTGGCTATTCCAAGATAAATCGTGAATGGCGTGGAGAACTTGCGAATGTAAGGGTGTTCATTATTTGCGCGTACAATTTTCCGTACAATATCCACGGTGTCATCCGTATCGCAATCATTCCGACCTAATGCCGTGGACCTTGCTTTTTGCAGCACTTCAAGTGAATGGCAGGATTGATAGTTTCCTTCCTCGATAGCTAATGTTTCGTCTAAATCGTTTACCTGCTTTGCATGAATGACACCGGGCATTACGTGAAGCAATTCGCGTTGTACCTGCTGTCGTTCAGCACCACGGAGTTGATACGCGAGGGGTAGCGTATGCTGCGATTTTGAGCCCGCGCAACTCACTTCTATTTTTGTATTCGAATGAATAACTTGTCCTTTGAATTTGAACCTTAGTTCGCATTCGGGTTGCCTACACGAAGCATAGTCCCGAAAGTTCTGACCTTTTTTGGGAAATTTAAATCCTTCGAAGCGCAGCATACATGTGATCTTGAGCTCAGTTGGAAAAACCTTGCGAAGATACGCATGACACAAATCCGACGAGATTTTCCTATTCTTGGCCATTATCGTACTCGACGAAACTTGTATAGAACCAATAGGATGGTAGTCAGTTTTTCCCGGTTTGAAATTGGTTTTATCGCCGGGCGATTCCTTCAAACGGTGATCTGATTTACCTTCCGGTTCCGGCGTCATAGACAAGCTTTTCATTCTACTCAATAGCCGTTCCGGTTCACATTCTGGTGTAAGGTTTTCCGGATCCGGCGATTTAGCAGACTCAATCAAAGATTTCTTTAAGATGCGCTTCTTTATATTTTCAGCGAATCCACCGCGGTTGTGGTTCCAGTGAAAATATAGATTGACGCGGAAGTCCTTAATCGCGGCTTTTCGTACTCCTAAGTACTTGCATATTTTTAGCAATAACGGCCGAGATGTAGGGCCGTTAGAAAGTTCTTCAATATTTTGAACACAATGCACAATGGCATTGGAGGCAAGATTACTGTCGAAATACATTATATCCGTACTTAAACGTAGCTCAATGAATTATTAAGTATGCCTGTCGACAATAATGCAAGATAGTCAGAGTAACGTTTCTAGGGACCGTTACTAACGGGATGTAGCAATTTAGCGGATAATCGAAAAATCCCCATTTTCGACTGGTTGCTGTGATAGTAGAATTGTTGACGCTTTGATTGGTTCACAGGGATAAATAATGATAATGCTATAAGTGGGTGTTCGTATTGCTGTATACGTGAAAAAAACTGCGACCGTTGGTTGAATCCCAAACGCGTACTCAACAGCTTTCCAAGCTCATTAATATGATCATCATTGAGCCATTCTCCGTTCTCGATAATAAGTTAGTGACGAATTTTCTCTTACATCTTTTTATATTGATGAAACTTTATAGATTTATTAAAATAATTTGTCTTATATATTGTATAGTTAATGCTTAAATTGCCTTAACTATACACTAGTCAAGCGCTCCGAGCAGCTTACATGGCGCTTAGAGCAGCCGTTACTTTAGAGCGTAGGGTAGCCCTGTATATAGCGCTTAAAGCTGCGAACAAAGTAATAAAAGGTAAAAAAAATAGTCGAATAGTAGAAAAAGACAAGGAAAAAGTAAGCACGGTTTACTTGTGGAGGCTTCCCATGAATAAGGAAATCTGTAAAGGAAAAGAGAATAGCCGTAAGAAACAGATCTTACAGGCTTTTAAAAGCTAAAATATAAAGCACTGTGGAAACAATATTTAAAAAAAGACCTGGGCAGTATTGAAAGTACATGAGTACTTATTTGATACTTAAGGGGCTGCTGGAGATCTTTTTTTCCTTTTGTTAGAGATATAGGTTTACCGCGCTAGCTGTGTGCCGATGATGCGTGTGCGTGTATGTGTGGATTCACACACAGGCGAGAGTCGCTGTTGCGACGCGAGCGACTTCGGCTACCGAAATCAGAGTCGGCAAGACCCGAAGCCTCCCGCATGGCAACAGCGAGAACAATAAAAGGACTCGTGGACGAGGTCAGGGGCCAGTCGTCACTGTCGATCACAGGTGTCAAGCACCCTTTATTTTTGGAGCGCGTAGAGTCAGCCGAAAGGCATGCGAAAGGAACAGGCGGAAGCAAGGCGAAATTATAAAGGCCGGTCAACGACAGATAAAATAAAATACAGTTTTCTCTATTATAAACCACGCGAGTTATTAATCCTTATTTCTCCCTATCACGCACGAACGACAAAATAAATAAAAACAATTCACGGCAATTTATTTTAACAGGTTATGGGCCCAGATTACCATAACTGAGGTTGCGAATTATTTTGGTCGTTCGGGCGTGGAGGAGAACGCGTGTGAAACGCGAGCGCGGAAAAGCACGGAAGTTGGACGGTCGCGCGAACCGCGGGAACGGAAATCTGTGTGAGTCCACGTGGGGGCTCGGAATCCGTTATGTTTGGAGGCATCCCGGGCAAGGGAGTCAAGTGCTTCGACGGAACAAATTTCCAAGGATGGAAGTCTCAGGTCAGCTCATTATTTCTGATGTCCGATGTATTGGATGTCGTAGATGGGACGAGGACGATGCCGACGGGTGCGGGTCCGGAACAGGCGGAGGCGAAGAGGAAATTCATAAAGGACGATGCAACTGCGAAGTTCATCATTATGTCTTCGCTTGACGAGACTCAGCAGCAGTGCGTTATTTCGTGTTCGAGTGCGAAAGAGAAATGGGATAAGCTGTGCCTGGTCCATGAACAGAAATCGGTGTCGAATCGTGTTGGTCTAATGCAGCGGTTCTTCGGTTGTAAGATGGCGGCAGGGGAAACGGCGGTACATTTTGTCTCAAAGGTGCAGAATATTGCGAGTCAACTCGGCGATGTTGGATTACCAGTTGACGATCAAATGGTGATCGGGAAAATTCTTGTTGGTCTTGCCGAAAAATATAGCAGCTTCGTGGAGGCATGGGAAAGTGTACATCCGAACCTGCAGACGCTGGAAAATCTGCAGCAGCGGCTAATATGTCGTGACGAACGACTGGGAGTCGACGAAGGTGTACCGAGTGCATTAGTGGCGACTGAAAAGAAAAAGGACAAACGGGACAAAAAGAAGCTGAAGAAAAACAAAAAAGACGTGGAGTGCTTCCGGTGCCACGAGCTTGGCCATTACGCGCGCGAGTGTAAAAACGAAAAAAAGAAAAAGGATGACGACGGATCGTCACGTGAGTGCGCGTTTGTAGCGGAGAAGGCCGATGCGGGGCATATGGCGGGATCGGTTTCGAGCGAAGAGTCGCACGGCGGAAGTGATGCGGTGAAGCAAGTGATGGCTGCTAGTCTCAGCGATGTCTGGTTGACCGATAGCGGCGCATCGAGGCATCTCACCTTCCGGAAGGAGTGGTTAACCGAGTTTCGCGAGGAAAAGGATGGTACCACGGTGTCACTCGGCGACAACGAGACGTGCGAAATTATTGGTCGAGGAAACGTGAAAATAAAAAAATTAATAAACGGTGTGTGGTGCGACGGGAGCATTGAAAACGTGCTGTACGTTCCGAAGTTACGGAAAAATTTATTCTCTGTCGGCGTCTGTACGAAAAAGGGTCTCGAGGTGAGGTTTCGCGGGGAAGGCGTTCAGATCATGCGCGGCGGCGCAGTGGTCGCATCCGGCGCGAAGCAGGACAATGACATTTTTCGTATGTTTTTTAAAGTGGCGGAGAACGGGACTCGCGAGGAAGCAAACACCGCGGATTCGAATCTGATGCTGTGGCATGAGCATCTCGGGCACGTTGGACAAAAAGCCATACGGGAATTGGTAAAAAAGGGTCTCGTGAAAGGAGTGTCGTTGAAAGATACGAAGGAAATTTTCTGCGAGCCGTGTAATATGGGAAAAGCCCATTGTCAAAAGTTCGAGCGCGAAGCGGTGAAAGTGAAAACGGAACCGGGCGAAATGTTTCACACAGATGTGTGCGGACCGATGTCCGTGGAGTCACCGGGAGGCGCGAAATATTTCCTTACTTTCAAAGACGACGCGAGCGGGTATCGGCATGTCTACTTCCTGAGACACAAGGCGGACGTATTCGAAAAGTTTAAGTGCTTCGAGAAACTTGTCGCGAACAAGTTCGGGCGGTCGATGAAAATTCTAAGATCGGATAACGGTCTCGAGTTTCGGAATCGGAGCATGGAGGAATATCTCGCGGATCGGGGAATTAAAAAGCAAAACACGGCACCGTATACGCCGCAACAAAACGGGAAAGCGGAGCGCGACAATCGAACCATTGTCGAAAGTGCGCGCACAATGATACTCGCGAAGGAGCTTCCGTTGAGCCTGTGGGCGGAGGCAGTAAATTGTGCGGTGTATGTGTTAAACCGTACCGTATGGTCGACGAGCGGGAAAACGCCGTACGAACGATGGGTTGGGAAAGTCCCGAACATTAAGCATCTGCGAGTTTTCGGATCAGAGGCATACGCACACGTGCCGAAACAGTTTACGAAAAAGTTCGACGCGCGTGCGCAAAAAATGATCATGGTCGGTTACGAGGGAGAGTCCGGAAATTATCGGCTGTACGATGCGGCGACAAAGAAAGTAAGCGTGACGCGTGACGTAACGTTCAACGAAGCGGTCGGCGCAAAGTCATCGAACTCGCAGAACGCGAGTGGGGGCGACGAGGAAGAAGGACTCCTGCTGCCCACCCGAGCCTTGCCGGACATCGACGAGCGACGAGAAGCGGCCGAGCGACGCGAGAGCGAAGAGAGCGAGGAAGAGGGGGAGTTCGAAGACGCGAGCGACGTGAAGGAGAAAACGAGCGGACCGGGGAGAGGGGAATGCTCCCTCGAGACACCTCGAACGCTCCGAAATCGAGCTACCATCAAACGTCCAAGTCGATTCGAATGCGACGTTGCCGAATACAATATTCCGAGCTCGTATGAAGAAGCAACGAGCGGGAACAATGCCACGCAGTGGGCTGAAGCTATCCAGAGCGAATTGAAATCGCACGAGGAAAATAAAACTTGGAAGCTGGTTCCCAGAACGCCGGGTATAAGGACGATCGACTCGAAGTGGGTTTTTCGGGTAAAATCCGATCCGGAGGGGACGACACATCGTTTCAAGGCGAGACTGGTTGCAAGAGGCTTCATGCAGCGGCATGGGATAGACTTCGAAGAAACTTTTGCACCGGTAGTCAGGTATGACTCACTCCGAGTGTTTCTCGCGATGGTAGTGCAGAAGGACTTGGAGATGACCCAGTTCGACGTGCAAACAGCGTTTCTTCACGGGACGCTCGACGAGAACATCTACATGGAGGTACCGGAAGGACTGGACATCGGAAGAGGCTCGACGGCCGACACCGTGTGTAAACTTGTGAAATCTCTGTACGGGTTAAAACAAGCGCCGAGGTGTTGGAATCAACAATTTACAAAGTTTCTCACCGAGTTTGAGTTCGCGGAGTGTGAGGCCGAAAAGTG
This sequence comes from Stenichneumon culpator, assembly GCA_964017025.1. Taxonomy (NCBI): domain Eukaryota; kingdom Metazoa; phylum Arthropoda; class Insecta; order Hymenoptera; family Ichneumonidae; genus Stenichneumon; species Stenichneumon culpator. The sequence goes on along the minus strand of OZ024781.1, from coordinate 1,487,442 downwards.
CCTGTTCGTTGGCCAGTGCAACGGTGACAAAGTATTTTTAGCCTTATTTGTAGACGACGGTCTAGTCGCAACAGACAATTTAGAGACTTTAGAAATAGTTATAAAACGTCTAAAAGAGTCATTCAACATAACGCTCGGCGATGGAAGCGTGTTTGTGGGAATGCAGATCATTCGTGATAGAAAAGAGAAAACTCTTTTCGTACACCAAAGTTCCTATATAAATCGAGTCATAGAAAAGTTCGGTATGAAGGACGCAAAGACTGTCAGCGTGCCAGCGGATCCGCATGTTGTTCTTTCCCCTTCCGGGGAAGACGACGAAATCTCAAGTGTACCGTATCGGGAAGCAGTCGGTTCTTTAGTATTTATCTCGTCCGTGACGAGGCCAGATATTGCGTACGCGGTTAACTCGGTCAGTAAATTCTTGAATCGACACAGTAATGAGCATTGGCGCGCAGTAAAAAGGATCATGGCATATTTGAACGGAACAATCGGTCTGGGGATAAAGTACTCAAACGGCGATAGCCGTCCGGAATTAATCGGGTATTCAGATGCGGATTACGCGGGAGATATCGAGACGCGACGCCCAACAACGGGGTATGTTTTCTGCTTGTCAAACGGAGCCATTTCATGGTCGACGCAGAGACAAAAACTAGTCACGCTCAGTACGACTGAATCGGAGTATGTTGCAGCGTCGGCTGCAGCGCGAGAGATGGTATGGTTGAGGCGTCTGATCAAGAGTTTCGATACTCCGCAATCAGACGGGACCATTTTATGTGTAGATAATCAAAGCGCAATACAGTTGGCGAAGAATCCGGTCTACCATAAGCGAACCAAGCACATCGACGTGCATTACCATTTTGTCCGCGAGAAAGTTGAAGAAAAAAGCATATCCGTTAAGTATGTGCCATCGGAGTATCAACTAGCGGATATATTTACAAAAGCCCTTCCGAGGGAGCGTTTCTCAGAGCTACGAAAAGAATTGCTATCGGACAACAGCGAGCACGCAAACGGCGGTAGTGTTAGAGATATAGGTTTACCGCGCTAGCTGTGTGCCGATGATGCGTGTGCGTGTATGTGTGGATTCACACACAGGCGAGAGTCGCTGTTGCGACGCGAGCGACTTCGGCTACCGAAATCAGAGTCGGCAAGACCCGAAGCCTCCCGCATGGCAACAGCGAGAACAATAAAAGGACTCGTGGACGAGGTCAGGGGCCAGTCGTCACTGTCGATCACAGGTGTCAAGAACCCTTTGTTTTTGGAGCGCGTAGAGTCAGCCGAAAGGCATGCGAAAGGAACAGGCGGAAGCAAGGCGAAATTATAAAGGCCGGTCAACGACAGATAAAATAAAATACAGTTTTCTCTATTATAAACCACGCGAGTTATTAATCCTTATTTCTCCCTATCACGCACGAACGACAAAATAAATAAAAACAATTCACGGCAATTTATTTTAACACCTTTTTTAATCTGCTTTACCTGTTTTAGCGACGGAACTAGCCGATTTTTTAGTTCCGACTTAGCATTGTTAATATGCTACACATATGCGCCAAATCATGCCGGATTATGATATTGACATAAACGGTTCGGTGTGCAGTCGAATTTTGATTGAAAACTCACAAGGAATTAAGAAAATCAAATATTATAGTTTGCGGAAATGCATGAACGTAGTGCCACGATTGACGCACAGGTCGCTCTACATCGATCTGCCCTACACTATATTCGTGCCGTTGTCATCGGCTCTGGTCACCGATCGCAAGTCGATAGACTATGTGAACGCAGTTTACACTATGCGATTATCTTTTGTGTGAGCAACCTTCCGACGGGTTTGGAATATTCAGAGAACTTTAAAGAATCGGCATGCAGTCTCTTTTGACGTATGCGCGATCTAGAAATTTTTATATCCTACACAAAAGATGTTAATATTTTAGCGGCCATGTTGGTTTTCGCGACCATTTGTAATGTTCCATTTTTTTTATTTCGCGAAAGATTTCGACCGAAATTCGCGTGCCCGCCGAATGGTTTATGTTATGGTTTACGTCGCATAGTAACGACGAATAGTGAAAACTAAGAAATCACTTATTTCGGCCGGTAAAACATGAAGGTCCAGCAGCCCCTTAATCGGGCTGGAAAATATACTAGAATAACATATTGGAAAATGAAATATCGTTTCGTCGTTTTTGACGTAAACACACCGTGAAATCTTCTCGATACATGGCGAGAAATTTTGTGGATGCTTAGGGATATAATCATAGTGTTAAATTGAGCTAGAAAAAGTGCACAAAAATGTGTACAAAGTTTAAAATGTCAATAGCATTCTTCGTTTATAATTTGTAAGAAGAATGTCCACACACCCATATAGCATGGAATATTTTGAAAAAATTTCGGAAATAGTTTCAATAATTCAATCATTCAAGTATTCTATCAAAATATTTAAACGAAACATTTCTAAAATATTTTGAAAACGAATATTAGCAGACGTGTACTGAACCACGTACAGAAGGGTCGAAAAATAAAAATTAGTACATTTCGATACGAGTGCGGAAAAACTTTTTTGAATTCAGAAAACGTTTTTCGCACGAGTATCGGACAATATTTTATTTCATACCGAGTGAAATAAAGTAATTTTATTTTACTTGGTGCGTAAAGTGCAGTTTTACGCACGCTTCGCGCGCGTGAAACTCCCTTTTCGCACCTTGTGAAATAAAATTTCGTACGATACTCGTGCGAAAAACGTTTTCTTAACTTATGTGATTTCAACCCTCGCCTTCGGCTCGTGCTGCAAACTCACACTCGTCAGAAAAAGTTTTATCGCTTTAGTATCGTAATGTACTATTATATCACTTGGTGGGAAAATAGCGGTTTTACGGACGCTTTGGGTGCGAAAACCCCCATTTTCACACCTTGTGAAATATAACTTTGTACAACACTCGTGCGAAAAACGTTTTCTGAATTCGTGTGATTGCACCACGCGCCTTCGGCTCGTGCTTCAAATTTACGCTCGTCAGATGAAGTTTTATTTCACTCGGTGTGAAAATGGCGGTTTTTGCGCAAGCCTCGCATGTGAAAAACCCCATTTTCACACCTGGTGAAATAAAATATTGCTAGATACTCGTGCGAAAAACTTTTTTCGCACTCGTATCGAAATGTACTATTTTCGCACTAATATCGGAATGTACTATTTCATGGTTTTGAATGGCTATGTTTAATGATGAGACGACCGAAATATGTTTCGTTGCCAATTGTGAAAATTACTTACGAAAATCCTCGCAGTAACGTCACGTTGAATGTTTGATTGTGCGTCAATTTTTCTTCGCACGGCAAATTTGCTGCTCATCGATTTTAAACGACGTATCGAATATAAATCAAACAAATCACCACGCCAAGATGAACGTCGCAATCGCTATGTATAAATGAAACTTCACATCGAATCTTTTTTGGTTTTACGTCGATTTGGCTTCGAAATATTAATTCGCTGCTCCTCGGTTTTTCACAATGTATCCACTATCAACCAAAGAAATCAACATAGCCAAAACATACGTCGTAATCACTATGTGATAAGCAAATAAACGGATAATTTGTCATCCGAAACAGTCATACCGGCCCGCACAAAAACAGCTTGTTCCGCCTTTTTGGCTTTATGCCGCTAGGCCAAGTACCCACTACCCACAACAACCGATACCGAAAGTATTTTCCGATATACGTTCGATACCCGTTAAAAAGCGATTTATATTTTTCGTCGACCGACAGAGGTCAGTGCGTGACAATGTTAGAAACTCACCGTTACCGAGCAAGCGTTATTTATGATGGCGCTAGAAATCTTCATTTCTATGTCAACAATTATTGGCATAATCACGTAAGTAACCATCAACATAAATAATTTTTTTTTCGGGAAAATACGAATAACGCTGAATTAACGCGGATAATAATAATAATAATAATAATAATAATAATAATAATAATAATAATAATAATAATAATAATAATAATAATAATAATAATAATAATAATAATAATAATAATAATAATAATAATAATAATAATAATAATAATAATAATAATAATAATAATAATAATAATAATAATAATAATAATTGTTTTTATAATTTTTTATTAGAACATGGCAGATGACGAAGCAAATAGACACCCGGAGGTGCAGGAAGTTGGTGAATCACCGGATCTACCCCTGGATGCACCCATAGGCAGTGTTGCCAGTCTATTACAATTGTAACAGATCTATTACGTTTTTAGAAAAGTTAGTACGTTAGTACGCCCTTTACCGATCTATTACGTTTTCAGAAAAAAATACAAGCGGGCAAAAAAGCAATATGTTAGCAATATGTTAGCAATTGCCCAATATGTTACCAAGGTCATAATACTCTGCAATGAAGTCGGTGTGTTCAAACCAATGAGTAAATAAATTAATGAAAGCCAATCCCGCATAGATGGCGATGTACGGTGAAGGAAAGTTCTGAACCTATGAAGTATCCTCCGGTCTCACTAGCTGTTATTGTGAATCCCGTAATTTCGTACATTGCTACCGTAGACCAATATTCCATGTACTGGCGCATGTTCATTTATGCGTACATTTTTGAACGGCACAATTAAATAGCATCAAAATGAGAAGGTACGTGTATAATAATATCACTTTTTAACGTTAATATTTGATTACCCCGGAAACATAACCTCGACGCTCGATCTATTTCAACTCATCTTCGATTTAACGAAGAGGAATATTTTGTTGTTCATTCAGCTGTTGTTTACAAGATGAAACTATTGTAAAAAATATCTGTAGGCTTTATGCATTATGGCGGTAACTTTCTAGATGAATTTCATAGTTCATGATGGGTTGAATTATACAGGGTCGATGATGTAGCTTAGAAATGTAATATTATTATTGCAGATTTCTCATAACGACAGATAAAGCAGGTGCACCATCGCAAACTCTTCGTAATATCATTGACGAGGCAGGACCATCGTCAACTACCGACCGTACAAACTTAGAATCGTCTGGGTCAAGCATTGATTCACCTGACGAAACTGAACGTGAGCTCGAGCGCCCAAAGAAACAAAGAAAATTGACAGTCATCGCAGAGGAAAGGTATGCGGGTACATTGTTTTTTCGCGTTCTTACTTTTCTGTATACTGAAGTGTTACTTTAATATATTTGACATTATTTATAGTTGCCTGACCGACAGCCATGACGAGATCACTGATTACACAGGCGATAGCGTTGATTCCGTTGATGAAGACAAAATAGCAGGAAAAAGAAAGAAAAGCTACAGGCAAAAATTCAAAAGCGACTGGAAAACTGACTTCGCGTGGTTGGATTCGATCTCCGGCAAACCATACTGCAAACTGTGCCTTAAAGGTATAAACGGCGGAATCACCCATCTGAGACGTCACGATGCTACAGCAGCTCATCGAGACAATGTTAAAAAAGCTGAAAAAACGCCTGAGATCAAGACATACTTTGATGCCGAACAACCAAAAATCCAGAACTTAGTTAAAGCTGGAGAGATAAAAATGACTATGTTCCTTCACGAGCATAATCTGCCATTTTCATTGATGGATCATCTGCCGAAACTCATCGCCTCTGTGTGTCCGGATTCAAAAATAGCCAAGTCTGTAAAATGTGGTCGAACGAAAGCTACGAGCTTGACGAAAGAGTGTATCGCTAAAGAGCAGTTGGAACAAATCTCGGAGAAGCTGAAGAAAAATTGGTTTTCTATCATAATTGACGAGACTACAGACATCAGCACAGAAAAATCACTGGCTATTGTTGCGAGGTTCTACGACAACGAACAATGCAAAGACAGGTTTCTTGGATTGGTCAAAGTTGAATCTTGTACTGCAGAAGATTTGTTTAAAACAATTTGCAAATGCTTCGAAGAAAATGACGTGCCCATAGCTAATATGATTGGCTTGGCAGCTGACAACGCTTCAGTGATGATGGGTAACATCAGTGGGGTACAAGCCCGTTTTAAAGAAATCCTTCCGACACTCTTCGTCCTTGGATGCGTCTGTCACTCCTTCCACCTGTGTTCGTCTGCAGCAGCGAAGAAATTGCCTAGAAGTTTAGAAGATCTGATTCGAGGAATCTATTATTATTTTTCTCGCAGCAGCAATAGACAAGGAAGACTCCAAGAGTTCCAATGTTTCGTAGAATTGAAACCTCACAGAATGTTGCATCCAAGTCAGACGAGATGACTTTCTCTCCAAGTAAGATCCCTCCACGTAAGATTACTGTTTTTTAATTAGTTTCAGTTTCGAAATATTTCTTTTGCTACAGGCTGCCGTAGATCGTGTGTTAGAAAATTGGGATGCTTTAATCCTGTTCTTCACTCATGAATGCTTCGAAGATAATCTTCCCTCGACGCAGACGATCCTTGCTCATCTGAAAAACCCAATCTATAAAATCTATTACACGTTCCTGTCTTACATCCTGGACACAGTTAACCGATTAAATCTCGAATTTCAAGCAGAAAAGCCCAAGTTGCATCTTCTGCTGAGTAGAGTTCAGGACTTGTATAGAAATATACTCAGGAATTTCGTAAAGAAAGATCATCCTGATAACGTACCGATTAAATCGGTTGTACCAGACAATCCAAGAAACTTCATCGCGCTCGATAGGGTGTACTTCGGAGCAAAAACTGAAATCTTACTTGCCAACGAAAACATAGATCCACACGAACTTCACAACTTCAGAACACAAGCTTTGAGTTTTTACATAGTGCTTGCGGAACAAATAAGGAAACGCTTCGATTTCGACGACCCCGTTCTATCGTTCGTCAGTCAATATGATCCTAAGACAGCACTTTCAGGTGAAATAAGCAGTATTGCCACGCACGCGTTGAAGTTTTTTCCGCAACTCGTGGATGATATTGAAAAATTGAATAGCGAGTGGCGACTGCTGCCTGACGTAAAAGAAGTCAAAACACACAAGGACGAATCGATAGAAGTATTTTGGACGAATATTTTCAAAATCAAAAGTCAATGGAACGACCCTATGTTTCCTCAACTTACCAACCTAGTCAAAGGACTTCTTTGCTTGCCTCATTCCTCGGCAGCGGCAGAAAGGGTGTTCTCTGCACTCAATCTCATGAAAACGAAAACTCGGAACAGACTGCATATTGACACGTGTGACAGCATTATGCATGCAAAAGAATTGCTCAGTGGCGATGCTTGCTATTCCTTTGAACCGAATTCTTCGTTGTTGAAACGGAAACCGCGATATGCCTCATGTAACAAAGAATGAGTCTTGCAACTCAAAAGAACAAGATCAGCGAATCTGAATTTCTGCCAAAATCTCGGTTGTACTACGCATTGACGTATACGTTATTATGTATCTTCTTCCTTGACTAAATAATATATTATGAAACAATTATTTTATTTAGATTTTAAATAAAAGTGTTATTTCTCGAAAAATCATATGTGTATTCATTCATATCCGTAACCTGTGAATCTACAATTAATTTACAGTAAACTTGTCTGCAATTTTTTAAATAATGTTTGATCATTTAGTACATAAGATTTTGCTTTTAAATAGTTTTCCCGGGCTATTACGTTCTGTTACGTTTTGGTGGTGCCCTCTAGTACGGAAAAAAGTTTTGTCCTGGCAACACTGCCCATAGGGCCAGAAGCAGTTGCAGCATCGGTGAGTCACCCTGTTTCCTCCATTGGACATAGGACCCCGGGTCGCTTGGAAGATGGCGAACGGACAAGTCGTGCTCTGATTGATTGATCTAGTAATCCGAGTTTATATTTGCGATCGTCTGGCTTTTGAGGTTTTAAAGCCTTCCATCGGTTGCAGCGGAGTCTGAGAAGTATAGAAGAAGCTTTATTTTTGCTGAAGAAGATCTGTGGCAGCGCGCATTGAGATTGAAAGAAGAGACACGCACGGCCGGGACGAGTCCACGTTCCCTGCCAAGCGGCTATTTCGGCTCATTTTTCTTTTTCGAGGAAGGTTGGCGGTATTTATTCTATTTTTGTTATCTCTTTTTTGTGTTTTTGTTTGGTCGGCCGTAAGATCCACTGCATTACACTTGGAATTGCCTATTACACTAGTAAACCGAGATTTCTGTGCTCAAATAATTTGGAGGTTAGTTTTTTTTTATTTTTCTTTTTTTGTGACAAGATGGCCCAAGTGCCGCAGAGTAGTCTAGACTTTCCTGAAAATCAGGATATAGAAGCCTTAATAAATATGGAGACCTTTGACGAGGATACAATTCGTGAGGTGATTATGGGCTCGCAGAATCCTCTTAAGGAGACTACGGGTGCCAAAAGGAAGTTGCCCCGCGAGGCGTGTTGTGATGACGAGGGGACACAGCGCCCTAAAAAACCAGATAGTAAGATAGTTGATAAGTTAAACAGTAGAACGGTAGGTTCCCCTGTTGACGGAAGAGCAGACAGCTCAGACTTCCCAGAGAAAAGAAATCGGTACAATGCCAGTTGCATTGCTCCGTTTATTGTCTTGATTAAACAAGAAGTCCCAGCGCCGGGAGGCAGGTCTCTTCGCCCGGGGGCTGTGGGTAATCTCCATCCCATGATTATCGGTAAGCGCTTAAAGGCCAATGAGGGAATCACAGAGACGAAAAGGAAGGGTCGGAACCTGGTCGAGGTTACACTCGCATCATACCAGCTCGCCAACCTTATGGTTCATACTCAGGGAAAGAACCTTCCTGCGTCCTGGAGAGCATATATTCCTGACAACAAGGTATCCAGAGTTGGGGTAGCGAGGGACGTAGAGCCCTCACTTACAGATGAAGAAGTCCTGGAAGAGATTGATTGGCTCGGTCCGTCGATGAAGATTATTAGACTCGAGAGGATCTCCAGGAAGATTCACTCGGGTCCTGATGCGGGTAAGCTTATCCCCACGAGTTCGATAAAAATCTGGTTTGATGGTAACATCCTTCCTGATAAGATCGCTGTTTATAAAACAAGAGTAAAGATCGAACCCTTTTTACCCCGCACCAAAAGGTGCAATCATTGTCAACGTTTTGGTCATCTAGAAAAGCAGTGCAGAGGTAAAGCTCGCTGTGTGATCTGTGGCGGCAACCACACAGAAAGAGAGTGCGTAAGCACCAGTCCCTGCTGCGTCAACTGCGGGGGTGGTCACCTAGCGAGTGATAGAAATTGCCCTGCACTGGTCAAACAAAATATAATTAATAAATTCATGGCACACATGAACATTGAGAGACAAGAGGCGGAGAGGATTGTTCAATCTAACAACCTTTTGAACTTTTACAGATCCGAGGCCTGGCTTGAGCGCTGGCGGATGGATAGATCTCTTGGCAGAGAGTCTTCCTCGATCACCCACCTGCTCTCTTCGGACGAGCGGGCACAAGCCTGGACTGAAGCCTTCCCTGCTCTGCCGGAAAGGAGTTTGATTTCCCCCACGAGGGTTGATCCTCCAAAAAAGCAGAATCTGAAGAAAATCCACTCTACTCGTCGAAAGATACCAAAAAAATCATCGGATTCCCGGGATGACACTGACCTGGAGAGCTCGGGCGAGACGGAGGCGATTGGTCGGACTCCTCACAAGGAAAGCTCGAGCGAGGTCCTGCGGGAGGAGTCTCGGGACGAGGAGGCGGTCGACCCTCCTCGCACTTCGGCGTCGCCTGTCCGTGGGCCTACAGTATCTCGGCTTCAGAGGGTATACCCGCCTCTTGCGGCTCCGAAGCTTTTTTCGAAGCCGTTGGCGGAGGAGCCCCCTTCCCAGTCGCACCCGGAACGCCCGTTGGGGCCATCCGTAGGAGCGAGATCTTGCATTACGGAAATAGAAGATTTAGAGAAAACCCTACCAGTAGTAAGCAAGGAGTTGTACTCAACCCCTGAATCTTGTGAGTCCATGGACTGTTCAGAAGAGACCATTTTCGAGCAAAATTCCAAGCCCAAGGTTGATAGCTAATAGACCGGGATTTTCGCGCGTTCTGTGAGTCTTCGCGTTTTTTAACTCCTCTCAGTTGCCTGATTACTCCCTGGTCTCTTCGCTTTTCCTTCCACCTTCACCAATGGCTGTAGATAGTTTGTTTATCTCACAATGGAATTGTAGGAGTTTGAACAGCAAAAGGCACGAGCTTCCAACTTTAACTAAAGAAACTGATGTCCTTATCTTATCCGAGACTTCTCTGCGCAGTGAAACTCGCTTTAATATCCCTAATTTTGCTCTTATTCGTAGAGATAGACCCAATGACGAGTTAGGAGGTGGAGTTGCGATTGCGGTTAAAAAATGCGTTAGTTTTCGACCCATTCCTCTTCCATCGAACATTTGGAATTCTCGTGAGATAGAAGCAGTGGCGGTTGAAATTTTTCTTAAGGGTAATAAGAACCTATTCCTAGTCAGCTGTTATAGAGCCCCTAACTTCTCTACGAGGGTTACTACCTGGAATTCATTCCTTAATGAAATATTAAGGCTTAGTGGCAATAATTTCTTATTTATAGGAGGTGACTTCAATGCACATGCTCCATTGTGGGGTAATGAGTCATTTAATACCTCGGGGAGATCTCTGTGCAAATCTCTTAATAATCTGAATCTGTTGGTCCTTAATGACGGCTCTTCAACATACTGTTCTTCTGATGGGTTTTTTAATGTTCTGGATTTGTCAATCGTCAGTTCGAATTTTAGCGTCGACTGCTCTTGGAAAGTTTCCGAGGATCTTCTTGGCAGCGACCATTTTGTGATTAATTGTTCGATAAAAAGGGTTGTTCAAGGGAATACTGAGGTTCGCCCGTCCTTAAGTACAAAGACGGTAGACTGGGAAAGGTTTAAGAATCAGTTGGGTTCTATCCCGAGCTGTAAGGAGGTTAATCCTGCGAATGTGTTAAACCATTACAACTCGGTTTTCGAGTCAATTAAATCGGCATTATTGGATTCTGGTGCTAAGCCTGTTCTAAAAAAGGATTTGAATACTTTAAGGAAAAGAGTTCCTAAATCTTGGTGGAACGAGAAATGTTCAATTGCGTTGAATAAACGTAGAGAAGCTTTTAGAAAGTTTAAACAAACAAAAAGCCCCGAGGATTTAAGGGCTTGGATCGTAGAGGATGAAAATGCAAAAGCCGTATTTAAATCAGAAAAAAGTGACTCCTTTAGAAACTTTGCCTTGTCTATTAACCCGGATATGCCGGTCAAGAAAGTGTGGGATACGATCAGAAGGTTTAGTGGGGCATTCGTCCCGAGTTCCGGTGTATCAAATATAGGTAATAACACTCAGATAATGACTTATATTGATAAATTGGCCCCGCCTCCTACGGATCTGAATAATGCTCCGGTGATTCCGTTGAACAGGAATATCCCGCTACCCCATAGTATTTGGCTGCCTTGTTCATCTCAGGAACTCATGTGTATTATCGAAAAGCTTAAACTCCCTTCTGCGGCGGGGAGAGATTTAATTGGCAACTTATCTATCAAAAACCTTCCGGTAAACGTTATTCGTTCCTTAGTCGCTATCTTTAATAAACTTATGTTCAACGGCATTGTTCCAATTGACTGGACATTCTACGAGGTCTGTTTAATCCCGAAACCCAATAATAAAGGATGGCGTCCAATTTCGCTAGCGTCCTGTTTTTTAAAAAATTTTGAGAGGGTGATAAAGAACAGGTTAGAATTTTTCCTTGAGACTGAGCTGGTAATTCCCAATACGCAGTTTGGTTTTAGAAAATCACGCTCGTGTGCTGACAATATTGCGATCCTCACAACGGATATTTATAATTCGTTCGTGAGGAGGGAATATGTGTCTGCGGTTTTCTTAGATTTGGAGGGGGCCTATGACAATGTCGTACCCTCTCTACTAATCGAAAACTTATTGGAATTGCGGCTTCCTGGTCATTTTATTAAACTAATAGCTAACCTTATATTGAAGAGAAATGCAAATTTTTATCAAAGCGGTTCCTTTGTTACAAATCGGGATCTTTATAAGGGACTGCCACAGGGTTCGGTCCTTAGCCCCATGCTTTTTAATATTTATATTAGGAAGATTAATGACTTTATAGGGAGGGATTGTTATTCCCTACAATATGCAGACGACGTTGTGCTGTACTCTAAGGATAGGAATTTGGGCGATAGTGTTCGCAAACTCGAGCTGGGTGTTGAGTCGCTAGCTCGGTGGTTGTCTGGCATTGGTCTTAATATCTCGCCAAGCAAATCAAAGATTATGGTGTTTAGTAGGAGAAGGAATATCCCGGATAATATTTCTATTCACATTGGTTCTTCGACCGTATTAAGGTCTCATAACTGTTCCTTTCTAGACGTGCAATTGGATTCTAGATTAAATTGGAGATCTCAGGTTAATGAGTCGAGAAGGCGCTCATTGCAGTGCCTTAACGTGTTGAAGGCATTGTCCCATAAGGCGTGGGGAGCTCACCCCTCCACCATGTTATTGGTCTATAAAGGTCTCGTCAGGGCCAGACTAGAATGGGCATTTTTTTGCACACATTCGGCGGCTCGTTCGAATGTCGAGAAGCTAGAAAAAATTCAATTTCAGGCTCTCAGGCTAATCCTTGGGTGTTTTAAATCTACTCCGACTAACGCTTTGTTGGACCTGGCTAAGGAACCGTCTATCTGGTTCAGAGCTAGACACCTGGCGGCGAGATATTTGGCCCGTGATTTCTCTTTAAAAAACCACCCTCTAATACCCAAGTTGAAGTTTCTGTCAGAAAGGCTCCGTAGATTTCCCAATGTCCCGGCCTCTTTTAAATCTTTTCTATTCTCTATATGGTCATTGGTTTCGACAAATTCCGAGAGGGCCTTCAGGTCGAATCTAGTCCCTTGCTTTGACTTCCCCATTAAACCTCAGCTAACTTCTATCATTCCGGTTACGGATATTGGTAATTCAATTAATAAGGGTAAAAGGAATATTGCCCCGCAATTTTTTGAGTCTGAAGTCAAAAAGCGCTGGCCTAATTGGTTACAAGTGTTTACGGATGGCTCGAAGAGCAAAAACAAACCCCACGTAGGGCTAGCTTTTCATATTAGGCAATCTAAAGTCTCAGGGTCCTTTAAAATGTGTGCCACGGCAAGCATTTTTGAAGCGGAGGCGCGAGCCATCGTGGAGGCACTTAAAGGAATAAAATATCGCTTTCCCGGAAACGCATTAATTTGCTCGGATTCCCTCAGTGTCTTAACTGCTCTTTCGAAAGCTGAATTAAATGCAAAGACCCACCCGCTGATTCTGGAAATAAAGTCACTTTACAGTAGGATGTCAAGTATACGGAAAATAGAATTTTTATGGTGCCCTTCGCACTGTGGGATTGTTGGCAATGAAATTGCGGATGATCTAGCGGTGAGAGCGGCGACCGGGGGAAGAGTCCTGCCGTTTCTTGCCATGCCAAGGACCATCGCAAACTTTGCGTCTCAATTTTTTTTGTCAGAGGACTTGGATAGACTGGAGGCGTCTTTTGTCAACAGGGGAAGATCCTATGGTCCGCATAGGAAGCGTTCGGGCAAGTCGTTGTGGTTTGCGTCGACGAATTTCACTAGAGACGTGATTACTTTTATTAACAGAATGCGAACGGGTATTGGTACAGGCGAGCATCTTTATAGAGTGGGTCTAATTGAGGGCCCAGGTCGCCCTTGTGGCGTGGATGTGCAAACACTGAATCACGTTTTTTGGCAATGTACAGAAACATCTGTTAGTTCCTCAGTCCTAACCACGGATCTGATGAAGTTGGGTATTTTTCCGCCCTATGAGGCGATCAGTTTGTCATTCTCGAGTTCACCCAAGATCTTACTATTGTTATTTAATTTTGCTAGGGAGATAAAGAATGTTTGTAATTTGGTTTATACATAGTATTAAGAGACGAGGGCTAAGTCCCGAAGTGTTAAGATAAATTAAAGTCTGATGTATACGTCTGTGATAAATCTGTGATGTAGTCTATATGTATGGTTAAGGGTTAATTCCTAGTGTAGTCCAGTGGATCTATTGGCCTTTTCAAAGGTAGAAGAACTGTGATAAATCGGGTGCTAAGAACCCTAAAATTAATCTTGCTTGGTTGTTTCCAACCTTCCTCTCCTTAAATTTTTGGAAGCCATTTGTTAAAACACTCAAGTGAGAGTTACGCAATCGACGCCGGTTATGGCAGTGGCCTAAATTGAATAATCTAGGCTGAAGAATATCCTTATAAAAAAAAAAAGAGGGGGTTTGAAAATTAAAATCCCTCTCATGGATTAGAACTGAACCAGGTGTGCCGTGACGAAGCCCCTGCAAACACGCTTGAATCCAGCGCGTTGGCCGACACGTTCATTCTGGTGGCCAGACGAGGCGCCCTCTATTTCGTACGAGGTCGCTCAGTCAAATTGAGTAAGAAGAAGAAGAAGTTGCAGCATCGGTGCCTCCTGTACCTGTCGAGCCAGCCCTGGAGCAGGTGGAGAGAAGAACTGGTAAGTTATATTTTTCAATTGAACAGCATACCAGAAAAATTTCAAGCTGTGTCAGCAAAGAACTTGTCCCCAGCTCTGACCGATGAAAAATAAATTCTCATTGTTGGCTGACGGAGCTTGGATTCTATGTGTGACGTCTGTCCCAAGAGACAGACGTCGTTCACAGAATCCAAACTCTGTCAGTCAACGATGAGAATTTATTTTTCATCACCGAGCAGGTGACAACTTTTTTGCTGCTAGCTGCGATAGAACTTTGGTATGCAAAAAATAATTTTTTTTCCCTCTAATTCCCATGGCACGGACAAAAACAAATTTTATAACCTGCAGTTTCAAGCAAGCTTTAGTACATGAAACATATAGTTTTTTTATCATTCGAAGAAGCTACTGTGAGTAAATGGAAAATCTAAAAAAAGATCTTACGCTAACAGATCTGTGATTACGTATAACAAATTTATCTTCGTTCAATGACAACAAATGAAAAAGAATTTTATAGCTTCATTGATACCTGCGAATGAAACTTTGGTACGCAACAAATAATTTCTCTTTGCAATCAAGCGCAATAGGTTCAATGAATGAGAAAAAAATGTATCATGTACCTTCAAGAGCTACGAATGAAGCTCTCAAAGGTTCACAATACATTTTGTTCTCAACCATTGAACATATTGCGCTTGAATGAAAAAGAGTTTATTTTTTGCGTACTGCAGTTTCATTCGCAGCTATTAGTCAAGCGATAAAATTCTTTTTCATTTGTAGCTATTGGATGGACACATCTTTTATTCGTAATAGAAGATCTGTTAGCAGGAGATCATTTTTTAGATTTTCTGTTTACTAATAGGAGCTTTCGTTGAATGCTAAAAAATATATATTTTGCGTACTAAAGCTTGCTTTAAAGCTCTGGTGTATGAAAATTGTTTTCGTCCAGCCCATTAAAATTAGGAATACAATATTCTAATTTTTCTTGATCTATATGTTTCAGTGCGAGGAGCCCGGAGGAGAGGCCCAAAAAATTAATTATCTTTTCACCCAAATTCTCATGGGATGGACAAAAACAAATTTCATAATCCAGAGTTACAAAGCAAGCTTTAGTACGCGAAATATGTAGTTTTCTTCATTCAACGAAGCTACTATAAGTGAATAGAAAATCTGAAGATTATATTATGCTAATAGATCTTTGTTTAGGTATAAAAAATTTGTCGCCGCCCAGTAACAAGAAATGAAAACGAATTTTATCGCTTTACTGATACCTGCGAATGAAACTTCGGTACGCAAAAAAAAATTCTCTTCTCACTCAAGTGCACTTGTTGAATTCATTGCACTCGAGCGAGAAGAGCATTTTTTTTTGCGTACCGAAGTTCCATTCGCAGGTATCAGTAAAGCGATAAAATTCGTTTTCATTTCTTGTTACTGGGCGGCGACAAATTTGTTATACCTAAACAAAGATCTATTAGCATAATATAATCTTCAGATTTTCTATTCACTTATAGTAGCTTCGTTGAATGAAGAAAACTACATATTTCGCGTACTAAAGCTTGCTTTGTAACTCTGGATTATGAAATTTGTTTTTCTCCATCCCATGAGAATTTGGGTGAAAAGATAATTAATTTGTTGGGCCTCTTCTTCGGGTTCCTCGCACTAAAACATATAGATAAAGAAAAATTAGAATATTGTATTCCTAATTTTAATGGGATGGACGAAAACAAATTTCATACCCCGGAGCTTTAAAGCAAGCTTCAGTACGCAAAATATATGTTTTTTTAGCATTCAACGAAAGCTCCTATGAGTAAACGGAAAATCTAAAAAATGATCTCATGCTAACAGATCTTCGATTACGAATAAAAAATTTGTCTGTGCAACACCTACAAATGAAAAAGTATTTTATCGCTTTACTGATACCTGCGTATGAAACTTCGGTACGCAAAAAAAAATTCTCTTCTCACTCAAGTGCAACGAATTCAACAAGTGCAAACAAAATGTATCGTGTACCTGCAAGAGCTTCATTCGCAGCTCTTGAAGGTACACGATACATTTTGTTCGCACTTGTTGAATTCATTGCACTTGAGTGAGAAGAGAATTTTTTTTTGCGTACCGAAATTTCATTCGCAGGTATCAGTAAAGCGATAAAATTCGTTTTCATTTCTTGTTACTGGGCGGCGACAAATTTTTTATACCTAAACAAAGATCTATTAGCATAATATAATCTTCAGATTTTCTATTCACTCATAGTAGCTTCGTTGAATGAAGAAAACTACATATTTTGCGTACTAAAGCTTGCTTTGTAACTCTAGGTTATGAAATTTGTTTTTGTCCATCCCATGAGAATTGGGGTGAAAAGATAATTAATTTTTTGGGCCTCTCCTCCGGGTTCCCCGCATTGAAACATATAGATAAAGAAAAATTAGAATATTGTGTTCCCAATTTTAATGGGATGGACGAAAACAAATTTCATACCCCGGAGCTTTAAAGCAAGCATCAGTACGCAAAATATGTAGTTTTCTTCATTCAACGAAGCTACTATGACTGAATAGAAAATCTGAAAATTATATTATGCTAATAGATCTTTGTTTAGGTATATAAAATTTATCTCCGCCCAGTAACAAGAAATGAAAAAGAATTTTATCGCTTTACTGATACCTGCGAATGAAACTTCGGTACGCAAAAAATAAATTCTCTTTTCACTCAAGTGCAATGAATTCAACAAGTGCGAACAAAATGTATCGCGTACCTTCAAGAGCTGCGAATGAAGCTCTTGAAGGTACACGATACATTTTGTTCTCACTTCTTGAACTTATTGCACTTGAGTGAAAAGAGAGTTTATTTTTTGCGTACTGCAGTTTCATTCGCAGCTATTAGTCAATCGATAAAATTCTTTTTCATTTGTAGCTATTGGACGGACAAATTTTTTATTCGTAATCGAAGATCTGTTAGCATGAGATCATTTTTTTAGATTTTCCCTTTACTCATAGTAGCTTTAGTTGAATGATAAAAATATATATTTTGCGTACTAAAGCTTGCTTCAAACTCCAGGGTATAAACTTTGTTTTCGTCCATCCCATTAGAATTAGGAATACAATATTCTAATTTTTGTTTATCTTTATGTTTCAGTGCGAGGAACCCGCGCTAGCTGGCGGGTACAGGAGGAGAGGCGCCAGCGTATACACGCGTATTATAACTTCATGGCGGCGGAGATGTACATCCGCCACCAACGTTGGAATCGGGCACAGCGTTGCAGAAGAAGTGGCCGCGATCGGGGCCAAGGTTAATACGTACAAAGGTTAGAAAATAATAATTATATTTTTATTTTATTATTAAATTTTTGCAAAATGCGTTACATTTTTTTAATCTTATATTTGTTTTGCAGATGAAAGATCGAGAAACTTTGACGCCGAACTTATTTTCTGATGCCTGTCAACACAGCATACAACACCGGTTCGTAATAAGTACAGCCATAAGTTAAACTTTTTATTGTTTCACAACGAAGTTCTTTTGAATTTTAGGATGCTCTTTTTAATTATTAATTTTTTTACAGGAATAAACAAATGTAAGGCGAATAAATAAAGAAAAAAAAGGAATTCACAAGTGTACATTGTTTATTTTTTCACCCAGCGGCGAAAGCAATCCTTGTTTAGCGAAGTCGGGAAAAAAGTAATTTTTTTCCCGACTTCGCTAAAATAACCACATTCCTTGCGTGCAATACGGGCGGAAAATAGCCTATTATTGACCGATGATCATTATTGACCTGTGCGCATGCGCAGTACAATTTCATTACTCCCTAGGGAGTAATAGGGCTCATTACTCCCTCTGGAAGCTCTATTACTCCCGGGGGAGTAATGGTCATTGGCGAATATGGCGATTTTGCGACGCAAGAAAAGTGGTTATTTTAACAAAGTCGAAAAAAAATATCGTATGCGACAAGGGAGGAAGTGCATTTTCACCTCGCGTGAATTTCTGCCCTCGCTTCGCTCGGGCATCAAACTTCACGCTCGGTGAAAATACGCACTTTCCTCCCTTGTGGCATAATATACTATTCTACGCACACTTCACGGGAACGGAAAGCGTGATTGTCATGAATCTCTTAGGAAAAATTATGTGAATGGCACAAGCTTAGAAAAGGAAGTTCTGACTCGTGTGAATGCTGCACTCGCCTTCGGCTCGTACGCCATTTTCACACTCGTCAGAACTCCCTTTCTACGTCGTTGCCATATAAATAACTATTCCAAGGTTCCAAACGGGCAATCCCAAAACTAAAGAAGTTCGAAGATTTCAATCGAAAATGATTGCAAAAAAGATCTGCTCTAACTTCAAAATGATGACCGGTAGCAATGTATCGCCGATCCCGAATATCTCGTATCTCCCCGACAGCCCGGCTAATTATTCGCGATTGATAATCAATCCTAAATCACCGACCACTCGGTAACCAATCCGGAGATCCAGAGATTTATCTCAGCAGCTTCCCTCTTCTTGTCTGCGTTCAAATGTAAGAGCTTACAGTTTTGCATAGATATCTCATTGGCTGTCCTCTACATCGGTGTCCTTATTTTCTAGCTCACACCGTTTAGCTTGTTATAGCACTTGACGGGGGATCGTACATAGATTCTCCTCTCAAGGAAATTGTGCAGACATCCATTAGACTTCTGCAATTTTTCCAGTTTTTTTGTAAGATCATTGATCTAAAGTTGTCATCGATTCCCTGTAAACTGTAAACAATATGTGGAACTTAATCAATTGAATCTTTCGAATTACTCCAGTTCTGGGAATAATGTAAAACTTGTAATTTGTTAAAAGACTTATGACTCTTGTGTGCTTCTTGAAGTCCAATCCTGGTAAGTGCTACTTTTTTTTCCAATTCGATGAACGCTCTAGAATCATGCCTGCTTCGGAGTCTTAAACTTTCCTGTGGCTCAACAAATCATCACCGCAGTCGCCAATTTTGTGCTAGCAAATGTATCCCTGCTGCACTTTCAAAAAGTAGTCGTAGAGTATTTTTTACCTGGAAACATACATCAAGAACAGACCATCGCTAACAGAAGCTGTCTGAATAATGATTCTTGATCATCCATCATAAATTTGTACTCATCGTTCCTGTGAGTTCACAACATTCCGCAGTACTTTCGGGGAAAAGACAGTTGTTAAACTTATGCACTGATGAAAAATCTAAGTGCACGATCGGTGCATTTCAGCACCAGTCCAAATGCACTACAATGACCTGAAATAACTTCTTCCGATTGATAACCTTCACATGTTCCGTCACCGTCATAATTTCAATAGCCATCGGGTGGTTTATTCTTTATATTCACATGATTTAACTGTACTGTTTCATTGTTAAGCCGACTCTTATTATGCGAATGCCGTTCAATTCTTTCAACAAAACTCCGAACTGTCAGGCAATTTGCTCGCGATGTACAGCTTGCCGGTAGGGAATTTTGTTTACTTTGGGTTTCGATAGATGGCAGTGTGTGAAAAGGCCAGAAACCGACCGATGCCGAGCTATTGTGCCTCTAATGATGGCGTGGCAGTCGCGCGGAAAACATCGGTATTAAGTAAAGTGTAATTTTGCCTTCACTTCTATTCCGCCATTATACGCATCAACACGTAAGTAATCTTCGAAATAGATATATTACATAATTTCTTTGCCGAAAGTACGAAAAACACCATGCCCCGGCGCTATTAACAATAATAGTAACAATAACAATAATAATAATCATAATAATGGAATTATTTACATTTGTCAGAACATGGCTGACATGGTCCAAGACGACACTCCGGACGTGCACGAAGATGTACGACCGGATGCGCAAGAAATTCGACCAGAGGATCACGTGGCGCCGGTGCAACCTGCACCCGTGGAGCCAGTCCCACAGCACGAGGAAAGGAGAACTGGTGAGTTATTTGGTGGTGGTTTCATTCAAATCGAATGTCAGAAAAAATTCAAGCTCCGTCAGCAATCGAATTTTATCGTCAGCTCGAAACAATGAAAAAAAAATTATATCTTTTACTGACGAAGCTTGGATTCTGTATGGAACATCTGTCTCCTAACGATGAGAATGATATGTTAATTATTTTAGTGAGATTTAAGAACGAAGCCCTAGATAAGCCAACATACATGTTTTTTCTCACTCGGTGAACCTGTTACGAGTGAGAAGAAAATCTGTTTCGCATGCAAAACTTTCATTCGCAGTCATCTGCAAATAAATCTTTTCATCATTCCCATCAAAAGGAGGACAAATGTTTATACGCATCATAGTTCTGCATGCATCAGAGTTTTTTTTCTTCAATCGAAAGTGAAGAACAGCTCATATCTTTTGATGATGAGAGGCTTATTTTAAGCACTTTGTAATGTAATTTACTTGTTCCTCCAAAAACAAATTTCATAACTCCAAGTTTCAAAACATACAAGCTTCAGCTTTTTTTGGAGGAACAAGTAAATTACATTACAAAGTGCTTAAAATAAGCCTCTCGTCATCAAAAGATATGAGCTGTTCTTCACTTTCGATTGAAGAAAAAAAAACTCTTTGTGATGCATGCAGAACTATGATGTGTATGAACATTTTCCTCCTTTTGATGGAAATGATGAAAAGATTTATTTGCAGATGACTGCGAATGAAAGTTTTGCATGCGAAACAGATTTTCTTCTCACTCGTAACAGGTTCACCGAGTGAGAAAAAACATTTATGCTGGCTTATCTAGGGCTTCGTTCTTAAATCTCAATAAAATAATTAACATATCATTCTCATCATTAGGAGACAAATGTTCCATACAGAATTCAAGCTTCATCAGTAAAAGATATGATTTTTTTTTCATTGTTTCGAGCTGACGATAAAATTGCAATAGTGATGCAAAATAACCGTCTTTTTGTAGATCGGTCAAATTACCACAAAATGACCGTCATTTGACTTTTTTCGGTCACAAATTGATCACAAACTTGTTCGCATTGCATGCTTTGGATCTATTTCAGATCGATAAATAAATAAAGTAAATAAAATAAATAAAATAAATAAAATAAATAAAATAAATAAAATAAATAAAATAAATAAAATAAATAAAATAAATAAAATAAATAAAATAAATAAAATAAATAAAATAAATAAAATAAATTAAATAAATCCTGACGGTAAAATGACCCGTTTCGTGACGACCTCGCATTACTAGACTGATCATCAGCGCCGCTGTGCGAAGTTTTAAAAAAAGCGCATATTGGTCACAAAATCGGTCATTTTTGGAGACGTCAGCGACGGTCTTATAAGGTCATTTGATCCGTAGTTTGATAAGCTTGCATCATTAAGAGTGACACGAAGTTAATTTTTTATTTATTTAATATTTCAGTGCGAGGCGCCCGTGCTCGCTGGCAGGTGCGGGAGGAGCAGTGGCGCCAAACTATTTATTCCCGCTTTAGTTTCATGGCGGCGGGACTGTACATCAGCCGCTACAGCGGAATCCGCCGGCACCGTCGCGGGAGAGGTGGCCGTTGGAGAGGCGAACGCGGGAGAGGCGACCGCGGCAGAGGCGACCGCGGGAGAAACGACCTCGGAAGAGACAACCACGGTCAGGGTCGCAGCCAATAAGAAGGTAAAGAGGAAAATAATTATATCTACGTTTTTCAACTTACATGCTATTTCTTATTATTAATCAATCGATTTTTTTCCAGGAAGAAAATGAATAATTTAAAAAAAATGTATAAGTGCAAAAATAAATAATATTTAAGAAATAAAACAGTGTCTGGATTATTGTTTACTTTTACTGTACTTGTAAAATTTGTACGATTACAATGAATGGTATCATGGACTATAAGAGCTATCAAAGTTGTTGCGGATAATTCGAAACTCTTATAGTCATAAGATTTGAGATAGTAAGGTGATATAGTCATAAGATCATAAGACAAGGACGTGCATTTTCACACGACGTGAAAATGCACTTCCTCTCTTGTGGTGTACAATATTTTTTTGCCGACTTCGTTAAAATAACCACATTTTTTGCGTCGCAAAATCGTCATATTCACCAATGACCATTACTCCTTCGGGCGTAATAGAGCTCCCAGAGGGAGTGATGAGCCGTATTACTCCCTAGTGTAAGCGCCAAACGGATGTGTGTCAGCATTGTTTGTCGATTGGTTGACAGCCCTGCGAAGGACGGTGTGCGAGTGCGCAAGCGCGAGAATAAATGATGAAGGAGGCCGGAGTAAACGGGAGTAGTGTGGCTCAGTGAGAGCAAGCGAGAACGTGTCTCGCGATAAGTAGCAACGCGTCGTGAAGCTGCCTCATGGTCGGACTGTGCCGCCATGATGTGCGCCGAGTAAATCGTAAGATAAAAGATATCCGAACCATCTTCTTTCGTCGCGAACAAAACCATTAAAATAAAGTATATCAAACTCGTTAGATTGGAAGATAAAATAAATAAAACCTTCACCAATTGATATAAACCACAAGTGAAACAGTTTATTTGCCGTTCCATGCGCGTTCCCTAAAAACAAATATCCGCTCATATCCTCGACATCCTAAAGTATCTTACAGTCAGAAGTGGGATATCGCGCTCCGAACGCCACAATGATTCTTGTGTGTTAATTATTATTTTTTTTTCATTTTTTTTTTTAATTGACGGGAGATCGCGGTAAAATTAAAAAAAAACGTGCTCCGAAAAGATTTCGACGAGTGGTCGGACATCTTGGACAGTTTCGGTTCCGATGCCGAAATCGGAGCGAGTGTTGTAATTGTTTTTTTTTTCTTCTTTTCTCTTTTCGCTATCAGAGACGAGTAATTCGCGCGAAAAACAATTATAGTAGTGCGGAGAAATATGTCGATACCGGATTTTCCGTCGTTTCGTCGTGGACTTCGACAGGAGAATCTCCAGTCGACGGCATTTTCCTTGCGTCCACCGAATTTGACCGTTCAGTTTTCGGCAGACCAACGGTTACAAAGACCAGCGTTTACGCCGCGTGGTTTGGCATTTCCGTTTCCGCCGCCGGCATTTCCCCCAGCTATATCGCCTTTCTCGGAAGCGACACCTCGGTTACCGGCGAGCGATAATTGGCAGAACGCGACACGTCGATTGAACGTCGAATTCGGCAAATTACCTCCGAGTGGTAACGGTGTTCGACAGAACGACGCGAATGATAATGGTGTGCGACAGCACAATGTAGCCGGTCCTGGTGAGGAGCAGGCTAACGACGACGGTGTCGACAGTGATACGGTGGGCGGTAGAGAATCGTCGGCCGATCCGAGTGAACACGCGACGGTGCGCGTGGGTTCGATGGACCGTGTGCTCGACGCCATGACACAACTGTTGCAGCAGAACGCTACTCTGCTCCAAAATCAAGCAGCAGCTGTTCCTCCAAGAAGTTTTCATGTTATGCCCGATTTGACAAAGTCGATTGGCGATTTTACCGGTCGAGAAACTCCGGTCGAGGCAAAACGTTGGTTACAACAAGTGGAATCTTCGGCTTTTATTCACGCGTGGCCTGAGGCATTTTTGTTCGAAACCGCGACGATGCACCTGAAAAATGCAGCACGATCGTGGTTTTTGTCCAAAAATAATTCTTTTACAAGTTGGGAAGATTTCAAGCTTGCTTTTATCGCAACGTTTGTGCCGCAAGTGAATAAATCGCAAATGTGGGACAATTTGAAAAATCGACGGCAACGTGAAAACGAGTGCTTGCAGGATTATTTTTACGAAAAGGTTCGACTCTGTAACACCCTCGAGTTGAACTTCGATGAAACCAGAGAACAGATAGCGACGGGTCTGTTGAATCGGGATCTAGCTGTGCACGCGTTGGCAATGGAGTTCGATAGTGTGGAAAAGTTATTCCATGGTCTCCTCCGTTTCGATCGAACGATTAAAAACTTTGACAGTTCGAGGAATCGGAAAGCGAAGGATGTTCCGACGAATAAATTCAAGAAAACAACGGAAACAACGTCAAGTGAGAGTTCTTCGGACGATAAAAAATCGAGTGCTTCGAAGAAATCAGAACTCAAGTGTTTTAACTGCTTGAAGACCGGTCACTTTTCTAACAAGTGTACCGAACCAGCCAGGAACAAGGAGTGCAGAAGATGCGGAGAGACGGGGCATTATGCCAAAAATTGTGCAAAACCGTTGCCGATGGATAAAGGAGAGGTGAATATAGTTTCGGCGAGTGAAAGCGCCGAAAGTGAGCACGAGATGGAGTCTGTAGGACGCAAAGGAGCTTCGGCAAACAGACTCGCAAAATATCTCAAGACGATCAAAATTAATGGATTGACGATGCAATCCATGATCGACCCGGGAAGCTCGGATTGCACAATCAAGGCTACTGCTGTTTTGTGTCACGGCCTTGAAGTTATTCGACTGCCCAGTGTTCTGGGAGGGTTCGGTAAGCAGGACACAAAGAATTTGGTGACATCGTGTGGAGTGGTTCGAGTTTCAGTGGAGGTCGATGAGGTCAAAGCACAGGACGTTTTGCTACGCATCGTGCCGGACGACGTACAATCTACAGACGTGCTGATCGGGCGCACTTTCACCGAATTAGATCATATAGTGTATATAAAAGTGGACAATAAACTTATATTCATCGAGAAGACAACTTTCGAATTATCGAAAGTTTTACCGGAAACAATTAAAAACAAAATAGAACGTCCCGCAGTGTCGCGAGACAATACGTTACCACCAGCGTCAGTGAACTTCGTGGAAGTAAAATTCGAAGGTACGAAGATGTCACTACCTCTGGCAAACCTGGACACGAGATCACGGTCCCTCAGAGAAGGGGAAATTATCGACTCATCTGTGATGCGGATTGAAAGGGCCGCACCTCTTCGTCCACGAGTTACGGCGATCGAAGACAGCGAGATCAACGTCGACGACACGGTTACCATCATTCAACGTCGTCAACTGAGAGGTCTCCTGGAAGAGTATCGAGACTGTATCGCGCAGAATATCCATGAGATCGGTAGAACCAATCTGCTGGAAATGGATATACAGGAAAAACCAGGTAGCGTACCCGTGTCGGTGAAACCGTATCGAAACAATCGTACAGAGCGTGAGTCGATAAAAGAAATTGTATCTGAGTGGAAGGATGCTGGAGTGGTGCGAGAGACCACGTCGCCTTATGCAAGTCCCGTGTTGTTGGTGACTAAGAAAAATGGCGAGAAGCGTTTGGTGGTAGATTATCGCAAATTAAATGCACAAACGGAACGCATCCACTATCCTTTGCCAAACATAGACGAATATCTAGAAGTAATTAGTGGCGCGAAGATTTTCGCAACGCTAGATTTGGCCCATGGCTACTTACAGCTTCCGCTGTCGAAGGAAGCTTGTGCGAAAACCGCCTTCATCACGCCGGACGAAACTGGGGAGTTTACTCGTACGATGTTCGGCCTGATGAACGCACCATTTTATTTTTCTAAAATGATGGAGATGGCACTTGGACCACTTCGTAATAAATTTCTACTGTTTTATCTTGACGACGTGTTAGTTTTGGCAAAGGATTGGGAGGAGCTGATGGAGCGTCTCAGAGCCGTTTTCGAGGCATTGCGAGCAGCGGGTCTAACTTTGAAATTGTCTAAGTGTCATTTCGGTAAACGAAGAGTCGAATATCTCGGGTTCGTGGTAAGCGAAGCGGGGATTGAACCGGGTCCGGTCAAAGTTGAAGCGATCGCGAAATTTCCCGTGCCTAGCAACGTACACGAGACGCGACGTTTCATTGGTATGGCCAGTTTCTTTAGACGTTTCGTCCCAAAATTCTCTTCAATCGTAGCACCGTTAACCGAATTGACGCGGAAGGAAGTAGAATTTCGATGGGACAAGAAAGAACAAATGGCGTTCGAGGAAGTTAAAAGATTGTTAACGTCAAAACCGGTCCTGGGGATCTTCAATCCCAAGTCGCCACGAACGGAGTTGCATACTGACGCGAGCGCGGCGGGATTAGGAGCAATTTTGCTGCAGGAAAATGATAACAAAGAATTACATCCAATATTCGCGATAAGTCGACGAACGTCGGTAGCAGAAAGAAACTATCACTCGAGCAAACTGGAGTTGATGGCTCTTGTCTGGGCGGTAGAGAGGCTACGGATGTTTTTGATCTCGACAAAGTTTACCATCGTGACAGATTGTCAAGCTTTAGTATATCTGAACGCCAACAAGACCACAAATCCCCAGATTGCTCGATGGACGGCCGCGTTGTCCGAGTACGATTTTGAAATAAAGCACAGAAAAGGTACGCAGATGGCGCATGTGGATGCGTTGTCGCGGGCTCCAGTCGAGGAACCGGTAACTGAGGAACTGTTGGAACGATCACAAGTTTTTCAAGTTAACTTACGCGAGGAAGAGATACTTTTGTATCAACGAGAAGACGAAATGTTGAAAAAGAAAATTGATATCTTGTCAAAAGATCGTTCCGAATGTTCCAAGATCGAACTAGATGCAGTGCAGGATTACCGGTTACGCGACGGAATCCTCTATCGGTCAGTTGACCGAGACGGAAAAAAAATTGAACTGTACGTGGTACCGTCGGTGATGCGTAAAGCGCTGGTTATCAAGTATCACGACTTATCCAGCCATTTCGGAGCAGATAAGACCCTCGCGAAGATACAGGCCTATTACTATTTTCCCCGAATGCGTACGTACATTAAGAGACACATTGCACAACTAGTGTATAAGAAATCTGGCACGAAACCGTCATTCTATGCTCGACCCGAAGGTCTCTCGCCCATATGAGCAAACGCAACGAACATCCATCTACTTTCATTGCGTTGCAGCGTGCCAGCCCAGAATCCCCTCAACCTGAGACGACACAAGTGTCGCCTCCCCCGGGCTCCAATAACTGATCTAGTAGCTACCTCTTTTTGAAAAAGAGTGCACTGTTCTCGATCTCACGTGTGGTTCGGTGGCCACACGGGGTAAACCAAAGCGAGGGCCCTCCACTCCTCGTCGGCCTCAACCTCCTGGTTCGTCTCACATATACGGTCTCCTTTTGCTGCGTTCACCACGACGGACTGAGCCCGCTTCCGGCCAAGACCGGAATCGGGAACCATATTCATCGAATACTCTTGGGAAAGGGCACCCAGAGCATCCTCTAGGATGTGACTAGCCAGAGGTCTCTTGACCGGGTCTGCTTTTACGTTCGGTGTGAGCACATGCAGCGGGATCACGATGCGACAAAGACAAGAGATCTCGAGCCAGATCGCGGCGAACACTCGAACCTCACCGGCTGTCCCCGCGGCACGCACAAGCAGTTACGAAGAAATCGCCCCGTCGATCGTCGGGCGATCATTGACTGTCGGGCGGTTCCTATCCCCGCATTGATTGTACACACGGTTGGGCCGTGGGCACCAGTGGCCGTCCTCGCTGCACGCACAAGCAGTTACGAAGAAGTCGCCCCGTCGATCGTCGGGCGATCATTGACTGTCGGGCGGTTTCTATCCCCGCATTGATTGTACACACGATTAGGCCGTGGATTTTGATTTATAACCGTTCGAGACGCAGCGGCTCTTTCGAGCAGGCTACGCCACCAGATAAATCTGGATTTTATAACCGTACGAAACGCTACGGCACCGTTCAATTCCGTTAGCGTCACCATCTACTTGGATTTTGTGCTCAGGTTTCGCGGGGTCGCAGAGCCCGATGAATTGAGCAAGAAGTAACCGAGCACATGAGTGGTTGCCCACCCCAGCTCGGCACACCACCGCCCAACCAACCTTGCGGTTGACACATTGCACAGTGTCTTGAATGTATTATGAGCAAAAAGACTACCGGAGCACAAGCGGGGGAACTTAGACCGATCCCGCCGGGCGAAAGACCGTTCGCCGTGGTGCACGTAGACCACGTAGGGCCATTCGTAACCTCGACGCGGGGAAGTAAATATGTCTTAGGTTCAATCGATACGCTGACGAAGTATGTGGTTTTTGAACCGGTCAGAAATACAAGTGCCGCATCAACCGTGAAAAAGCTCGAGAAAATCGTTAATCAGTTCGCAGCTCCGACGAGAATTATTAGTGATCGAGGATCCTGTTTCACATCGAAATCGTTCGAAGAATTTTGTAAGAAACACGGAATAAAACATACATTAAATTCGAGCCGGCATCCGCAAGCGAATGGGCTAATAGAGCGAATGAACCGAACGTTGCTTCCCCCGATGATAATTCGGACCGAACAGGGTCTACGTCTAAATTGGGACGACGAGGTAAAAGGCATCGAGCGAGATGTAAACTCGTCGGTTAGTAAGTCAACGGGGAAAACACCGTTCGAGTGTCTGTATGGCTACCAGCCACGATTTTGCGAAGGAAGAATGCGTGAAGTAACCGAAAATTGCGAGGTTTATCGTAATCCCGTAGAAGTACAAGAGAAGATTCGAACAAATATCAACAAAAGCCAGATGATGAATAAGGAGTATTACGATGAGCGCCGTAATAAGAGTGTGAAATTCTCGAGTGGTGATATAGTATACGTGAAAATTGACCACGTAAGTACGGGAGAGAGTACGAAGTTACAACAAGGACCGTTTGTTGTTTCTAAAAGCTTAACGAACGATACCTATGTAATCACGAGATTAGCGGGAGGAAGAAAGATGCATAGACCGTTAACAGCTCATGTTTCCCAGCTGAAGTTGTGGCGTGGTCGTGACAAGTACCCCGAGAGCGAAGAAAACCTAGATAATAATGACGAATTATGTGATAATAATGTAACCTGTGATAGTAATGTAACTTGTGATAGTGACGAAAACCTTGTGAACAACGATAACGGTGCGAACGACGAGTTCTGCGGAACGGGAGAACATATAATTAATGACGACGAGTTTCTAGCTGAAACGATTCAAACCAAAATAACGAGTGAAAATGACGCGCCAAAAGAAGGTTCACGTCCGCTGAGACAGCGACGACCGCCGACGTATCTACGTGACTACGTAGATGCATAATAAAAATAAAATATAAGTGAAAAACTGAGTTTTCAGCTAGCCCTGATTCCGGGCGTAATGTTTAAAACCGTGTTTTCAGATAGCCCTGATTGCGGGCGTTATATTTTTAAAAAAAGTGAGGTTAAAACTTAATCTGTGATACGCTTAAGTACGAATGTATTTTAGAGAGTCCTAAAATTAAGATCAGGATGGTCGAACTGTAAGCGCTAAACGGATGTGTGTCAGCATTGTTTGTCGATTGGTTGACAGCCCTGCGAAGGACGGTGTGCGAGTGCGCAAGCGCGAGAATAAATGATGAAGGAGGCCGGAGTAAACGGGAGTAGTGTGGCTCAGTGAGAGCAAGCGAGAACGTGTCTCGCGATAAGTAGCAACGCGTCGTGAAGCTGCCTCATGGTCGGACTGTGCCGCCATGATGTGCGCCGAGTAAATCGTAAGATAAAAGATATCCGAACCATCTTCTTTCGTCGCGAACAAATCCATTAAAATAAAGTATATCAAACTCGTTAGATTGGAAGATAAAATAAATAAAACCTTCACCAATTGATATAAACCACAAGTGAAACAGTTTATTTGCCGTTCCATGCGCGTTCCCTAAAAACAAATATCCGCTCATATCCTCGACATCCTAAAGTATCTTACACTAGGGAGTAATAAAATTGTACTGCGCATGCGCACAGGATAATAATGATCATCGGTCAATAATAGGCTATTATTTTCCGCCCGTATTGCACGCAAAGAATATCGTTATTTTTTAGCAAAGTCGAAAAAAATAAAAATTTGCGCATGCTTAAATTTTATCGTGGCGTCTGTCAACTCAGTTTTACCGCAAATTCTTCTTCTCGTTTTCTTCATTATTGACCATCGCCATCTATGAACGGGATATGCCACAAATACAGCAAAATTTCAAATTGCGGCCCATCCGGTAAGCTTGTGGCACGCTATCACGCAGTCTCGTCACTTACCATAAAATACCATAAATTACTATAAATGCTTGAATCGCTCTAAGCACCATCTGTTTGGCGGTTATCCAAATAAGATACGCTAGGCATCACGTTAGTACTGTTAAACGTCAAAGCTCTGACTGAAAAACCGATAGATTATTTATTCGGTGTGCATTACAGTAAAAAAACGAAGATATATCTGAGGACTTCAAAATAAAAAAGTATGATCGTATTTAATTTTTAGGTTATGCAAATATTAATGCTTACGATTATTATACACGGAGAGGGTAGGCAAACATGATCTATAGGGTGTTTCTAAAATTGAACTTCTTTGAATTCTCGGCGGGCCACCCCGTATTATTGTGAGGCATACCCGAAATACAGAATTTTTGGAGACTGCTACTTAAAAAAAGGTCAAACTTCAGAATATCTAAATGTAAAGTTTTCGATTATCTTGCGATATATACCTATCACCTGTGTGATATACACGGGCTTACGAGATCAATCACCACTGTTGTCGGTAATGCACTAATGTAATGTGTCATGTAAATAATGTAGTATGGCAAATAAATTACAAAACAGGGAGCATTTGTCAACAAATATTATTTGTGGTTATCTTATGATAACTTTCTTACGGTGTACTATAGGCAACAGTGCGAATACGTGCATTCGAACTGGCTAATATCTTTTATTACATAAAACGGTTTATTGCTAATACTAGGAGGAAGATAAAAAAAAATTACTCACCTGGAGAATTTCATAACGAAGGTCATAAGTCTGCACGATAAAAATACGGCAGTTACAGCGAGCGAAAAATTTGTTTTCAATGTCCTGCCTTGAAAAAAAAAAAAAATTTTTAAATAAAAAAATGCTCACTTAGAGAATTTCATAACGAAAAAAATGAGTCCAAAGCAAAATCTGCACGATGAAAATCACGGTAGTCATAGCGTGCCAAAAATTTGTTTTCAATGCCCTGCCTTGAAAAAAAATAAAAAAATAAAATAAAAAAATGCTCACTTAGAGAATTTCATAACGAAGAAAATGAGCCCAAAGAAAAGTCTGCATGATAAAAAATACGGCAGTTACAGCGTGCCAAAAATTTGTTTTCAATGCCCTGCCTTGAAAAAAAATAAAAATAAAAAAATGCTCACCTAGAGAATGTCATAACGAAGAAAATGAGCCCAAAGAAAAGTCTGTATGATGAAAAATAAGGGAGTTATGGCGTGCTAAAGATTAAATTGTGTCTGATGCAGATATCTTCAGGGTCATTGCTTGAAAATACGCAAAATAACCCATTTTTGTAATTTTGGCTACATAAATGCCCAATAAACTTTTTCGATAGTCGTCACTCCGGAATTGTATTCTATGTTTTTTTTACGCTGACCACGAATCTGAGACTTTTTTATTCGTAGATTAATATTTAATACGCAAAAATGCTTTCCAAAAAAAAAATTCATGAAATTCAAAAAATTCAAAATATCAAAATTTAATGGGCTCGATCGATTTTCTTGAAATTTTAATGGGATCATCGGGTGATCATATGCCATCTGTGTACGCGTTTTCAGCCTGATAGCTAAAAATTTGCGAGCGCTAGAGCGCGAACCGACATTTTTTAAGAAATAAAAAATGGCGTACAAAAAAAACAACTGAACATTGTAGGATGAAATTTTGCACGAACATTGACTATTAACCACACATGATGTGTGCCAAATTTCAGCTTGATCGGTCAACGCGTTCTCGAGTTATGACGTTTTGAATTTTTCACATCTGATTCACACTCACTCACTCACGCTCACGCTCACGCTCACGCTCACGCTCACGCTCACGCTCACGCTCACGCTCACGCTCACGCTCACGCTCACGCTCACGCTCACGCTCACGCTCACGCACACGCACACGCACACGCACACGCACGCAATTATATAATTTTGAAGAAGAGAAAAGATATGAATTGTTCGTAGTGAAATCTTTTCCAGTCAACCCAAGCTTAAATCAACGTGAATTGATTTCCTTGAAATCGTTTTTTTTCGCACATTTCCGAGCTATATTATCACGAGTTCCTTTCGGATAGTTCGGCATTTTAGTTTTGAAAATTCAAACGCTCACGGCAAACTTTCAAGCTAAACTGACCCTATTGCACGGGCAACGTTTCCTTTCGCATACCCACAGTTTCAACTTTTGTTGCCTCTAACCCTTCGGAACGCAGAGTTAACTTCCAATAAACTGCGTATCACACAGCTAGCTGGGGGATCTTTGTTGAGATTAATTTCGAAAACGCAAGTAAAATCTGGCTAACGATAGCAAGGTTTTACTTGCATTTTTTTAATTAACCTCAACGAAGACCCCCAGCTGGCTGTTCGATACGATTCATTTATTGGAAGGTAACTGTACGCTCTGAATGTTTAGAGGCAACGAAAGTAGGATTACCCTTTCGGACACAAGGTATATTCCATACGTATTGCTGTGATACAACAGCCACATTTTTTATTCGCATTGAATATACTTTGCAGCGAAAAGATTGATCCTACTTTTGTTGCCTCTAACCCTTCGGAACGCAGAGTTAACTTCCAATAAATTGGTGTATCGGACGGTTAGCTGAGGATCTTTATTGCAGTTCACTCCTAAAAAGTTGGTGTGTCACGATATATATCGACTTTCGAGTTTTTTCTATCGAAACTTCGATAGATCCCATTGTTGCCTTTTTATTCGTGCCACGATTGGTCGGCGATGACGACACCACGATGCTGCTGCGCGAGGGCTCCGTTGCGCGTCGCTTCGATTCACTCCTAAAAAGTTGGTGTGTCACGATATATATCGACTTTCGAGTTTTTTCTATCGAAACTTCGATAGATCCCATTGTTGCCTTTTTATTCGTGCCACGATTGGTCGGCGATGACGACACCACGATGCTGCTGCGCGAGGGCTCCGTTGCGCGTCGCTTCGATTTAAAATAAAATCGGCCGGCCGTTGCGTCGAAGTTTGAACTGTCAAAAAACCGAGGTTAGCCTGGCTCTGTGTCAAACTGATACAGCTGGCCGATTTCATCGTGTCCGGTGTCGCCCCCCGCGATTCACACGGCCATCATTTTAAGGGAGCTATCCAGTGTGAATTTTCAAAAAATCGATTTTTTTTTTGCTTTATCGAATAGTATACACTCTTCCGAATATTCCCTGAAATTTGGGTCGATGTCAAAGTCTCGAATGGGCCAAAGTCTCGAATGGTGAGAAGTTGGTCGCATTCGAGACGCTGAAGTCCCCACGGCGTCGCCGGTGCCGATCTGTTTTACCGATCGGTCATTCGGTGTAAATGTGTCACTGTATATCAGCTCGAACAAGAAATTGTGACTTTGGGGTTCCAATTTGCAGATACAGTAATTATTTAAGGCTATGATTAATTTAAGGCTATGTACAAGCGCGAGAAAAATAAATAAACAATTTATAAATTTTTTATTTACTTATTTATTTTACGAATGTTTTTGCATTACATTCACTTGAAAAATGGACAGAGAAAAAACTGAACAGAGAAAAAACTGAACAGAAAAACTGAACTGATTGAAATTATTTTAACAGTCTTCAATTTCGGCCTCTTCGTCGTAGATGAAGCGGTGCGCATCCTCGTCTTCGAGGATAGTGTCCGGATCAACGAGAAACATCAGCTCATATTCCGTCGATGTGACCTGTCTCCGTATGGATGGACCCCCGTACAAATTCTTGTGTCGGAGTTTGCGAGCCTTTTTTTTCGTGTTGTCGACAAGCTTCTGGATAGCCTGCAACATAAAAAAGAAGCTTTCTATTAATATATATATACATATATATAGTAAAACAATATTCAGATAAATTATTTCTTACCCGTCTCCAAGAATTTGTGAGGTGGTGCGACTTCACAGATTTTCTATTAGTGTTGAGGAACATCGCTGCCTTGAACCACCCGAGCTCGTCCTTATATTCGCCTGGGTTCTCGGTTAACACCGGCGAGGGATTTTTTTTCGCGTATAACACGAAATTTCTTTTATCTTGTTCCGTGAAACGTACGTTTGTCATCGTTGCCGCTTTCCTTCTGAGTGACAAATTTATTTATACGTTGATTCTTTTTTTTTTTCGTTCTTCTGTTTTCAACGCCACCTCTGAAATGGTCAGCCTGCATATTATATCTTTGTTTTTTACGTATTATTTTGTACTTAAAAAAAAGAACTATTAATTACCAAAAAAAAAAGTTTTTCTATTCATCAACGTGGCCTGCATATTTTATCTTTATATGCCGAGTAGCTTAAATGGTTTTATTAAGCTGCATAAAGAGGATACCGACGTACTTTAAACTGAAAAAAAAATGTATATACATTGAACTAACATTAAAACTTTGCTTGATGCAAAACGTGCTATTCGAAAGGTGGTATTATGGATACCTGGTTTTCGTGAGCTGTTCCTCGTCTATCTTTTCGTTGTGGGTCTTTATCTCGCCGAACGCCGTAGTGCCGAGAATCCTTATCTGGCTGAGACTGATGTTCGTGCAGTCTCGCGGTTTGTAGAGTCGCACAAGTAGCGAGGTAGAAACTTCGGGCTGGGCAAGAGTCAGGTGTATCGACGTAAGACCGGCCGTAGGAATCGGTGGACAGACTGGAGTGAGATCCGAATTCCCTTCTCGCGAAATCTCCAGTGCCACGGCGGACGGGCAAGCTGCAGATTAATTAAAAAAATTATGTATACGGTTGAGAGTCTCGAAGCCTTCGAAGGCTGGCTGGACGTACTTTGAGAGTTGCTCGATGGGATATAGCTTCTCGTTTTCGCCAAAGGGTTTCGGCTTCAGGGCTGGAACGTGGACCTCTTCGTATCTGTAAAAAGGACAATGTGAGTTAACATCGTTATGGTTGCGTCCGATCGGTACCGCAATAGTATATTATGCCACAAGGGAGGAAAGTGCGTATTTTCACCGAGCGTGAAGCTTGATTCCCGAGCGAAGCGAGGGCAGAAATTAACGCGAGGTGAAAATGCACTTCCTCGACTTCGTTAAAATAACCACATTTCTTGCGTCGCAAAATCGCCATATTCGCCAATGACCATTACTCCCCCGGGAGTAATAGAGCTTCCAGAGGGAGTAATGAGCCCTACTACTCCCTAGGGAGTAATGAAATTGTACTGCGCATGCGCACAGGTCAATAATGATCATCGGTCAATAATAGGCTATTTTCCGCCCGTATTGCACGCAAGGAATGTGGTTACTTTAGCGAAGTCGGGAAAAAAAGCATTTTTTGCCCTAACCGTAACGAATAAAGGTGCACATTTAATTTGCATATTTTTAAAATTAAATTTTTCTCGCACTAACCCTTTCCGCTGTTTCCTGAAGCTTCCGTCCGGCAATTGGCAACGTTTGTTCGCCATGAAGTGACTGCCCTGCGCAAAAGTTATGTCCTCGAGATCAACCATGTTCCTGGTGCCTTGAACTTGACCCCCGGGACCTCCGGTGTCCTCATTCTCTTCTCTGCGCTTCCTCTGAGCTCTTGCCTCCATTGTCTCGTCGGCGTCGTCCTCCCCCTTTCCCGTTTCCAATTGCCGCAGTATCTTCGCCAACGACGGATCGTCATTCATTTTGTTGCGAATCTTCTGACGATCCGACTCGGACTGCGAGGAAGCCAGCATCGTGCAGTAAGCAATCATGTGACGATATTTCGTCGTCTTTCAGAACGGTCTTCAGACGTCTTTCAGAACGGTTAAAACCTCGGCTGCTCGCGCCTGCAAACATATTCGAACGAACAAATTAGATCTAAATGTAAAATGGTTTATACTTTCGAGCAATATAAATGATGTTTATGTTTCTCATTTAATAAATAATATGTCAAAGTACCTGCGACACCATAGCGTCGTTGTAAATTCTACTGAGTCGCCTCTGAAGCCAGTAAGCATCGATGTCGAGAGGATGAAGAGCTTTCTCTTTCTTCATTTCTTACGCACCGCCTAAATTTTCGGCTTGTATAGCCCGATTATCGTTCGCCTCCTCGCCCTCCTCGGCTTCGTCTTCGACCTCGCGAACCTCACCGTACGCGTCCTCGTCGTCCTCCTCGCTGCTCTTCTCGAATTGCACGTTTATTCCGTAAGTCTCGTCGATATTTTCCTCGTTTCCCGTGGTCCTTTCCTCGTTATCGAAATCTGTTATCTTCTTGCCGAGATTAACGAGCAGAGCGAATCTCTCGTCGGCCAGACCTCCGAGCAGCTGCTCGGTCGCGCGTTTCTTCTCTTTCTCCTTGAGTCTATCGTTTTTGAGAACGGCAAGGACCTCGTCGGCCGCGCCGCAGAGAATATCGCGAGGCTGATCGCTGAAAGCTTCCTGAATGAAGCTCAGAAGTACCTCGTAAGTCTGGCTGGTTTCTTGGTTCTTTGGACGATAGACTATGCCCACCATCTCGTCTACGCCTTCGGAGAGCAGAGTGGCGCCTTTCATTCTTGCAAAATCGTACTGCGCCTCGTCCCTCTTATGACGCCTGTACAAACAATATATTTTTTTTTTTACAAATAACGCAACAATACTGATGCGTGATTTACCGTGCTACAGATTAAAGCTTTTTTGATGCCTCAAGCGCCAAATATAAAAATTTTATGTTGAAATACTCACAGGAAGCGAGATAACGGTAGAGCGGATTGAGAACGAGTGTGGGGCTCGTGGCTTTTTTCATGAGAATTGAGAGAAGTTCGAAAGTCGCGTCAGGAATGGACGCTGGATCGCGTAGCTCAGGTTCCTCGCCGTCAAATAGCATGGCCAGTGAGAAACCGGTGCTGTAGCCCGGAGCTCCGAGCAGCCTCATCATCGTGGGTTCATGTTGCAAGACTGCAAACAAAAAATCAATTACACTTCAGCGAACAGTTGGCTGAAAAAAACAATTTTTTTTTTTCATCACCCGGTGCGGAAATGACCACTTTTCCGCCCGCTTCGCGTGCGGAAAACCGCCATTTTCGCACCTTGTGATGAAAAATTTCGTACATCCCTCGTGCGAAACACTTTTTCTAACTCGTGTGATTACAGCACTCGTTAGAAAAACGTTTTTCGCCCTCGTGGAGTAATGTACTATTATTGTCGTGTACGAAATACTTACCGGTGTCAGCTACGCAAGGGTGACGAAGTTTCAGAGCAGCGGGCGGCTGCTGCTATCTCATAGAAGTCTGTTGCTCGGCCACTTTGCTTTCATCAGTCTGCGACGTGTTCAATTCTATTTGAACATCGCTGCTACTCGTGCCAGGTCTCTGAGCCGCTTCACCGAGCTCCATCTCGACGATACTGTCGGTCCGTGACAGTCGAGCCTTAAAAAAAAAAAACATATCGACATAAGTACATCGTGAGATTTCTTTTATTAACAAGAAAAAGGCTTCGGATTCCAAGGGGTAACCATTTTTATCGTAAGATAATATTTTCCAAGTACAAAAAAAAACTTACATTTGGTAAAGGCGTTTGAACGAGTCTGCAAACAAGCTTGATTAGAGCGATGACCAACGTGTCCCAGGACGTAGGACGTTCTTGCTGCCGAGAACAGAGGAGAATAGATTTCCAAAATTGCCGGTCTGTGTGGAAGAATCGGCAATACCACCGCACTGTGCTCCTGCTAAATGAATTAAATAAATTACAAAAAAAGTATTTAGTATTGTAGCACGATTTCTTAATACCGAAAACCGTCTACCAGATTCCCGAGTTTCTCTCCCTTTTTATTTTCCCGAACGGGATGGGCGCCAGGTGCACCAAAATGCACCGAGAGAGAAACCTAACAGTCCCGGCTCAACTGCTGTCATCTCGAGGGTAGAGTGGCTGGATAAGCGATTAATTGTTCGGGCGGACTCACAAACACAAACGAAAAAATAAGTTAAATCAAAACAAATACGGGGACCACGACTCGAATATTTATTTAATTAAAAGAAACAAACTAATGAGGGGAAAACCGGAGAACCCGGGGTAAAACCCTCGTCCCGTAAATAACTGAATAACAATTTATTACAAGAAGATCTTTTCCTCGGTACACGACATTTGCACACTCCGACGCTCACACATTCACGCACACACACCGACGGTCGCGCCTCCCGGACTCTCATATTTGTTTCACGCGTGATTTTAAGACGCTCTCTCCCACACACTCACACGGCGTGGCCGACACAGACCAACGCACTCTCTTACCCGGCCCAATTAATGCGGCATTAAACAATCACCCGGCCCAATCGATGCGGCAATGAGAAAATTATCACACACACATAATCACGCGCTAGAGACGTCCGCAGGCGACGACGCGACGAATAAGGCGACTCCCCGTGAAAGCTTCCAAGGCGACACTGTTACCCCTCCCGCAAATTACTAAATTGAAGGCTCGAACTTTATTAATTTTTTCCCCCGGAAAGAAAAACCTCGACGGCTTCGAGGAAGGCCGCATACGGTTTCCCGAGCCGACCACGCGGCAATAAACAATGCACAAAAAAAACCCGTACGCAACGTCACAAAAATACACCTGCCGAAACACGGCGGTCCCGATCTCTCCGGCACGGCCGAACGAAGCACGCCGTCGGTTACACATTTTAATTTCCCACGCACGGGATTACAAAATTTACAATACAAAATATTAACTGGCCGTAGCTTCACACAAACAATAAAGCCTTGGAGGAAAGCTCACCGAATCGAGTCGTAACCACGTGAACGGGAAAAACGGTCCGGATATAATGGCCATGAAGAAATCCATCTTCCTTCCATGGATAATTCCCGGGACTCGATGACACGACAAATCCGCTCGCTCGGGCTCACAACGGAGAAGTGCCCTGAGTCTCGATCCGCGATCTCGCTCGCTACCGTTATCCCTACCCCCCTGCCTAATCGTCACGACAAATTCGCACAAATTCGAGCATTGCTCGGCCCTTTCCGGAGTTTTGCACACGGCACGCGTCCTGTCAGACGCCACGCGCATCGATCCGCTGATCGACTCTTCGCGCGAACGCAATCTTCTTTAAACGCTGCCAATACAGAGCTCCCTCAGAGGTACTCAATTCTCCCTGACGGGAGACTCCCGATAAATCTTCTTTGCAGCCCGAGACTCCGGACGACTGCAAATATCGATGCGATGCGTTGACTAGATGAGTCGAAGATTTTCTCAGACGACTCTTTCCTCTTAGCGTCGACGACTCTGACAGCAGGGTGGTAGAACGGTTATATTCGGTACTCCAGTTCCAGATATCCGGCTCGCGACTCAAATTCCGACCTCGACGTCGGACTCTCTCCTCAATCGGTGCTCTCGTCCCGGCGTACATGAAATTTGTTCACACTTAGATTAATAAATATTCTATTTTACGCGCTAAGCCCTGCGGTGTCGCCTTGTGTGAGTCCGAACCAGCTAGGAAAAAATGCGCAAAATTTTGCCGCGCTACAGTATCTAGTATGTATTAGAAAATAATGAGATGTTTCATTTAATTACCTCTCGCACCTCTGACGTAGGTGGACACGAGCACGCCGACGCACTCATTCGTGAAGGTTAGATTAATCAAGGACGTGATGAGTATACACTGAGCGTCGTCTGACAGGTTCCACGTCTCCTGATTTCTGTCCGAACAGCTGGAGTTCCTGGGCGAGGATTGTGCCGATCGACACCCATCGGCCGGTATCTTAAATAAATAAAAAATCTTAGGGTGGGGTGCGCAGGGTATTTAAGGCCATGTGAAAGATGTACCACATTACATGAGTACGAGAGAGATAGATGCATTTTTCGAATCAATGCCATTTAAAATGGGTTGACGTTTCGGATAAAACGGAAGCATCATCGGACGCGGTATTAAATTGTACAACCGCTAATGCTTTGCTTTTTTCCAAAAAGTCTACGGTCTCTGAATCGCATTCATTACAGATTTTGGTTACCGACTAAGTCGTTTCACATGTCCTCAATGTTGCGATTCAAACTTTAAACAAAATTTTGTACCGAAAAAACTGGTGAACTTAAAATAAATAAAAAAAAATCTGTCTCTATGCAGATTTTCTTGTGGAAGTGTGGGGA
Organism: Stenichneumon culpator; assembly: GCA_964017025.1. Classification (NCBI taxonomy): domain Eukaryota; kingdom Metazoa; phylum Arthropoda; class Insecta; order Hymenoptera; family Ichneumonidae; genus Stenichneumon; species Stenichneumon culpator. Next base: position 1,447,255 of record OZ024781.1, on the reverse strand, counting down.
AGAGATAATCGAACTGGTGTTGCAGCCTGTGCTGCCGTGCCCTTTGTACACAATATTGTTTGAGGTCTTCGAGACCGCACAGTACATGCACCAATGCGAGCCAGACACGATGACAACGAATGTGGTTTTTGTTGCGTGACTGGAGTCGTCGATGATGGGAAGTTCATTAATGGCCTCGATATTGTCGCCGGTCTATTCAAATTTGTGACAACGATGACGGAAGGTTTTTTTCCGTTGAATTGAGATCGTTGCACTTGAGATGGACGGACTCGCAGAAGAATACGACAATGGAGATTGGGTCGCGTGACCGATCTCACATACATCGTCACCTATTACCGAACACTCAAATGAAAATATGAGCTTCGAAATATAAATGCAGAAGGTGGTGTACATACCGTCTATAGATTGGAGTGCAGGGACCGGAAGATGCTGTAGTGACCGATTGGTCGTTGCGCTCTGGGTAGACGGGCTCGCGGCAAAATGTTGTGATGTGGACGGGGTCACATCGACGATTTCTCGAATGTCGGCAGCTAATCGAGGAAAAACATTAATTAAAATAAAAGCAAGGTAATACACACTCAGCACATGGCGTTTGTTACCTATCTCTTCGGATGCTTCGAATACGGAAGGTGCCGATTCTATCATGTCAAGACCGGTAGGCGGGTCTGAAGTGCGATAAAAGTAATTTTTTTAACGAATACTTTATTGCGGCTAAGCATTTAATGAATGTATCATAAAGAAATTACCGTCGTCGCTACTCGAGTCTTCGCTTATCGTTTTCGGATATTTGTGTATCAGAACGGAAGCTCTCGTCAGAAAATGGTCAACCGTTACCTTACCGAGGTCGAACTCGTCCCACAATGTTTTTAGGGCGAAATTCTTCAAGATGTAGCGTGGCCTCGAAGTGTCGCGTACGGGGCGTCCACCATGTGCCGTCAGGAATTCAAGGTGGGTAACACGCTGAATCTCGACTATTTCCGCTAAAGAGGTGATCAATCAAAAGAAGAAGGGAGAAAAGATAAGACGATGGTCCTACTTATAAACGTCAAAGCACTGGGACGACGCGGCAGCTTTTTCGATAAGAGGGCGTTGTTCGATTCGGCTGCATTGTTTGTGCGTACCAATTAACGGTAAACCGAGAATTCATCCGGTCCGCGTTGATTTAACCAATAGCGCTCAAAATACTCGAGGAAACCTTGGTAAATCGCGGTCAAATTGGTATCCATTGACGCGCGAAGTTCATGGAATGCCTCGGTAATTTTTGATGCTGGTAAAATCGCGAGGGACAATATCTTCCTGAGAACGATTTTCCCATCCGGATCTGTCTTTAGTCGTGCGATGACGCCATAAGATTTGGCATTTTTTTGCAAAGCCTAATAGAATGTTCTCAAATTTAATCTTATGAAACTTTTAAATTATTTTCGATTACTGATAATAGTTGGCACCTGTGCAAAGTGGAACAGACAGCCGAATACTTGTGCCAATGGCAACATTTTTCGTATACTGTTTCTCATCGCAATCTCAAAATCGGTCACGACCGAGCCTGTAAAGCCCACGAAGGGGAGCAGCACGACAGAAAATACCGCATCATACGCTTCCTCGGTCTTTTCACTCATGAGGATCCACGACGTTGGAAACACCTATTATTCATTCAACATTCAAAATTCGGAACTCTCTACTAAACAACCAAACTTAGTTTGAAGTTTGACTTAGACTACCAATGATAAGAGTTGGTAGTCTAAATCAAAAGTTTTATAAACACTACTGACGCAATTAAAAGCCTCGGTTAATATTGTTAGGAGTTGGCATTTTCTTCGGCCTTGACTTTTGACTTCGAGTCTGGGGACGACCTTGAAGGTACCGTCGATGTGTAGCAGCGCCCCGTACTTCACACACAACTCGACGAATTTCATGTTCCACATTACAAGCCCGACGACTCGATTTTCAACATTGACGAGTTCGCTCGTCACGCTTTCGTCGCCGTGACCGACATTGTACCTCATACGCGGTCTCATTTTTTCCGACGAGATAAACTCGTGTAAATCGGTTAAGCTTTCGACAGCACTGCTGCCAGCAACAGGCGGAAGTGCGCTAGCTTTCCAACGATTTAACGAACGTTTGACCGTCGGAAAAGCTGTATGGATTGCCGCTTGCGGATGGCTATACACCGAGAAAATAGTATTTTTAAAATACTGAAATATTTCCAGCAGTTTGTTGTGGCTATACGTATCGCACTATTGACTTCAGACACCGGAAACTTAGATTTCAGAAGTTTTGTCGGATATACGTCCGTTCTGATTTAAAAAATTAGATTTATAGGTAGGGCATTACCATTTCGACCTGGGTCTAACCCTTCACATCTTGGATTGGGCCCGCAATATTTTATATAACTGAACTACCTCTGAAAAGCACTAAATTTTTTTTTATGATTTATGATAAAAAATAAACTTACTGGTCGCCACAATTTAAAAATCTGAAAAAATTCTGAAAAATCATCTGTCACATATAAGAATTTAAAAAATTTGAGCCAAAGTGGGCCGACGTCGACTTCCATTTTTTCGTTTTTTTTTTTTTATTGAAAAAAAGTGAATAAAATTGGACGTAAAAGTCCGTCGATTACGGGCTATCGCTTGACCATCTTTTTGTGCAATACTAGATTTTTGAGAATTTTTTCAGATTTTTCTGAAGAGTTTTAATTTTTGTTTTTTTAAGTAAAAAAAAAAAATCGGAAAAATAGTTAACCAATAACCCATACGCGACGGATTTTTGCGTCCAATTTAATTCACTGTTTTTTCGACGAAAAAAAAAAATAGAAGTTTATGTCGGCCCACTCCGGCTCAAATCTTAAAAATTCTTATATTGCATGCCTAGAACAACAGTGTAACAATTTGTAAGGTAAACCCATAAGAGATGTTACACTGTTGTTTTATGGGTGCGATATGTGACGTATAATTTCCAGAATTTTTGAAGATTTTAAAATTGTTGCGATAAATAAATTCCTTTTTTTAATTATAAATAATTATAAACAATCTAAATCTAAAATAATCTAAAAAAATATCTCAGAACTTTTAAGAGTTAGTTTAGTCATATAAAAAAGCGCAGGCCAAATCCAAGAGGTGAAGGGTCAGACCCAGGTGGATTTAGTATGGAATACCTCATATATTTCATACTACGTCGACGTTTTCGAAGAAAATATAATAAAAGAAGATTTAACTCACTCGACGCTGACGTCATCGTATAGTCTTCGGGCACAAGCTTTTCGTTGCGGAACAGCTCTCTCCTTGAGAGCCATCCGAAAGAGCTCCGTCTGCTTGGCCGTCAGGTCAGGGGCGTCGCATTGGTGATTTTGGGTACGCCGAAATTCACCATCCTTAAGGGTACCTCGACCTCCGCATCCTCCGCGGCGATTATGTTTACACACCAAATACCTATGAAGTGAAAATAAATGGAATCAAAACACACGCACGCACGCAAAAACGCCCACATGTATCCAGACACGAGGTAAAAATCGCTTTTCAGGATGTTTTAAAATATTAAAAGTTCTATGCAATTAAAATTTTGATTTTTTTTCAAGACAGGTTCCTCTATGCCGCAGCAAAAAAAAATTGATTCTTTAAAATATTTCACTGTAAGTCAATTTTTAGAATTTTTTACTTACGTAGTAGTTCCGGCTTTGTTTTTGGCGTTGTACACGTAGTGGTAACCATCATAAACGTGCTCGTCCAGTTGCCGTTTCCTTTTGTTTTTGCGAGGTCCCAACCCTGCGGGTTCGGGTTCGGGTTCGGGATCATCTCGCCCATCCTCTGGACCTCGGTCTTCATCGACCTCGTCGACTGGGCCCGGACCATTCTCATTCGCCACCGACATGGCGACGAGAAACTCTGTAATAATGCTTTTGGAGTTGAAAAATGTAATTTTCATCTGACTTCCTCGTAAAAGGTGAAAATTGAAATTTTCATATCGTTTTCTCGTAATATTCCTTTATTTGCAAAGCTTCTTCTACGAGAAAGCATTTTCTTTATTTTTGGCTTTTTCATAGAAGAAGCTTCGCCAATAAATGAATATTATGAAAAAGCCATATGAAAATTACAATTTTAAACTTTTCTCAACGTCGATGTCGTGTTTGACTTTTATGCAAAACGATTGACCGGTTCAGATTCACCGTGAAAAAATACCGTGTGCAAATTACTTTGCAACTTTTTTCGTAACATAAAAAAATTCCTACGTGTAATAAAATTCAAACGGTCAAAATTTTCCGATAAAATTTCTTGTCGTAATCACTAATTGAAATTTGCGTAATTCATCGTTTTGAGGCCATGCCTTACGTACTTTTCCCCACTGGTGACGAATCCCCACATTATTTTATTCCTGATTTGATTTGATTTGATTTGATTTGATTTGATTTGATTTGATTTGATTTGATTTGATTTGATTTGATTTGATTTGATTTGATTTGATTTGATTTGATTTGATTTGATTTGATTTGATTTGATTTGATTTGATTTGATTTGATTTGATTTGATTTGATTTGATTTGATTTGATTTGATTTGATTTGATTTGATTTGATTTGATTTGATTTGATTTGATTTGATTTGATTTGATTTGATTTGATTTGATTTGATTTGATTTGATTTGATTTGATTTGATTCGATTCGATTTGATTTGATTTGATTTGATTTATTAATGCCTTAGTACAACTGTTAGGCAAGGTTACAAAACAGCTAAAGAAGCTTAAACTTAAAAATAAACTTAACAAACTAAAAACTAAACAAAAGAAAACTTAAGATAGAGATAACTAGTTGCTCGGAAGCAAGGAGTCTCAGCAGAATTCTGTGATTCTGTGAGAAATTGAGCTCGAAAATAAGAAAATATATACAGATGACTTATACAGTGAATGTTTAGTAAGTGAACGCAGCTCGTGTCAGCGAAAAGAAAAGTAAAGTGCAGATGGGGCGTTCATTGACGGCACGCGCCGTTTATACAATTTAGTCTAAGTACTGTCGTGCCCGGTTTCACGCGATAAAAGATAGGAGAAGAGATGGTTCTTAAAGGACGAGAGCGTAGGTTGCACGGATACCGCGGGTGGAAGCGAGTTCCAAAAATAAGCTACTGAAAGTTGGAATGAGTTTCTGAACGAGGCAGTGCGGTGGAGCGGAATGTGAAAAAACTCTGAGGATGGAATACGTGCCGATCGACGTGTGTCCAAGTGTCTTTCAGTAAGCAATTCACTGAGATAAGGTACCTCGCATCCATGGCGCAAGCGATACGCGTAAGAGCCGAGGAAATAGAGTCGGCGATTTGAAACGGAGAGCCATTTTAGCTGGTGGCGGTAGGGAGTAATATGCTCGTCATGTCTTAGGTCGAAGATAAAACGAATGGAATTGTTTTCGAGTACCTGGAGTTCGTCCGATCGAGCTCGTGTGTGATGTCGAGATAGACTAGACAGCAGTAATCGATCAGCGGGAAGATGAGAGAGGTGACAAGTTTGCATCTAAGCTGCCTAGGTAACGAGAGCCTGTGGAATTTTAGTTTGTGGAGAGTATAGTGTATCCTCTGAGAAATAGATGCAACGTGGAGATTCCAAGAAAGGGTAGATGTCATTATGACCCCGAGATTTCGTGCAGAATCGGCGTAGGGGATGGTTGTGTCGTTTACTCTTATTTGGGGTAGCGTAGCGAAATCAAGTTGGCGAATGTAAGTATCACTACCGAAGATTACCACTTTAGACTTGGCTAGGTTTAGTGCAAGACCATTTGAGGTAGCAAAGTCAAAGATAGCTGACGCATCGATAGCGACTCTCTCGAGACCGCGCGCTAGGAAGCACGGAGAACAGTGGAGATAAATTTGAGTGTCGTCGGCGAAAATCATATGGTCACAAAACTGGAGAGATGAACCTATGTCGTTTATGAAAAGCGAGAATAGGAGGGGGCCGAGCACTGAGCCTTGTGGAACACCTGCAGTGATAGGTTGCAATGCTGAAGGTACATCATTTTCGTCGATGACAGCTTGAGTTCGACCGGATAAATAGGAGTAGAACCAGGTGAGAGACGAGTAGGTAAAACCAAACGTTTTAAGCTTAGAGAGGAGCCGAATATGCGAGACCGTGTCGAAGGCCTTACTGAAATCAAATAGTACGAGTATGGTAATTTTCCTCTCGGCGATCGCCTTGCGAATGTCGTCGCCTACTCGAAGTAGGGCGGACTGTGTGCTGAAACCCGGCCTAAAGCCTGATTGTCTGGGATCAAAGAGATTGTTTTGTTCTAGGAATGTCGTTACTTGCTTGTGAACAATTCTCTCATGAAGTTTGGAGAGCTCTGGGAGGTTTGCAATTGGTCGAGTGTCCGATGGCGAACGCGGCGTACGGATTTTAGCGAGTGGTCTGATATATGCATGTTTCCAAGTTGTCGGAAAGTGAGAGTGTTGAATAGAATAATTGAAGAGAGATAACAGCCAAGAGGAGATCACAGGGAGAGCGTGTTTCAGACAGAAGAGGGAGATCTTGTCAACACCCGCGGCATGCGAGCAACCTGGCGACGCTTTCACGGTCTGAAGAAGGTCGTAATGAGTCACTACACCGAGAGAGAACGCGGGACGTGTCTCTGGTACACGTAGTAGGGCCGAGTTGAGTTCGAGTAAGGTACAGGGGGGTATAGCGTTAGTAATAGAGGAATAAAATAGATTAAGTTCGTCGGCAGCAAAGAATCGAAGCGGCGAAGTGAGAGAGGACTTAACTAAACCCAGCCGCGCTAGCTCTTTCCACAACAGCTTCGGATCATTAATACTACCAAGTAGATTAAGATTGAAGAAATTTTTCGCTTGCTTAATATCATGGGAGAGCTCATTTCTGATACGTCGATAGATGACATAATCCAGGAGATTATTTGACCGTTTGGCTTGCTTGAATAGGATATTGCGCCCGCGAATACGAGCTTTTAAATCGTCGGTAAGCCAGGGTATAGGGTATTTCTTTGCAATAAACTTGCGGACTGGTGCATGACTATCGAGGGCACGCAGAAGAGACTGAGAAATAAGGGAGGTGAATGTATCGACATCGTCACCAGATAGAATTTGAAACTGCGGATCGCGTCCATCGAGGAGGAGTTTAAGGGTATCGCAGAAACGGGCAGCATCAAAGCTTCTAAAGTTGCGCCTAACTAGTGTTTTTTTGACGTCGCGCGGGTGAATAAATTCGTAGGATAACTCTAAAAGGTCATGCCCGGCAATGAACGGTCCGTCGGGTTTTTTGAACATCTGTAATTTTTCCGCACTATCAATAATAAGGACATCTAGCCACGAATCGGTGGAAGCAGTGTGATATGTAGCCTCAGATTCGACAAGGTGAAGTGACATGGAGTAAATCCAGTCACGCAGAAAATTAGATTCAAAATTGTTGCGTAGAAGGTTACAGTTTAGGTCGCCAGCCACAATAATATTTTGATAGGCGTGTGAGAATCTGCCTAGTGTTGCGGAGAACTCATGTAGCAGGTGACCCTTTGGACGGCGATAAACGGACGCGAATAATAACGGAGAAGAATTTCCAGCTTTTAATTCGATAATGATAAATTCGGGGGCATTAGAAAACAATCCTGGAGAAGAAGCAAGGATTTTTGATTTTAGAGACTCATGTACGTAACATGCAACGCCGCCGCCCTCTTTTCCTATTCGGTCATTTCTGATGACGAAATAATTTTTGAGATTAACTAGATCATCGGAAATGTGTGGATGAAGCCAGGTTTCCGAGATGGAGATGATATGAAAAAAATTAGAATCAAAATAGAGCCTGATAAAGTCGATGTGGCCGAGTAGCGAATTTGCGTTGAACTGAGCGATACTTAAAGTCGAGTGGCCATCAGACCGATCGTGGGCTGAGATAGCAGCCGGACGTCAAGCGAGACGACTCAAGTCAGAATCGGAATCAACGAGAAGAAGAAAAAAATGACAATGTCGCAAGAAAATTAAAATTAAAATAAAGTCCACAAACGACCAGGAGTAAGTCCGGAGTATAAATATCCAATTCAAAAAATCATTAAGAATAACTGAAAGACACGAGAATATTGCAATAATGATTAAACAAAATGAATCGACAAATTATGACGGAAATCGAAATATTCCCTGAGCTTACGCATAGACAGAAAATGGGCTCGAGCTCACCTGGCCGATGTCCAGTTCAAGTGGCACTATAATCTAATACGGCACCCCACAGGTCTTGCCAGTTACCTCGGAGATCCGTAACTACTCTCGTTATAGCTCTTTCGAATGGACAGCGGCACCGCGTTCTCCCCACCTATCTATCTCTCCCGAAATTCGCGCGTAATGCTGGCTTAATTCCCGGAATTCTCTATTCCGCTCTCCTTCTAGCCGCAAGACTCGTGACTCTCTCTCTCTCTCTCTCTCTCTCTCTCTCTCTCTCTCTCTCTCTCTCGTCGAGTTTCCGCATGATTAGCCTCACGCGCGACAACTCCCGTTGAGGTAGGCAACGGTGTTCCCCATGATGCGACGTTGACAACTCTTTTTCCTCGCAGCGACGAAATGCTCATTTCCTTGTTGATTCCGTTCTATCAGAACCCGGTAATCGTCGATAGGTGCGGGGGTGTCCTCCCTCACAAGGACGTGGTATCCCGCGCCCTTCGGTGGGCCCATGCGATACGCTCCACGGCTAAAGTGCACCGCCCCCTTATGAATGCATCACACATTCATACCCAACCAAAAGTTTTATGTCAGGGACGATGGGCAACTCGGTATCGCAGTCAGAGTCCTCCGTCCTCCCTGGCATCCCGTTCCACAGGTGCAGGGGTTCGACACCCGTGTCCCAAAAGAGGACAAAAAACACCCCCATTCAAACCCGCTTGGGTCAAGTCGTGCTCGCCACACAGAGAGCAGGGCTTTAAGGGCATGTGTTACAGACTCAGTCGGTAACAAATCGCCTTCCCTGTTTTCTCCAAAACGATTGATACGAAGAGCATAAGCAAATTAGGTTTTCATACTTATATCTATTGACTACAAAAACCTAATTTGATTTTGGTCGAAGCATCAACCACCACGGAGAATATTAAAATAATAAAAAGATATTAACGCTCTCCAAAAAAAGTATATGATAACTTACCGACGCTCAGGACGAGTACGAGGAAGCGCTGCTCTCACGCAGCCCACCGAAGCCAGACCCAACAAATTAACGACGAAGGGCCCAGTCCGGATACCCTTCAGTGTGATGCTGAAGGCCCGGACAGATTGTGTTCGAAGAAGAAGAAGAAGAAGAAAGACGAAGGACCACGAAGGACGGTGAACGGGAGAGTTTGCGAAAGGCTGCAACGAGCAGCAAGAAACTAATTAGGTTAGTCGAAATTTTTTATAAAATTATTATTAAATATTTATAGTATTTACCTGTATTGGTGGAGAAAAAAAATCGTTTATTACAGAATTATATTGCTTTTATTCACAGGAGGCGTGTCGCTGCTGATGACAGTTGCCGTGTCAAACTGCAGTTGGCTTTCATTTATTTTTTTTTGTTAAATTATAAAGTACGCCGTCTGGTCTCTCCTTGCTGAGTGTTTCGACAAAATATTCACCGATCTTTTCCTACAGGTATGTTTATACTCTTGACGCTATAGACAAAATATTCACCGATCTTTCCCTACAGGTGAGTTTATACTCTTGACGCTAATAGATCTGCAAACCGCAGGACGGCACGAACATCAGTCTCAGCCAGATAAGTATTCTTCGCACTACGGCGTTCGGCGAGATGAAGACCCACAACGAAAAGATAGACGAGGAACAGCTCACGAAGACCAGGTATATATAACGTAACCTTGCGAATTGTACGTTTTGCATCGAGCGATGTTTCAATATTAATTCAACGTATATAATTTTTTTTTTTCAGTTTCGGTTGGTTGAGACTCGTCCATCAGTGCCTTCGGTGAGTACCCTGTCGAGCTATCTCGTCCAGGACGTTCTCAATTCCACAGCCTCGGTCGAAGGCCTCATCGAGGCGTGTTGCAGTCCCATGCTCCTGCGTCCTCGTTCCTTGTACACGCCGAATCTCGAGAGGGTACTGCTTCGGTTGGGTCTGCACTCGAGAGGGCTCGGTCTCCAACTCATCAACTTACTATTCAACACCCGATGCACACCGCTCTTCCAAGGTACGTCGGTATTCGCTTCAGACATCCTAAGAGAAGTTTTTAATCTATTCGGAATATAAATATTCTATTCATTTATGTTTAATCTCGCAGGGACATCAACGAGCCAAAAATCATTGACCATCCAGCTAATCGTCTAGCGTCCCTAGACAAGCACGGAGGCCCGGGTCTCTGCGGTAGTGAGATTGTCGAACACTTCGAGCACAAGTGAGTCTGGAAAATTCACGAGTAACAAGGTCTTAGAACTTGCAAGCTTGCTGCCCGACGAGCTCTTCAAGGAAGAATCCTTTACGTTAAATTTATTAAAGATGCAATTTTATGTGCATCGTTGTCGTGTTACAATATAATGCACAAACACTCGTAAAATAAATAAATAAGTAAATAAAAAATTTATAAATTGTTTATTTATTTTTCTCGCACATGTACATAGCCTTAAATTAATCATAGCCTTAAGTAATTACTTTATCTGCAAATTGTAACCCCAAAGTCACAATTTCTTGTTCGAACTGATATACAGTGACACATTTACACCGAATGACCGATCGGTAAAACAGATCAGCACCGGCGACGCCGTGGGGACTTCAGAGTCTCGAATGCGACCAACTTCTCACCATTCGAGACTTTGGCCCATTCGAGACTTTGACATCGACCCTGAAATTTTCAAGCCGAAATTCAGATTATTTCGGTTACTGTACAGCATTTCTTGGAAGAAGGAGCGCTACAGCTGCCGCGTCGGCCGTCTGCCCGTGCGACCGTTATTTCTATTGTCTCATTCCTACCTGCTCGTGTACCTTCCAACGTGAGTCCGGTTCGTCTTTCAGTTCGGTTTCGACATTCAAAATGGATAGATCTACGAAAGAGAAATGTGCGTGGCAGGATAGAAAAGGCTCGAGAAGCGGACATCCGCGAAATGAACGAAAAAGATCCGCGGGTTTCAAGGGAACAAATCGACACGATATCGAAACGGATCTAACGTTTGCGAGCACTTCGGCAGCAAAAATCTTGAAAAAGAGTCCAGAGTTTGAAGTTCGAATCGATCAAACGTTTAGCTATGTGATTTTGGAGTTCTTTTTGGTTTTCGGCGCTCTTCAGGAACTGTTGAAGTGCAAAAAGTGTAATAGCGACGTGAAGTTTTTAAAAAAATCGATTCGCGGATTGGGCTTTAAAATTTGTGTTCAGTGTTCGTGTCCAGATCCGGCCGAGATAGATTCTTGTCCTTTGATAAAAAATGCTTATGAAATCAATCGTCGTTTCTGCTTTGCCATGCGATTGGTCGGCATCGGCATAAATGGCATTAGAAATTTTATCGCCTTGATGGATTTAACTGCAAACTTCAATAATAACACCTATTACGGAATCGTGAAAATCCTGCAGATTGCAGCGAAATCAATATACGAGGCCGTCGTGAAAAAAGCAGGTACCGAAGAGAAGGAAAAAACTTTGGAAGCAGAAAATCGGGGCGATATTCTGATGGTGTCCGGTGATGGATCGTGGTCGAAACGCGGTTTCACGTCGCGCATGGGTATCGTGTCCGTGATTGGAAAATATACCAACAAAGTTTTGGATGTTGCTGTCAAATCAAGCTTCTGCAAGGCTTGTGCATTCTGGAAAGGACAAGAAGGAACACCCGAGTACGAGGCGTGGTTTGAGACGCATGAATCCGAATGCAACGTCAATCACGAAGGCAGCGCGGGAAAAATGGAAGTCGACGGTATAATCGAAATATTCAAGAGATCAGAAGAATTGCACAACGCGAAATACGGTTTCTATATAGGAGACGGCGATACAAAAACATTCAAGATGTTATTAGAAGCCAAGCCGTACGGTGACGATTTGACGGTAAAAAAAAGGAATGCGTTTTGCACGTGACTCAAAACAATAACGAGAGCTTCAATCACTGTGTGTGGCAACTAGCCCCAAAGCACGTATTCTGCGGCAAGCAGATAGTAGAAATCGCTACGCAGTGTGCTGTGTGCACCTTCAATGAAGGTTACGACCCAATTTTTAAAATTTTGGAGACGATGGGATGCACGATAGGGCCGAGCGCCGCAGATTTCGCCGCTAAGTACAAGAATGCGCGCATCACCCAAGCAAACCGCCGGGCGTCCCTGGATAGCAAAGAGGCGAGGACAGCTCGTCGGACTGAACAATCCATTGAGCACGATCTTTTCGAAGAAGCAGAAGGGATATTGTATGGACCTGGCATCGCTGATTGACCGTAAGTAAACGAGTAGTAGTAGTAATGAGTTTATTAACAATACATAACATGTAACAGATTTTTTTTTAAACCTAATAGACTTTCCTCTTTACCTCTTTACAGTATATTGCCAATTGGCCATCGACCGCAGTCCTTCAGCCATGAATATTAAAACGTTGTTTTGGCGTTTCATTACTTGCGTGAATGTATCTCTTACTGATTAGTAAGAGTAAATGTTCAGTTGTCTATTTCATTGACCATTATTTCTAATTGTTGATATGTTGTATGAATGGGATATTTAAATCTACGTGGTACATTTTCTTCGAGTTGTATGCAAAGCGGTTTTATATTCTGTATTTGAGTCTCAGCAAATCTTCTAGATAGTTCCTGTGTTCTGGTTTTTATAGGAGTAATGCCCGAAAGTTCGTAGAGGAGAGTATTTCTAGGATTATATAGTGGGTTTGCCGGGTGTCGGATGCGTGTCAAGCGTCGGATTGCGCAGGTTTCAGCAGTTTTTGCCTTATTGATTGCTGCTTCTTTGCAGTTCAAAAAAATCGGATGGCCGTATTCTAGGATGGGTCTGCATATAGCTTTGTACATCTTGGATAAGTGTTTTATGTGTATCTCGCGGTGTTTAAAGGTAATTTTCCTAAAGTGTGAGGCTCTTTGTGTCGCTTTGTTTTTACATTGCTGCAAGTGGTGATTAAAATTCAATTTATGGTCAATATGTATTCCTAAGTATTTAGCGTATTGTACAGCTGGTATATCGACGTTGCATAGACGTATTTTTGGTGATTGCGGGGTTATTTGGTGATTAAAAATGAGCAGTTGTGATTTCCTTGGGTTTGGTTAAGTAAACGATTTACCTAAAATTTCCTCAATTGAAACTTTGAACGCGTTTTTCTCGAAACAGCATTTTTCAAAACGGTGTCCAACTTGGAGGGCAGAGTTTTAAAGATATCAAGTTGAATTTTTTACACAATATTCTTAACGTCATTGTTTATCGTGCTATGGAAGCTTTTTTTTTGACATCTTCCTATTTTTTTTTGTAAAAAAAACTGCAAAAAAAAAAAGCTAAAATCGATACTTTTTGTTCAAACCGGCGCCATTTTTGCAAAAAAAAAAAAAAGCCTCCATAGCACGAAAGCCAATTATATACCGATCAATAATCTTTTTGTGTTTTTTGTTTCAGATCAAAATTGTGACCCCCAACGTGGACACCACATCCAAGTGCATTTTCTGCAACAATTGTTTCATCATTTTTATAGATATTAATTAATAAATAAATCGATCTTTAAAAAATTGTTTTGTATTCTTCAATACCCAATTAATATACAAAAAAAAACCAGACCGATTAGATTATTTTTTCTTAAAAAAAAAAAATCGCGAAAAACAGCGATTTTTCGGGCTGTCACACTGGAAAGCTCCCTTAATTAGTGTGCCTCGGCCCGTTTACCGCGACCGATACATAGGTTTAATATAGGTTTATATGAATAAATTATTGCTACCGTACGAGGCATCAGGGCAAGAGAAATTTTTGTACATTTGAATGAAAGTTCAAATTGAAAGTTCAGTAGATGGATGCGTGACCGGATCAATTCAAAATTTTAATAGTTGGATGGGTGACCGCAAAATAGATGTAAATGAAAAAGTGATCTTTCAATCTAAGAGTTCGATAGATGGTTGGGTGACTTATCAATTCGAGAATTTAATAGACGGTTGGATGACCGTAAAAACCGAGAGTTTGGTAGTCGGATGGGTGGCCGATCAAATGGAGAGTTTATTAAATGAATGGGTGACCGTTCAAATCGCGACTTCAGTAGGTGGTTGGGTGACCGTTCGAGTAGGGAATTGAGTAGTAGGATGCGTGACCGTTCGAGTAGGGAATTGAGTAGTAGGGTGGGTGACCGTTCGAGTAGGGAATTGAGTAGTAGGATGGGTGACCGTTCGAGTAGGGAATTGAGTAGTAGGATGGGTGACCGTTCGAGTAGGGAATTGAGTAGTAGGATTGGTGACCGTTCGAATCAAGAGTTCACGAAATGGATTGCTGACCGTTAAAATTTAGAGTTCAGTAGATGGATGGGTGACCGTTCAAATCGAGAGTTCCATAAATGGATTGGATGAGTGACCGTTTAAATCGAGAGTTCGTTAGTTGGATGGGTGACCGTTCAAATCAAAAGTTTAATAGTTGGATGGGTGACCGTTCAAATCAGAAGTTTAATAGTTGGATGAGTGACCGTTCAAATCAAAAGTTTAATAGTTGGATGGGTGCTTATTCAAATCGAAAGTTCAGTTGTTCGATGGAGGACTATAGTTACTTTACCAAATTACCATTGTAGGGATTTCGATCAAGCGACAGCGCGAGTGATTGTTTTGTCTCCCGCTATAAAAAGTTAGTGACAATTTCGGATCCAGATTTCAGTAGATGGATGGGAGACCCTTCAAATCGGGACTTCAGTAGATGGATGGGTGACCGTTCAAATCGAGAGTCAGTAGTAGGATGGATGAGGGTTCAAGCCGAGAGTTTAGTAGTCGGATGGGTGACCGTACAAATGGAGAGTTCGGTAAATGGATAGTTGATCGTTCAAATCAAGAGTTCGATAGTTGGATAGGTAACCTTTCCATCCGATAATTCAATAAATGGTTGGATGACCGTAAAAACGGAGAGTTTGGTAGTTGGATGGGTGACCGATAAAATCGAGAGTTCGGTAGTTGGATGGGTGAGTATTCAAATTGAGAGTTGAGTAGATGGATAGGTGCCTATTCGATTCAAGAGTTCAATAGTTGGTTGGGTGACCGTTGAAACAGAGAGTTTAGTAGCCGGATGGGTGACCGATCAATTCGGGAATTCAGTAGATGGATGGGTAACCGTTCAAATCGAGATTTCCATAAATGGGTTGAATGGGTGACAGTTCAAATCAAAAGTTTAATAGTTGGATGGGTAATGATTCAAATTTACAGTTCGGTAGTTCGATGAACGACTATAGTTACTTTACCAAATTATCATTTTAGGGATTTCGCTCAAGCGCAGCGTTGTAGCGCTGAACAAGCCGCCCCTCGCGCGCGACAGCGCGCGTGATTGTTTTGTCTCCCACTATAAAAAGTTGGTGACAATTCCGGATATAGAGTTCAGTGGATGGATGGGTGAGCGTCCAAATCGAGAGTGCAGTAATTGGATAGGTGACCGTTCAAGTCAAGAGTTCGGTAAATGGAAAGGCGATCGTTCAAATCGAGGGTTCAGTTGTTGGATGGGTGACCGTAAAAACCGAGAGTTTGGTAGTTGGATGGGTGACCGATCAATCCGAGAATTCGGTAGTTGGATGGGTGACCGATCAATCCGAGAATTCGGTAGTTGGATGGGTTGAATGGAAAAAAGAGTTCAGTAATTGGATAGGTGACCGATGAAAAAAGAATTTCAGTCGATGGATGGGTGACCGTTCAAATCGGAAGTTCAGTAGATGATTGGGTGACATTTCAAATAGGGAGTTCAGTAGACGGATGGGTGACCCTACGAATCGAAAGTTCAGTAGTTGGATAGGCAAATGTTCAAATCGAGAGTTCAATAGATGAATACGTGACCATTTAAATCGAGAGTTCGGTAAATGGATAGGTGATCGTTCAAATCGAGAGTTCGATAGTAGGATGGTGACCTTTCAATCCGCGAGTTCAATAGATGGTTGGATGACCGTAAAAACCGAGAGTTTGGTAGTTGGATGGGTGACCGTTCAAATCACAAGTTCAGTATCTACTGAACTTGAAGTAACTTGATAAAGGAACTACAATCATCTGTCCATCCATCTGGATGGACAGATGATTGTAGTTCCTTTATCAAATTACTAATTTAGAGATCTTGTGTAAACGGAGCGCTGCAGCGCGAACAAACTTCCGCTCGCGCGCGATAGCACGCGTAATTGTCCCTAGTTAATTTAAAAAATGCATGTAAAATGTTCCCAGATAGACAAGCGCCATGAAAAGTAGCAATATTGTGGCAATGTTTGCGACATGTACAGCATATGTCACAATTATTATGCTAACTGCTACTTTTCATGGCGCTTGTCTATATTAGTTGCTATCATCGAGGGCTGGCCGTTGTTGTCGTGGAGACAGCTGGAATTGCTCCTGTGGCAGCGGCTGCTGTTATTGCAGAGACTGCTGTTATTGTTGCTGCGGCTGCTAGTGTTGCTCCTGTGGCAGCAGCTGCTGGTGTTGCTCCTGTGGCAGCGGCTGCTGGTGTTGCTCCTGTGGCAGCGGCCGCTGTTGTTCCGGAGACTGCTGTTATTGTTGCTGGGGCTGCTGCTGTTGCTACGGTCGTAGCTGGTGTTCCCACAGTGGTGGAGGCTGCAGTTGTTGCTGCGGTGACTGGTGATGTTGCTGCAGGGGCAGCTCCACTTGCTGCGACGGCAGCTGAAAAAAACACGTAAGAATTGGCCAGCCACGTCTTGCTGAAACAGATCTCCGCATCGACATGCAGGGATCTGCCGATACCTTGTTTTTTTTTTAACCACAAACGTTCTATGGAGAATTCGAAATTCTCGATAGAACTTCCGAATTCTTCATTGGAATCCCACGATGTTTTTCCACCGTCCTGTCACTTCCACGGAACTCACGAAATAACGAAAATTATTTTGACTTCGCGATGGCACGATACGTAGGTGAACGGCAATATGCGCGTGAGCGACTGTAGCGTGCTTTTGCCGGATACCGCAGTGGATCTCAGTGGATCTCACGCGCACGGAGGAATATTTCGTCCGGAGGACCCAACCCACTTACGACCTCTACCGGGACAGTCGCGCTGCCGTCCTGGAGAGTCTTCGCCATGTTTAGCTGAAATTGCTTCGTGCATACCAACGATTGCTTCGGAACAACTTTTTGCCCATACCATAGTCCAAATCGGAATAAAAACGGATCTACATTGCAAAACTTTGTGCGGTCTAAACCGTGTTTCCTTTCGTTTTGTTAATTTTCTACATGCAACGACACGATCTCGATTTTTTCATTACAGAGATCTGCGGGACTGTAATTTTTTTTTTCGAAATCGTGAAATCTGAATGAAACACGGTTGACGTTCACATTTTTCCAGTCGGTTCCCAAAATTTCGTTAAATTTCGTTCAATATACGCAGAGAAAAGTTGTTCGAAACTTTTCATGTGCCCGCTCGCGTGTTGCACATGCTCTTAAATCACCGTTCGATCGGTAGGTTTATAGCTTGTCGATGCAACATTTCATTGGGGACGCTGACTTAACGAAATGTAGAAAAATACGATGATAAAAAGAATTTTACGGATACGGGATGTGCATCGCGGAGACGAATATTTCATGGAAATTTCGCTGTGATCATATCAACGTAGAAAGAAGGTCCTCTCGAAGTAGTATTGGCTCCCCTGTATCGTGTTGAAAGGGCAGCACTGGGTTGATTAGACTCGAGAACGTTAATGAAGAAATGTTGCATAGACAAGCTATAAACCTACCGATCGAACGGTGATTTAAGCTTGGGTTGACTGGAAAAGATTTCTCTACGAATAATTTATGTCTCGTGGCGGGAAGAGAGAACACTTCCGGCAAATGCCATATTCTTCGTTAACTTTCTCGAGTCTAATTAATCCAGTGCTGCCCTTTCAACACCATACAGGGGAGCCAATATCACTTCTAGAGAACCTTCTTTCGACGTTAATATGATCACGACGAAATTTCAATGAAATATTCGACGCCGCGATGCACATCCCGTATCCGTAACATTTTTTTTATCATCGTATTTTCCTATATTTCATCAAGTCAACGTCCCCAATGAAATGTTGCATAGACAAGCTATAAACCTACCGATCGAACGGTCATTTAAAGGGAGAAATACCTTTAGAAATGTCAAAAAATCAAATTTGTTTGCATATTTCGAAAGTATGATATCTTAAGAATAGACTGATCAAAGGATAACTCGAAATATTGAATATTTTCGGAATTATCGCATATAGTTTAGAGCGCAGCGACAGCATGCGGTCAGGTAGCGAGTCGAGCGCCCGACCCTTAGAGGCGGAGCAACATTTGCTTCACAATGCTTTCTTATTTACCTTTTATATGGCCAGGCAGATGTTTCAAGGGGACCTTGAAACTGTGGGTATGCGAAAGGGAACGTTGTCCGAGCAATAGGGTCAGTTTAGCTTGAAAGTTTGTCGTGAGCGGTTCAATTTTCAAAACTAAAATGGCGAACTATCCGAAAGGAACTCGTGATAATATAGCTCGCAAATGTGCGAAGAAAAACGATTTCAAGGAAATCAATTCACTGATGCGAGCGGGGAGAGTTTCGGGCCGAGTACAAGTGGCGGTAAAAGTGTAAGTTCTAAAAAAATCATATTTTTTCAACAAATGAAGACCCGAATCACGAATACTGCCCAACAGGACCCGAAAGCTGATGCAAATGGCAGAAAGCGATCGCCTTAAATAAAAATCCAAAATTGGAAAATCTTCCACCGTTACTTGACGCAAGTATCAAAGAGCATATCTTGCCAATTTATCAAGATTTATCCAGAGATAATTTGCTAGAAAGATGCCTGGGTGGCCATACCCAAAATGCTAACGAAAGCTTGAACTCGACGATTTGGCGATTGGCTCCGAAACACTTACATTCAGGACCTAAAATTGTTGAAATTTCGGCCTACATTGCTGCTGGGGTATTCAATGATGAATTTTCTTCGATTTTAAGGATTATGAATGCATTGGACATAATCGTTAGCACCAACTGCAGAGTTTTTGCCGAAAAGTCTGATGAGACGCGGATTGTTCGACAGAACCGGATCGAAGAGTCTTTCTAACACAAAACAAGCTCGTGTAGCCAGGAAACAACACCTAGCGGAAGGAAATCAGTTTTTCGAGGAAGTTGAAGGACTGCTGTATGCGCCTGGAATCGCTGATTAATCGGTAAGTCACTAGAATCAATCAATAAACGCGATTATCTCGAAACTACTTTTTCAAAAACTGCTCGTGTTGTAGCTCAAAAAGTTATCGACCGATTTGGATGAAATGTGGAGAGGTTTCTCTCAGTAGTATTACCGGAAGGATATACCTGAAATTTGGAAGGTAGCGTGTAAATACATAATTTTTGGGGGTCAAATATGTCGAAAAAATGGTCGAAAATTCGACCTTCCAAGTAAAATGGCTCCCAAATTTTCAATTTTTCACTTTTTCATCATTTTTTAGGTATGTCCTTCCCCTTAATATGTCAGTAAACGAATGAAACTTATTTCATCTTTTCTAGATCAAAAGAAAAAAAAAATTTTGATGTCGCGAGAAACAGGCGTCCGAAGACTCTCCATAACGCCGCCATTTTGTTGGACATCCGAACATTTTTTTTTTTTTTTTGTTAAGTTCAAAGTTATAATAAACTCATATCCAAATTTCATAATGATCCGTGTTACGTCTCAGCGGTCTATTTGAAAATTATGAGACTTGTGCGCGTCGAGTCGCGGCGAACCACATATTTGTCTGCAACGATAAGAGGTACCTTTAAACGTTACCGGTTGCAGCTCAGAGGTGAGAGCCGGATCGCGAGCCTCAGAGGTCAAGGAATAGGAAGGACATGTACGCAACGAGATAAAACGGGTCCGTTCTCCGTACGGAATAATTATTGTTGTTCCGGTTACAATTCTGTTGAGAGAAATTATATTTCCCGCGGTAGTTTGGATTCGACACATCGGCGAATGCAGCGCAACCTCCTCTTTTGTTTTTCTTACTTAGTAACTATTTTTCTTTTTCACGCCGTTTCCGTTCTCTCTACCCTCACCTTCCGTCACGTTGGCTGTTCAATCGAGGCTCGGCGATACGTTTAACTCCAAGAACATCCGACACATTGTAAAACTAAACTGTGAATAAAACCTTTGAAAACAACAGGTTATGGGCCCAGATGCGTGTCACTGGCCACAGTTTTAGTGAAAGACAATTTTTAATCGGTTTTTTTCGAGACTCGCGTGCGAAGTGTTTTTCGAGGTTAGCCGCCACGTGCAAAGTGCAAAAAGACCGCGATGGAACAAGAGCTCGCAAGAATCCTGAAGTTGAAGGGAAGCGAGAACTGGGGACCATGGAAGTTCCAAGCCAGAACCATGATTCTCGCAAGCGAAGCCCTCGAAATAGTCATGGGAGATCTCTAAAACCTGAACCGCCGCAGATTGCCGATGCCGCGGCGACAGCTGAGTACCAGAAAAAATTGAAACAATGGAGAAAGCTCGACGCAGCTGCGCAAAAGGCGATTGTAACAACGATGAGTGAAGAGCCCTTGCTCCACATTATAAACTGCGAATCGTCAAGAGAGATGTGGAAAGCCTTGTACGAGGTCTACGAGAACAAGAGTGAGACCGCCAAACACATTCTTCACCGCCAATGGTACTGTGTCGCCAAAGACCCTGCGGATAGCATCCCTACGCACATCGCAAAAATAAAGGATCTTTCTCACCGCCTCAGTGTCCTCGGTGACCCGATACCGGATGGTATGATTATGACGAAGATACTCATGACTGTCCCACCTGAGTATGCGCACTTCACCACGTCATGGGAATCAACCATCGCTGCGGACAGAACGCTGCCAAACCTGAGAGCCCGGCTGAGCATGGAGGAACTGCGACTCGGTGCCCAGGGGCAGCAAGGCAACAGTGCGTTCGCAGCAAAGGCGAAGCCAAAAAACCAATCGAAGGGTCCACAGAATCGCAAGACCGAAGAGAAACCACCAGGGAAGTGTTTCAAATGCGGAAAGACAGGCCATTGGAAAAAGGACTGCAGAAAAGGAAACACAAGTGAGCCAAGCGCCAACCGAGGGCAAGCCTTCGTCGAAAGGTCCTCGCTACGACTACCCCAGCTCCGGAAATTGTCTCCGAGGCATGGTACCTCGACTCCGGTGCCAGCCAACACATGTCGTCGAGGAAGGAATGGTTTGTCAACTACAAGCAGCTAGAAATACCAACTCCTGTCAGAATTGGCAACGGTGCCATAATCCAGGCAACCGGAAAAGGAGAAATCGACATCCTTGTCCACGATGGAAATAAATGGAATAACAACTACCTGAAGGAGGTCCTTTTCATACCAAAATTAACTTACAATTTGTTTTCACTAGCTGCACGCACTGGACAAAGGACTGACCCTTGCGTCGGACGAACTGAAGTGTCAGTTGCAACGAGACGGAAGCGCGGTTGCAGTGGGAGACAGGCACGCGAACCTCTACCAAATGCGATTCAAGTTCCGCACCCCAGTGGCCGAGGACGAAGGATTCGAGGACGCACACGTGCATGTCGGAAGCAGCGAAGCCCTCAGATTATGGCACGAGAGGCTCGCACACCAGAATATCGCTCACGTGTCAAAAACCCTGAAGAAGTGGGGAATAAAGGCGGAAACAGAGAAGAATTGGTATTGTGAAGCATGTGCCCTTGGTAAGATGAGTCGGAAGCCGTTTCCGACGAGCGAATCCCAAGCAACAGCACCATGGGAGCTTATCCACGCCGACCTATGCGGACCGATGGAGCACGTTTCGATCGGAAAGTCGAAGTATTTCCTCTTACTAAAGGATGACTATTCACGTTACAGATCGGTATACTTCCTGAGCTCTAAATCCGAAGTCAAGGGACGATTCGAGGAATTTCTGAAGAGGACCGAAAACGAAATCGGATCGCCTGTCAAGCGGCTAAGGACGGACAACGGCCTTGAATGTGTAAACAAGGACATGGAAGAGATCACCCGCAAAAAGGGTATCAAGCATGAAAAAAGTGTTCCGTACACCCCGGAGCAGAACGGCGCTATCGCGCGCGAAAATAGAACGGTCGTGGAAGCGGCAAGAACTATGCTTCACGCCAAGAATCTCAGCCTACATCTATGGGCGGAAGCTGTTCACACAGCAGTGTATGTGCTGAATCGCACCGGAAACAGCAGCGTTCCCGGAAAAGCACCATACGAGCTGTGGTTTGGCAAACCTTCGAGTAAAGTCACGTACAAAATTTTTGGCACAAGAGTTTTCACACATATTCCGAAACAAAAAAGGCAAAAATGGAGCCCAAAAGCCAAGGAAGGAATTTTCGTGGGGTACGACGAATTCTCGAAAGGGTACAGGATATGGTCTCCCGGAGAAAAGAAGGTACAAATCCATAGAGACGTATCCTTCCTTCCCGAGGATTTTAAGGCGATAGCCGAACCTCCAAAAATCAACGAAGAAGTGGAGATCCCGCTGCAGCAGCATGACGCCGAAGAAGAGGACAGTGATGGCAGCGATGACAGCGGAGAAGGGGACACCGATGACAGCGAAGAAGACGTCTACAACAACGCAGAAGATCTCGAAGCAAGAAACGCGAGGCAAGAAATAGGCCCGGGCGAGCAGCGAACGCGGAAGATGCCGATGGAGACGCCGCGCAAGGTCAACAACCGTATCGACTCCGCAACCGTGATGCCCTAAACAGACCAGTCAGGTATGGTGATTACGATCTAATACTCCAGGAGCTTTTCGTTGCAGAAGGCCAGGAGCCGGCCACGTACGAGAGTGCGGCGAACTGCCGAGAAGCAGTCTCCTGGAAAAAGGCCATGCGCGAAGAGTTGAGCTCGCTGGATAAAAATAAAACTTGGACACTCGTAAGACCTCCGCCGAACGCACAAGTACTCCGCAACAGATGAGTCTTCAGACACAAACCCGGGGTAGGCGGTTTCGGAAGGAGGTATAAGGCCAGACTGGTCGTCAAGGGATTTACTCAGAGGCCAGGCATCGACTACGAGGAGACGTTCAGTCCTGTCGTGAAATTTCCGTCGATCAGGGCAATTCTGGCGGTTGCCGCAGCGTCTCGGATGCATCTCGCGCAGTTCGATATCAAGACAGCTTTCCTGAACGGAGACCTCGAGGAAGAAATATTCATGGCGCAGCCGGAAGGTTTCGACGACGGTTCAGGACGCGTGTGCAAACTCCAGAAGGCACTATACGGACTTAAACAGTCGGCGCGGTGCTGGAACAAAACCTTCGCTCAATGTCTCACAGAATTCAACCTAAAAGCAAGTAACGCAAATCCATGCGTGTTCACAACGGACGACAAGAAGGAGAAGCTCATATTAGCAATTTATATTGACGACGGCTTGGTGGCGTCGACAAGCAAAGAATTAATCGAGAGTTTGTTACAGCACCTCGCACTTAAACTCGAGATAACGGTCACGCCATTAAATGTCTTCCTGGGGATGGAGATCACAAGACGAGCGGATGGATCCTTGTTTGCCAGCCAAACATCGTATGCGAAGAAAATTCTGGAACGTTTCCGCATGGTAGCAGCAAACGCCGTAGCAATCCCAGCAGATCAGCACCACGACCTGAGCCTGCAGAACTCGGACGAAAACGAAGATACGGTCAGCGTACTGTACAAGGAAGCAGTCGACAGCCTGCTCTACCTGGCCACAGTCACGAGGCCAGACATCGCGTTTGCAGTAAACGCTGTGAGTCAGCATGCCGAGTCGCCGAAGAAGATCCATTGGAACGCGATCAAGCGTATACTAAAGTATATAAAAGGCACCCTCGACTACGGGATTTTATTCAAAAGCGTCGAAAAAGATTTTAGTTTGACCGCGTATAGTGATGCAGACTTCGCGGGGGATAGAAGCACGCGTAAATCGACGAGCGGCTTACTCATTAAAATCGGAAAAATACCTATAGTCTGGGGATCGCAAAGGCAAGGTTGGTAGCATTATCGACAACAGAGTCAGAATATATAGCAGCTAGTCAGACTGGCAAAGAATTAATATGGGTAAAAAGACTGACGAACGATCTAGTCGAGAATAGTGTTGCGAAACCGACAGTATACGTCGACAATCAAAGCGCGATCAAACTCGTAAAGAACCCGGAGTTCCACCGCAGAACTAAACACATAGACATAAAATACCATTTCATACGACAGAACTACGAAGAAAAAATGTTCAACCTCGAGTATATCAGCACGGAAAAGCAAGTCGCAGATATTTTCACGAAACCGCTGGGTAGAGCAAGATTCGAGTCCTTGCGCGACGAGCTAGGTGTAGTGAAAGAGGAATAAAAGGGCAAATAAAAAAAAGGGTGTGTCAATCCAAAGTGGGAATGTTGAGAGAAATTATATTTCCCGCGGTAGTTTGGATTCGACACAGCGGCGATAGCAGCGCAACCTCCGCTTTTGTTTTTCATACTTAGTAACTATTTTTCTTTGTCACGCCGTTTCCGTTCTCTCTACCCTCACCTTCCGTCACGTTGGCTGTTCAATCGAGGCTCGGCGATACGTTTAACTCCAAGAACATCCGACACATTGTAAAACTAAACTATGAATAAAACCTTTGAAAACAACAAATTCAAATGGTAACAGATTTATTAAACGAAAATGCGGATTTACAATTGACAACTTGAGTTACCGTGCGGAAATAATATGTAATAGAATTAATTTTAATCGAGCTTGTCTCGATATTGGCAAATTGAATTTATTCCAAGTTGAATTACTAAGTTTTTCGAGTCTGTTATAACTGTCGGTCGAGGCCGATCAGTTCGCGAGTTTTATTTAAAGTTCGTTGGTTTATCGTGGACTGGTGGAAGACCAGTCCGACTGTTCGCTGTCAGGTTTCGATCAAGACTTATTAATATTGGACTGCCGATAGAAGACCGGTCAGACCAAGAGTTCGGTAGAGACTAATTAATTTCGGTAGCGATAGTTGCCGTGAAGCGGCCAAAAATACTGAGCTCGCACGCCACGCGCGAGCACAGAAAAGACTCGAAAAGAGTGGAATTAAATAAAGCGAACGCGCGCGTCTGGCGCGAGCGGATATGGACTACAGAAATTCGATATTACCGTCCGGTCGAGAGAGAGAGAGAGAGAGAGAGAGAGAATCGAAAGACCGGTCAACAAAAATTGAGTATGCAAAATTCGAGCGTGAGAACGGCAATTGAAACAAAATAATCGAGTATTAATTAAAACAGCCGAGTCTCATGAGAAAAGTTCAAATTATTTAAATAAAAATTATTGTTAATTTGTAAACTAGTCCAAACCGAGGGGCAGGACGTAGCAATCCAATTATTTTATCCCCTCTAAAAAAAAATCCCGAAAAATGCCTATTTTTCACGATCCTAAAGGTATTTTTCCCCTTAAGCTTGGGTTGACTGAAAAATATTTCACTACGAATAATTAATATGTTTCGCGGCGGGAAGAGAGATCACTTCCGGCAAATTCCATATTATTCATTAACGTTTTCGAGTCTAATTAATCCAATGCTGCCCTTTTAACACGACCCAGGGGGTCCAATACTACTTCGAGAGAACCGTCTTCCTACGTTGATATGATTTTTTTTTTATCGTATTTTTCTACATTTCATCAAGTCAGCGTCCCCAATTAAATGTTGCACAGACAAGCTATAAACCTACCGATCGAACGGTGATTTAAGTTTGGGTTGACTGGAAACGATTTCACTACGAACAATTCATATCTTTTCTCTTCTCCAATATTTTATAATTTATTTTTTTTTTGTTAAATTTAATTATTTTAATAAAAAGAACAAATTATTAATTAAAAAAAAATCAATTAAAAAATCGACGCTTGATAAAGCTATGTCGGGGTATTGCGTCGAGACACAAAACACTATGGAGCGAAAGTCATGCGATGACGAGAAGTCGTCCGGTGACAATTCTTCGGTGAATTTCAGCTGGAATTGCTGATATGCATCAAAATTTTTTTTTTTTTTTTTATTTTTTAAAATCATTAGAGGTATACTGTTTGTAGGTATTGCGGCAACCTTTAAAGTGAAACTCGTCACGCGATCAACCTGAAGTGTCGTTCAGATACTTTCAAAAGATAGTATAATTCACAGATAACTGTCAAACAGGCATTTGTGTCGAGTAGTTACCGGCAAAAAGGTTCGGTAATATTGGAAAAATTTGTTTGCATTGTTATCATGAATTATATTAATTTAGGATCCATTACTATATTACACATTTGGGAGTAAGATATAAACCGAATGACCTAAAGTTGGGCTCGAACTCGGGACCTTTCGCATGCTAACCTAGAACCCTAACACTGTGCTACCGCCTATCCTTTGAATTGTTCTCATTCTTAGCAAGATTTGAACGTAACAAAAGTTTTCTAATCTGAAGTGAATGGTCAATGAATACTCTATTTAATTATTTACTGAAAGTATTACTGAAAAGAAAAGTTACTGCATATGAGTCCTATGTAAACCCGGAAAAAAATTATCGACTTGATCGGATAATATATGATCAAATGCGATCAGATATGAACATATATAAGTCCACGCATGACAAGGTCGTGTTTCATATACGGTAAGATTCTGATCCGGTATGATCAGATACGTTCAGATATGAATTCTGTGACGTGATTTTTTTATCACTGTCACAAAAATACGAAGAATTGCCATTTTTCGCATACCGCTACCGATTTTAGTTTGCTATAGCTCCCGATTTACTGCCCTTTTGCTGTTTACGGTATCGTCCAGCTCTCGTTAGGACTGAGTTTCGTAACGTTTAGCGATCTCGTCCGATTTTGTTGAGATGAGTTTCGTGAGTTTTCGCGATCTCGTTCGGTATTCGGTTAAGCTTGTGTGATAAGCTTGGAGTTAGGGTTTACAGATTTAGTTTAGGTCGGGATTTTCGAATCTATTCGGTGGAGGGAATCTCGACGTACAGAGAAGCACGAATAGAGGAGGGCCCGACGAGATTTCGTCGCGAATACGTCACAGTCCGGTGCAAGTCCGGCACTCTGTTTAGGTGATAATGCAGGACGTTGGAGAACAGGCGGAGGTATCGTTTAGTTCCGGGCAAGGGTGGGATCCCTTGTGTTGCGTTTTAGTTGAGGAAAGGGCCTTGTTTTCACGTCCTGAATTAAGAGTAACGATCGCGACGAATCTCGAAGTTACCGCGTTATAGTTTCGGCTCCCGTTTGTATGACGTATCGAGATAGTTTGAGAGGGCAGTAGTTACAGGTAAAGGATCCCGAAATAATAATAACGACTCGTGAGAATATTTTCGTAGGCTTATCAGTCTTCCGAGAGCGGCCCTAGAGGCAACTCGGGTCTCTCTCGCGCTCCCGCTACCGTTGGCTGCGGCCTATTGTTCTCGCGCTCGAGTGTACCGTGTGATCGTGTATCTCGCTCGCGTCACCGCAGATCCCCGTATCGTTCTCGCTCTCGCGTTAGTGCTCTCGTTCACGTTCGGTCTTGTGTTCGACTCGTGAGTTTTCGTGTGTGCTATCCTCAATAGAATTTCGAAAAGAATTCTTTTCGTGTTGATTCTTCGATTGAGGTGTTAGAGTTAACGCTCCCGATGTGAAGTTTACGTGTTGAGGTTCTCGTGGCATCGTTAGATGCAGGTCCCGCCAATTAAAGGAAAATCTACGCAATTCCGGTGAGTTTCCCGGTTTTTATCAAATTATCGATCGCATATAGAATTCGTTCTCGCTCTGCTCGCCTCGATCGTCCGATCGGCTGAGCGCTCTCGATGCACGTGTGTGCGATCCCGTGGCTTAACAGCCAACAAGTACTTGTTCTCGTTATTTAAGATTTAAAGACCCCGATTTTTGGATTTCGTTCGCTATTCTATCGGCCTCGGATCGCGACCCTTCTACCATAACCCGCAACCATTCGCTCTCGCGAATGCATTGGCGTTAGTTCTCGTTACCGTTAAGTTCTCGTTTTGTCGTTTTTTTTTTGTGTTGTCCTTGCAGAGGTCGACCTTCTCAATCGACTTCCAGTTTAGTCCGGTTTGGTGATACCGGCGATACAAAAATCAACCCTGCGGGGGTCGGCCTAATCCCACCGACCTCCAGTTTAGCCCGGTTTGGCGATACCGGCGATACAAAAATCGACCCTGCGGAGGTCGGCCTAATCCCACCGACGTCCAGTTCAGTCCGGTTGTTAATACCGGCGAAACAAAAATTAACTGGCGCCCACCGGGACGTCGATGCATCCGTGAGGGCGGATGGCCAAAGGTGAAGTAAATATCGGTTCCGCGTTTTGTGCTCCCTTTTGGTTTGAGTTCAGGTTTCGTTTTTTTCGGTTTTTGTTGAGTGTCGTGTTCGCGTTATCGGATTAAAGAAAAATACGTCTCAATTCATATCTAATCATATCTGATCAAATATTAATCATATATGAACATATCGGCTGTGTGGTGTTGGATTTGAACACGTTTATTTTCGTGTACTCATGAATGATGTGCATTGATAAAGCTAAGAAATTTACCTTTTCTAAACATTACGTGTGCAACATACCAAATAATTGTATAGTTGATGTGAGAATCGTTCATTATCGTCTGAAAAGGAAAATATTCTAAGTCGAATTTTCATTCAGGTATCACTTACATACTTGTTATTTTCATACTTTACGACGAAAGTCCTCGTGACCGAGTGGTAAGCGACTTACTTTAACACGCTATAGCTGTAGGTTCGATGAACGTTTATGATTTTTTTCACATATTCCATAACAGATATAGATTTTGCCTTGAAAAATGTTGTTTTACGGGAAAATCTATCATTAAAATCTATTTTGCTTCCTCATAGAGGAAGCTTTGTGATGGTGAAAAAAATTTTTTTCGAGATTTTAATGAAAACGTGTTCAGAATGTTCCAAAACATCGAAAAATCACATTTAGAAAAAATGTCCGGATGTGTGTGTGTGTGTGTGTGTGTGTGTGTGTGTGTGTGTGTGTGTGTGTGTGTGTGTGTGTGTGTGTGTGTGTGTGTGTGTGTGTGTCTGTGTGTGTCTGTGTGTGTCTGTGTGTGTCTGTGTGTGTCTGTGTGTGTCTGTGTGTGTCTGTGTGTGTCTGTGTATCTGTCTGTGTGTGTGTGTGTGTGTGTGTGTCTGTGTGTGTCTGTGTGTGTCTGTGTGTGTCTGTGTGTGTGTGTGTGTGCGTGCGTGCGTGCGTGCGTGCGTGCGTGTGTGCGTGCGTGCGTGCGTGCGTGCGTGCGTGCGTGCGTGCGTGCGTGCGTGCGTGCGTGCGTGCGTGCGTGCGTGCGTGCGTGCGTGCGTGCGTGCGTGCGTGCGTGCGTGCGTGCGTGCGTGCGTGCGTGCGTGCGTGCGTGCGTGCGTGCGTGCGTGCGTGCGTGCGTGCGTGCGTGCGTGCGTGCGTGCGTGCGTGCGTGCGTGCGTGCGTGCGTGCGTGCGTGCGTGCGTGCGTGCGTGCGTGCGTGCGTGCGTGCGTGCGTGCGTGCGTGCGTGCGTGTGTGTGTGTGTGTGTGTGTGTGTGTGTGTGTGTGTGTGTGTGTGTGTGAATCAGACGCGAAAAATTCAAATGGCTATATCTCGGGTACGCCTCCACCGATCAGGCTGAAATTTTGCACACAGCTTGTGTGGTTAATAGTCAATGTTTCTGCCAAATTTCATCCAAAAATGTTCAGTTGTTTTTTTTGTACGCCATTTTTAATTTCTTCGAAAAAGTCTGTGCGCACCGTAGCGCTCGCAATTTTTTAGCTATCGGGCTACAAACGCGTACACAGATGGAATATGATCACCCGATGATCCCATTAAAATTTCAAGAAAATCGATCGAGCCGTTTAAATTTTATGTCATTTTGAATTTTTTGAATTTCATGAAATTTTTTTTTTTTTCAAGACGCATTTTTCCGTATTAAATATTGATCTATGAATAAAAAAAGTGTCAGATTCGTGATCAGCGTGAAAAAATACTTTTAATACAATCCCGGAGTGACGGCTAACGAAAAAGTTTATTGGGCATTTTTATAGCTAAAATTTCAAAAAAGAGTGATTTTGGGTATTTTCAAACAGCAATTTCTTTGCTTCCCGATGAATACTCTATGATACTGTATGTATTTTTTCGTCTGGAGTACAGATTCGACAGCCGTTTTGACCAAAAGCGTAAGGTTGGTTTTTAACCTGAGTCGGCCATCAGTTTTGCTTAAAATTTAAATACGACGTTGATATTGAAAAAGCTGAACATTGAAATTTTCATATCGCTTCCTCATAAAAGTTGAAAGTTGTAAGTTGAAATTTTTATATCACTTTCTCATAATGGCCCTTTATTCGCAAAGCTTCCTCTATGAGGAAGCCAAAAATATAGTAAATGCTTTCTCATAGAAGGAGCTTTGCGAATAAAGGGCCATTATGAGAAAGTGATATAAAAATTTCAACTTACAACTTTCAACTTTTATGAGGAAGCGATATGAAAATTTCAATTTTCAGCTTTTTCAATATCAACGTCGTATTTAAATTTTAAGCAAAACTGATGGCCGACTCAGGTTAAAAACCAACCTTTTTAACTTTTATTCGCCAAAATCTCATGACAGATATGATCAAATCTGATCAGATCTATCCAAATATGGTCAGACATGTTGATATATAATTTTACTAAATAAACAAATAAACAATATATTCATTGTACATTCACTTCAGATAAGAAAACTTTTACTACGTTTAAATCTTGCTAAGAATGAGGAAACTCAAATGATAGGCAGCAGCACAGCGTTAGGGTTCTAGGCTAACATGCGAAAGGACCCGGGTTCGAGCGCAACATTAGGTCGTGAAGTTTATTTCTTTCTCCACAATGCGTAGCATAGTATACAATTTAGGATACAAATCCTAAATTGATATAATTGATGATAACACTGAAAAATAATTTTTTTCAGTTACCAAACTTTTTTTCGATATGTATCGGTTTATTAGCGGTAATTTTGCAGTCGTTAAGTGAATACAAAATCCAGGGTAATTTTACAACTCGTAACGCATGGTTAAAATTCTCAAAACAACCGCAGCAGCAGTTTTTTGTACCGGTTTATTAGCGGTAATTTTGCGGTTGTAAGTTAAGTAGAAGAACCTGGAAAATGTAACGGCCGGTAACATGCTGTCAAAAGTGGTTAAAACAACTGCAAAAGCAGCTATTTGTACTCCTTTGTTAGCAGTAATTTTTAGGTAGGAAGATAAGCAAAACAACCGCGAAAATAGTACTAACGGCAGTTTTACGGTTGAAATTGTCGAAACAACTGCAGCAAAAGCTCTTCGTACCGGTCCATTCGGGCTAATTTTGCAGTTATACGATCAATAGAAAAACCGCCAAAAACCTAACTACCGGTCGTTTAGCGGTTATAATTGTCAAAACGACCACAGCAGGCGCACTCTTGGAGTCGTTAAAACACGGAAATTTCTCAAGCACAGGTCGGTCAGAAATAATCAAAATCACGGTAATTTCGCAGTTAAAGTTATGGTAAAACACAACCGGTTAAAATTTGCGGTTAAAATGCGGTAAGCAGTGCCGACAGGGGTACACATTCGTTTCTCCACAAACTGTATAGCACACACGGCTTTTCCTTCACATTTCAAATGTTCACATGAGTTTTCCACGACATTTCGATGTGTACTACATTTCGATTATATACATTGCTTGCCACACAAACTGTTTAACCGCATAAATTTTACCGCGCGATTCGATACGCGTCAGTCACGAACCAACCCATTTATTTCTCCGCAAATCTGATCGGACACACTCCAATTCCTTCACATTTTTAATATTCTCATGCGTTATCCAAGACATGTCTATTGTATACATTTCGATTATACACATGGCTTGGCGCGCTAACCGTTTGAACGCACGAATTTTACCGCGCTTTTTATTTCAACGCAAATCATTTGCACACATTCTTCTCTACGCCTACCCATTACTACACACACCCTTTACAACGGTACCCGATCATGCACAACAGCGTTACAGCGCATTTCGACCCATCACATTCGATCCACCACAAAGTTTTCCAACACATTTCGTTTGTACACATTAGCGCTGTCGGTATGGTCTGATACGAATATCGCGCGTACCCAGGTAGCATTAAGTTATCCTAAAGACATCGAAACGATGTCGCACGAAAGTTATGGACAACTTTTTCCTTGTGTAGAAAGATACCTTTTTGTAATACAAATAGTATCACTTATGTCCGCCGGAATGGTAACATTCCCGTGACAGAATGATAACTTTTTGGTAACGTTAAATTTTTGTCGATATGGTGCCATATTGCCAACTGTTACTTGTAATCGAAGTGACAACTTAATGCCGTCTTACAGACAGGCCTGAAAAACATCACTCGAAATGTCACGAAATCGTCATAAATTTTTCAGAAGTGAATGGTGAAACAAAAGATAACTTATTGATGACTCATAGAAGTAATATTGGAAATATTGCTTGAATTATCAACAGGCTTGAATTATCAACATGAATTAATATCAATTTGGGATACATTCGGATACTATATTACGCATTTCGGAGAAAGAAAAACCTAACCACCTAAAGTTGGGCTCGAACCCGGGACATTACGCATATTCGCCTAGAACCCTAACGCTGTGCTATCGCTTATCATAGAGGTTTTCTTATTCCTAGATTCCAAGATTTGAAAGCAGCAAAAGTTTTCTTATCTGAAGTGAATTCACAATAAATATTTTATTTATTTATTTACTGAAATAATTACTGAAAAGAAACGTTATTATATGAATCCTATACAAAGTTTATCTGGACCTATGCAAAGGGTACCTGGGAGAATACATTATAAAATGTTTACGGTATCTGCCCGGCAACTTAGTCGATGTCCCTAGAATGTGTTGGAAAACTTTGTGGTGGATCAAATGTGATGGATCGAAATGCGCTGTAACGCGGTTGTGCATGATCGGGTACCGTTGTAAAGAGTGTGTGTAGTAGGGTAGGTGTAGAGAAGAATGTGTGCAAATGATTTGCGTTAAAATAAAAAGCGCGGTAAAATTCGTGTGTTCAAACGATCAGTGCGCCAAGCCATGTGTATAATCGAAATGTGTACAATTGAAATGTCTTGGATAACGAATGTGAATATTAAAAAATTGAAAATTGGAATTTTCATAGCGCTTCCTCATAAAGTTGAAAATTGAAATTTTCATATCGCTTTCTCATAAAAGTTGGAAATTGAAATTGTCATATCGTTTTCTCATGATGTTCCTTTATTCGCGAAGCTCCTTCTATGAGAGAGCATTTTCTTTAATTTTGGCTTCCTCATTTCCAAATTTTATGAGAAAGCGATATGAAAATGTCAATTTTCAACTTTATGAGGAAGCGCTATAAAAATTCCAATTTTCAACTTTTTTCAACATCAACGTCTTGTTAAACTTTTTCGCAAAACGGCTGGCCGATTTAGGTTCAGCGCGTTAAAATGCTCCATCGTCACGCTTCACTTTCTTGGATCTGTGCTTGGGGCGAAAAAATACATGAAAGTATGCGCTCCTGATATTTTTTTTGTACTTTTGATTTTTACTCAAGAAATGCAAATGATAGCTCTTTATCTAGCTTTTTCAACCCCATCATATTCATCGTCTTGTGTATGTCTTGCTGTAGGTCACAATTGGCAACTGGGTTTTTCCGTAATGTCATCGGAAAGCAAAGAAATCGCTGTTTAAAAATACCCATAATCACTCATTTTAGCAATTTTGGCTATAAGATGCCCAATAAACTTTTCGCTAGTTGTCACTCCGGGACTGTCATTCCATGTATTTTTCTACGCTGATCACGAATTTGACACTTTTTTATTTACAGATGAATATTTAATACGGCAAAATGCGTCTCGAAAAAAAAAAAAAAAAATTGCATGAATTTCAAAAAATTCAAAATTTGCATAAAATTTGAACGGTTAGATCGATTCTCTTGAAATTTTAATGGGATCATCGGGTGATCATATTCCATCTGTGAACGCGTTTTTAGCCCGTTAGCTAAAAAAATTGCGAGCGCTAGACTGCACACAGACATTTTCGAATAAATTAAAAATGGCGTACAAAAAAAAACAACTGGACATTTTTGGATGAATTTTTTCAAAAACATTGACTATTAACCACACATGCTGTGTGCAACATTTCAACCTGATCGGTCGAGGCATTTCCAAGATATAGCGATTTCAGTTTTTCGCGTCTGATCCACACACACGCACACGCGCGCGCGCGCGCGCACACACACACACACACACGCACACACATCCGGACATTTTTTTCTAAATGTGATTTTAAAATTTTTTGGAACATTCTGAACACGTTTTCATAAAAATCTGGGAATTTTTTTTCCCCCATAACAAAGCTTCCTCTATGAGGAAGCAGAATGTAAAGAGCAGTGTGTACGATCAAGTTTGTGGAGAAATAAATGTGTTGGCTCGTGACTGTCGCGTATCGAATTGCGCGGAGAAAATTCGGGCGTTTAAACGGTTTGTGCAGCAAACAATGTGTAGAATCGAAGTTTGTAGTATCGAAATGTCGTGGTAAACTCATGCGCCCATTAAAAATGTGAAGAAAAGCCAGCGTGAACGACTGGATTTGTGGAGAAACAAATGTGTTTGTTCGAGATTGTGGCGTTTCGGTTCGCGCGGTATACTGAGCGTGTGCAAACGGTTTGTGTAAAAAGCAATGTGTGTAATCGAATTGTGTAAAATCGAAATGTCGTGAAAAACACATGTGAACATTTAAAATGTGAAGGAAAAGCCGTGTGTGCTGTACAGTTTGTGAAGAAACGAATGTGTTGGATCGGCGCTGTGGTGAAAAGAATTATGTGGAAAAGAATGGCTACCGTACAAACCCTCAGAACTATCTGCAATTATGTGAAAAAAAGCCTCAAGCTGAGAGCTTTTTCCCTTAATGAATGAGAAGCGATCGATTATTCTATTTGATATATTGTATATTTATACAAATTTTGTACTCCTCTGTGATCTGAAATGCTGTTGACCCCTTGGTATAAGAGACTTTACTGTACTCTATGTTAGCAATAAACATTCTATTCTATTATATTCTATAAATTTCCACTTGATCGATCAAGGCGAGTTGTCGAGATATAACGATTTGAATTTTTCGCGACTGATTCACACATACACACACATACATCCGGAAATTTTGTCTAAATGTGATTTTTCGATGTTTTGGAACATTCTGAATACGCTTTCCTCTATGATGAAGCAAAAATATTTAAGATGAAACATACACTTCGTAGATTATAAAACTCTCATATTCGATGTACAACTTGCTTCAACAATCGTCCGAAAATTGAATTGGTCAATTAGTTAGAGAAGATGTAATATGAACAATAAAAAACGTCTTACCGTCTTTGAAGGCCGTGTCAGTAATACTTTTTAGCCGTACTATATTTGTCCAGAAGGGGTATTGGCTCCGAATTGACAAGTGCACTTCAATATATTTCATTCCTCTAAATCGAAGAATTAAACTGTGTCATCTTTTTTCGAAACATCAATCGATGTTTTCGAAAAGTATTTTTGATCATTTGATTCAACGGGTAAGTAACAATTACAGGGTGATAGTTAATTGAATCCTACTGTTACGGGTTTTTAGCCTTCAGGGTTAAAGGACAACGATACTTTACATAACATACATATTTATTATTTATGATTTTATATCATAATATAATATTAACTTTCTAAACACAACGCTAACATATATTTCTGTATGTTCCAATTGTAATCATAAACCTTCTTACTCGTTGGCCTATGTAATTACCAAAAAAATCTCAGTAACACGCTTCCAAAAATATCGTTTGTTTGGACTGAATCGTCGAACTGAACAGAAACTTTGAATGTCCCCTTTTCAAGATTGATATACCATCGCATTGGAAAAACGAGTGATACAGAGACAAAACCCTTATTCAATCGTTCGTTGATCGAACAATGAGGCATGCTCGATATGGTAATGTTGTAACTAGACCTATCATTCTATTCAGGTAAAAAATACGATATGATTGCTTTTCAACGATTCTGTCTGGATCAGTCCCGGCACAGATAAAGATTTAGGTTTAGATTTAGATAGATTTTTTGGAAGCCCACTGCGTCGCGCATTGGATACCATTAAAAGATTTACGTACTTGAAGATCCAATTTTAGTTTTCTTTTCTTGTCATATCGAGAAAATATTTATTCATCTTGATAAAACTTAAAATCTATACATAAAAATTGGGTTGATTAAATTGTCGTTAATCAATTAAACTCGGGTTGTTAACGTTTTCATTCAATCGTTATTCTCATTTTTGTGTCTCTTTCTATTTAAGTTAATAAAGGGCAAGGTTTACCGAGAAGAACAACAAATCATATCGTCGTCTTTTTTATATAAATGTTCCACGACATATTATATTATCTCATTATATTTATTTTACGAAGTTTACGGTAGGGCCGCGAAGGAGGATAAGGCACATTCGAGTCTCTCTCTCGTTTGTAAATCGTTTCACCTCGCAATCATTCTATCGTTCGTATGTTTTTTATATAAAATATATACGGATACTAATTAATTTGTTAATTTTTTATTTTTGGGTTTATAAAAACTCGAATATTATCGCAAACGAGGTAAGGTGTATTTTTTTCGTCATCTTTTCTAAATGTACTACTTTAACAG
This sequence comes from Stenichneumon culpator, assembly GCA_964017025.1. Classification (NCBI taxonomy): domain Eukaryota; kingdom Metazoa; phylum Arthropoda; class Insecta; order Hymenoptera; family Ichneumonidae; genus Stenichneumon; species Stenichneumon culpator. The sequence continues at coordinate 1,410,579 of OZ024781.1, read as the reverse complement.
TAGAACTAGCACTATATTGGTATGTGTTGTGTTGATCGCCTCGACTATTCGGTCTCTCACGTTTTATTTTTTTCATTGTTTATTTTTTTAACTAATATACTCGCGCTGATCCCGCTACGTGAGTGAGGCAAGGAATTCCCCGAAGACACGGAATTATTGCGATTAGTTTGAGCGCTCGATATTATCCACCGAGCAGAAATCCATCGAGTATAAATCGTGGCGCTCAAGCGGAGAACTATCACGGAATGAAAATACTGCAACTCGTGCAAACGATTCACCGAGTCAAAAATCTCAACAAAACGGCATCTCGCTCGGTTTATACGTTAACAGTGAACTGCTCGAGTTCGATCCCAACTCTGAATGTAACGAATGAAATAATAATTGTATCGGTGATCCTTTTTTACATGTTTACTAATGCTTTGATAAAAAATAATTGCATACATCTGGCCACTGTGTGGAATATATCGTTCTCAGATCCTTGCAATAGTACCTCGAGACGTCGACGAACTTCAAGCTAGGATCCAAGACGATTCCAGTTTCGCTGTCTGTTCATTTTCATACCGGAAGTGAACGAGAACGATGGACGCTCAAGCAATATCTTTTCGCTCTAAGAAAATCTGATTTCCATTCACGCGGCCGCAGGGTAAAGAAAAAATCATTTTTCCCCTAGATGGATATAGTAAATTAGATCTGCGCTGGCTCGACGTAGTTTGCAGGTAGCATTCCGTGACGTCCAGTACGTTGGACGAGACCAGTCATCCATCCCTCGTCGATCGCCGTGCAATTGACAATAAGATCACCGTCGCAAAAGCTCACCTCGTCCGTGTCTTGAGCCTCGTAATCGTACATCGCTCGGTATACGCGCTAATTATCCACGAAAGAAAAAGAAACAAAAACAAAGTAATAAAAATTAATGCGAAATGACAGTTGAAAATTGAAAAATTATGAAAAAAAAATGTTTCGGGCGCCTTCACGTCGCTTACCAGTGTATTCGCTGGCGGTGGAGGCGGTAGATGTTGAGGTACATGATTGTTGTTTGTGGCTGGTGTCAGAGAGCCGTAATATTCGTTCACCGGATCTATGTCGGCCACCGAACCGATCTTTCTTGTGGGCGGATTCGTCACTGCGGACATGAGTCAAGTCGTACGTTATTCGCTTCATTGTTGCACCTATAACTGCCTAATTACTACTCGAGCATGTATAAATATCAAAAATAAACGTTTTCAATGTTTTCTTTTTTCGTTCTCCATCGACATGTCCGCGGTTTGTCAGAAGCTGCTGAACAGACAACAGAGAGAATCAAACACTAAGTTTGAATCCGATCAAGCTCAACCTAAGCTATTTATTAAAATATTTTTTTTTACAGTGAAAACGAATAATGAGATACGAAACAATCTAAATCTATCAGACGATCTATGAGGATGATTTTTTTTGCATGGTGACAACTCTCAGAGATCTTAGGGAAAAGTCGGGGAATTTTCAAAAAATAATATGTTTGTCAAATGCTTCGAATGTTTAGCAATAAAAATGAAGTGTTGAAAAGTGAAGTACACCCTGGCCGAACTGGCGCAAAAACGGATTCAGGGTTGCATCGTAGTCGCAGTCGTAATAGGGTTAGTCGGGACAAAATGATTATTTGGTCCGGAAAAGTCGGGGGGATATTAGGGAATTTTATTCCACCGTTTCTAGTTGTCATCATGTGTTTGTTGCGTTACAACAATTGCAGTCGACTACATCCAAGATACATCACACGATTTTGTGCGTTGAAAATCCTCACCTGCACCCTTGTCGCTCGTGTAAATTACGGTAGTGGCTGCCTGCCTCGCGGAATATGGACTCGGTCTTGCCTCCGTCAGTGGATCGTAATCGGCGATTCTTCCCGGTGCTCTCTGTATTGCTGCCGGTGTCACCGGTAACGGACTCGACGTTCTCGCTGGCGCAACGTTCGCATTTACACTCGTCGCTGACGGTGTGATCGTACCGTCCGTGTACTCTACATACTCTAAGCAACATAAGACCACAAAAGCTGGTTGTATGGGTGTGCTTCTCAACAACAACGGTGCGACTATCTACGACTAGAAACTTAACAAGTAGCGGAAAATGAGGTGACAATCAAAAGGCTAAAAAATAATTATTCCCACTGTCTTTTTGTTCATACAGGACTATTTTATACTTTTTGAGGGAGAAGAAGCTTGTAGCCCCACGAACAGCAAAAAAAAGCGGAGGCTTTTTGAGACAAAATAATGCTGAAAACTATATGATGATGATGATGATGATGATGATGATGATGATGATGATGATGATAATAATAATAATAATAATAATAATAATAATAATAATAATAATAATAATAATAATAATAATAATAATAATAATAATAATAATAATAATAATAATAATAATAATAATAATAATAATAATAATAATAATAATAATAATAATAATAATAATAATAATAATAATAATAATAATAATAATAATAATAATAATAATAATAATAATAATAATAATCGTACCGATTTGTTCGCCGTTCTCGCCGGTCATCGTCCTCTTCTGTTCCATAATAGCTTTCTTCTGCAGTTCACCGTGATAGGCGACGTTCGATATTATCTTACTGTTTTGCTTGATCCTCAATGTCTCGGGATCGTCGGCTACCTGCGTGAATTTTCCCTTTGCCTTTTCGAACTCTGCATGATATTTTACGTTACTCTGAATCTTTGTGTTCTCGGCAATGCGCTTCAATTCCGGCGTCTCCGCCATCGTCGTCGCCTTTGCCTTTGGTATGTGCCTGGAACACAAATATAAAGTACACGTGCGCTATAAAGCATACGAACGTTACAATGTTAGGGATAATCATTCAATTAAACGAGAGGGTCACAGTTGGTTAATTGATCGGCTGTCGACTAACATTATTCCATGATCCAAGGTTAAATGATTCAAGGTCAGCCGCCCAGTATCACATCTCCTTATAAAGAGTAACGGCCCTTTAACAATCAGTGGAAAGATTGATTACCATTCAAGGTGATTTTCAACGATATTTTTACTATAAAATTTATTTTGGAATATATGTACTTCCGTTTGGATAATAAAAATGCAATAACAATATGTTGTTGCATTTTTTAAATCTTAATAAATGTAAAAAATAGTTCATATTCCATTTACCGCTAAATGTTTCAGAAATATAACCCAAAAAAACAATCCATGTTAAGAAAAAAAATTCAAAAATATCGAAGCTTATTGTTCTCGCTGCGCTCGCGCTATTATTTTTAATAATCGTTATTAATAATAAATAATTAAATATTTTATATGACAACCCTTGCCAGAAGCAAAAGGACTATTATTTTCGATGTTTGCCATTGACAAAACATTCTGGAGCCATATAAAACTAACACGATTATCTACATTCGATTGTGAACGAAATATACATATCGATGGTATGGGAATATGACCGTAGGGTTGGACTTGTGGCCGATATGAGAAAAATACCAAAGAAAGCTTGTTCGATAAACCTGCTCACTTTTACAATTACGAGGCGAGGACAATGTTGATACGATATCTCGTCAATGTTGTATCCCGCTCGAGGAAAAATGTTGCCTCATGTTAAGAATCTGCGAGAATTATCTCGGTCCCTCCAGATACTTGCCTTGAAAGAGGCGAGTATACTACATACGTTACACGTCGCGCACCTCGGTAATCGAGATGTGTGTCACGAGTTCGTTTTCCATATACGGCGAGTATGTACCTATATGAGCCGTATATACTGCAGGATAAACCTACCGGTCTCGCCCAGTCATTGTGCCCCGGAGTGTTATGTAAGAGCCGATGACGAGGATTGCGACGTGGCGAAAGCGTTACGCCGAATTTTGTGTTAATTCAATGCACGAACATTGATCCAGAGACAACTTACAATTTTTTCAATGAATTCATGGAAAAAAATAAGAATAAAACAAATACAAATAATTTTGTTTTAACTCTGCAAGTTGGACAGAAGTAAAGGAGCTCGTGTCTGGCTTCACAGCTTTGCTCCACATTGGTTTTTCTTTTCTACTGCGGTCGTTACATGATTGACGCCACAAGCGAATCCGGAAGCCTCTCGGTGCAATAGCTTCTCTTCGTGTGTAGGTCATGCACAGGCTGGCAACTACACTGCGAACAGAGACCGGACATGCTCACACTGGAATCCAATAGAACCACACAATAATATATCTCCATCAGCTGCTTCGCCTCGAATTCCGCGACGGGAAACACTTGTCTTCGCGAATCGCGTCGAGGACGCCGAGAAATTCTCAGCGGCTCTGTATAATATATACATATGTATATATATATATACATATATACACCGTGCAGGATTCCGGGTGAGCGTGCCTCCAAGGCTGGCTGCGCGAAGCTGTTGCACTCACGATTGAAAAAATAAAATAAAAAAGATGCTAGCCCGCTGACACACATATATGAACATGGTAATAAGTCCACCCTTATTGGTAAAAGATAATTCAACATTGGTAGTTGATGGAAAACGATTTTTTGTTTACCATGGTAAGTTTTGTGTATGTTGCTTTCAGCATTACCGACAGCACTTTCGATTATTACTAATTATTATTATTATTATTATTATTAACCGAACAAATATTGCCTATAGGTGAACTATATCAGCTGTCAAAAATTAAATAGTCGGACCGTTTAAGATGTAAACGCCCTTCTGTTGTTCGGTAAGCAATCTTTAAATTATTATTATTCGCGCAGCCTTTAAAGGTATATATCGCGATATATTATAGTATATAAAATAGAAACGGAGGGTTGCTCAGCGTGGCGTGACCCTTTCAGAGTGGTCACAGCGTGTACCGACCTTGTCCCACAATGCATGCGCTTCTAGCGCTGGATACACCGTATCGTACTGTACTGTACTCGACTCGAGTATCGTCGTAATTTTTCGATTTTTCAGTGAAAAATGTAGTGGCAGAAAAAAAATTATTCACAAAAATCGATCGACCGACCGAAGCCCGTTTAAATTACACACTTATCAGCAGAATCAGACTTCACGATCGTACGAGCGGGGTTCGAAGTCTGGTGACGCGTTTAATTAGCGCATACTTATCGTGCAATTTTGTGCGAGAGTTGCGTCGAATTACGTCAAGGGAAAAATTTGTACAGAACCGACCGAGGTTTTTTACCCCAAGTTTATCGTAGAGCTTAGAACGAGCCAGTACATATACATTTGTAAATGCAAAAGTACGAGTAAAAAACACGCGAGGAAAAAAGATATAATCATTTATATACGGATTATGTATATTTTGTATTGCACCGTACGGAAACCGCATACGAAATACGGCCGGGATTTTCAATGTCAGTTGCAGACCCTTGGCAGAAAATCAACTGAAGAGGCGCACTCCGGAGCACTTTCAGACGCACGCAGTTCGGGCACGCGCGTATGCAGTACGTCTCGTTGATACATAATGAGTACGGTCATGTCGCCAGAAGAGCACGAGCTACTCCGACTACTAATTAAAGAGTGGCGCACGCTTCTATGGAGGAGTCGAGGATTAATTAGAGAGAGCGTTATTTAACCCTTTATAAGCCACAGCGCCCGAAACCGTACCAAAATGGGACTAACGTCCGCGGAGTGGGTAGAACGCTTTGCTACGGTAGCGCCTAAGAGTGGGGATAGAGGCATGACTTATAAAGGGTTAAGGTAGTCCTTGCGAATAGTGTTCACTTCCCATAAGTTTCAGAGATATAAGAGGGAATTGCAAACACTTCTGGATGGTATAAAAAAATCTGAAAAAAAATCAAGCATATTAAAGGTGCTGAAAACATTCATTTTACATAATAATAATTCCAAAATGTTATTAACAAATTGATGAGAAGTAAAATTGTTCAACAAATCTTCCGGAAATCAAAGTTTTTTTTTATGTAAATGATTCTCTCATTTTTCTGAATACGTATGAATTTTTAAAGATTTTTAAATGCACATTGATTTTTCATTTTTTATATGGGAAAAATGTGTAGAAAGTCACAAAAATTCAAAGTGAATTTAAAAATCCAAAAAAAATTCATACGTGTTCGGAAGAAATGAACGAATCATTTTCATTAAAGTAAAAGCTAGGTTTCCGGAAGATTTGTTAAACAATTTTATTTTTCATCAATTTGTTAATAACATTTTGGAATTATTATTATGTAAAATTAATCTTTTCAGCACCTTTAATATGTTTGATTTTTTTCAGATTTCTATACCATTGAGAAATGTTTGCAATTCCCTCTCATTTCTCTGACACTTATGCGAAGTGAACACTATTCGCAAGGACTACCTTAAACAGGTGTATTTTTTAAAAACTAAACAAAGAGAAAGAAAAATGCGAAAAATACAGAAGATAGGAAACCTGATTAACTTAAAAAATCGTTTTGTTTGCGCCATTGCAAGACGATGAAAAACGTAAAAATAAATTATAAACGGGTATATATAATACCTAACAATATTTTTGCGTCCATTCGGAGGGTCCCAACAAAATTTTCCGAACCACATAATTCAATGTATATGTTCATGCTGAAACCATATCCGACTCGGGGTTTGGCCTAAAGTTGAGACCAACATTGGCAGTTGCCGAGAGAAATATTTGATCTTTTAATTTACAACGCGTCTAACATGCATTTCTTTCTTTGATACTATTATTATATATTAATTTTTCTTTTACTCTCAGCGTAATCCGCGAGATTGAATGATTGAATGAAGAGAATGTCAGTAAGCCATCGAGGCATGGAACGATGGAAGCTTCTGCCATAAAGAACGAGTCCAATAATAGGCCCTTATCGTGCCCGAAGTATGGATCGAAAAAGATGAGGAGAGAAATACATTCTGTACATCAATATCCTCTCCTATAAGCCGCAACACCAGTATGTGTGGACTTCACAGCAGCATAGCTTGAGAGAGAGGAGTGGGCGATGAGATTTATTAAATTTTGCCCGAGGGAAAATCCAAGCCGGTCGTCTTCATATGCTCCTCTTATATTATCGTATTTTCTTATCCCATATATGTATACATATAAGTACACCGCAGTAAACTGCGTAATATTGTATAAACTAGTAGGATAGCCACGACCGCAGCGGTACTTTGTGACTCACACACTATCGGCGTTTATAATCGCCTCGTGCATCTTCCTCGTGCCTCCAGCACACGCACCCCACGAGTTTCCAACGGCTTGCAAACTACTCTTTCCATAACGCTTCTTCCCAGCCACAATACTTTTAAACAAAAATTATTTATTCATCGTACAGTTTTTACTTCATTTGCAACATCCACGACGAAGCGAACGCGAGCGAGAACTGTCGAGTTGAAAAAATCGAACAAAGTTATTAACTTTGCAAATGCATGGACTCAATCGATGATCGTTAGCTTTTGCGCATAGCAAATTTCAACGGCGCATCGGTGGCATGCTATTTACAATTGCTCTAAAAGTTGCGCAACATTGTTTGCATAATTTTTTTTTTCGTTCATGTGTAACTTTAAACTAAATTAGAATAGTATATTATGCCACAAGGGAGGAAAGTGCGTCTTTTCACCGAGTGTGAAGTTTGATGCCCGAGCGAAGCGAGGGCAGAAATTCACACGAGGTGAAAAGGCACTTCCTCCCTTGTGCCATACGATATTTTTTTTCCGACTTCGTTAAAATAACCGCATTTTTTGCGTCGCAAAATCGTCATATTCGCCAATGACCATTTCTTCCCCGGGAGTAATAGAGCTTGCAGAGGGAGTAATGAGCCCTATTATTACTCCCTAGGGAGTAATGGAATTGTACTGCGCATGCGCACAGGTTAATAATGATCATCGGTCAATAATAGGCTATTTTCCGCCCGTATTGCACGCAAGGAATGTGGTTATTTTAGCGCAGTCGGGAAAAAACGTGTTTACGAGTACTGTAAGCAAGAGTGATGAAATTGTTCGAAGATCGCTCGTCTTTTGTCTCTCTTCATGATTTTTAATTGAGAGACAAAGGAAAAAAGCGAGCGATTCAACGAACGAACAAAACAGGGACGAGGATGACACGTTGGTGATTTTTATTCCATTTTTTCCTTTTTTTGTTTTAACTCGGAGTAGATGTGAATAAACCTTAATACGCGAGATTATGCGTGTATTATGTGTGATGTGGTGAGAGTATCACAGGAAAACGCTACGATACTTAAACGCGATCTCCCCTCGGCTCTCACCAGCATTCGATTGCTGCCACGTACACGTTACGAAGAGAGAGCTTTGCACTCTCCCTCGCTCGCGTAGCACACAGCTCGCCTCCACGCCTTAATTTTCGTCCAGGACACGAAATTAACGGTGACGTTTCGTCAATTTCGCCGTGTCGCTTGACGTTGTCTTCTGCTTTTTTTTTTACTATGCATGCCTTATACCATATCGATACCGTATCTACGTTAATTACTACCCATTCGTTTATAAACTCGTTCAATCAGAACTTATTTAATAGTTCTTTTTAGTTTTACTCACGCTTCGCAGAACGGTTGTTTGTTGAATCCTTTATAAGTTCTCATGTTCAGCGTCATCCCGCAACCCTGACACTTGAAGCATTGCTTGTGCCATATCTGAAAAACGATTCATCGATAAATAAAAATTAAATGATAATGCAAAGAAAAGCGATTAATACATTTATTCAATCCGTCGAACATAATAAAGAAACTAGTCACCGTCTGACGAATGAAAATTCATCGCCTCGTAAAAAAGTGTGTTCCCATTCGATCGTGAAATATGGCTAAGTTTTTTAATTGCCGATCGCTCGTATAGGACAAGTGTTCGATTTATTGTAAAGACAAATCCCGCGCATAATGAATATAGCATTTTTACTTTCATAGGTATATCTTCCTTAATAGGTTTTATATCTTTGAAGAGTCGACGGCCTCGTTGACTAAGCCTTCGACGTTAAACTCACCACGCATAGCGCCTGACATTGAAAACCGAGAGTCTGTACGATATAATGAATTTCCCAGGGCGCCTAGTTTCCACGGGTTTGTACGCTCGATAATTATTCTATTACCCAAGCGAGCGTGATCTCACGAGTAAACGTATTTGTAATAGGCCTTCTCGATCGACTTTTCAGCCGGCCCGGAAGGAAAGGATTACATGTTTTATCGAGGAACAGAAATCAGCGTATCAGAGCCTTTGATGAAACACTTTTTTTCGTAACCACACAGAGCTGCGGGGATCGGGGACGGGGAAAAAATGCGCGTCGCAATCGAGAGTGAAAGTTGGCTGGCTTTTGTGCCGAGAGAGGCCTCGATGAGCGACCCGAGGACAGTGAACAATACGACGGAGTCAACGATCTCTCTCTATCTCCGATCAATATCGCAATTATTAAATAATACCAGAATACCGGAAGTAGAATCCCGACGGAGCGAAAGCCGCACTTAATCATTAAAACTCCTTACCACGCTTCGATCGACAATGTAAATAAAAACTTACTACCGAAGACAACGTTCAGTTGAAAGTAATTCGAGTGATTGCCGTTCTCATTCGACGTAATAAATCATGCCATTCGTCAACGAACTCCAGACGCGGGAGTAAAGTAGCGTAATGGCAAAAAAACAGTGAGTACGGTAATTAGGAGCCGAACCGGAAGTTCGATTCCGTTGACTCCCGAGGACGTCGATGCTCTGGACTCATCGTCAGCTTGTGATACCGAGAGCACGGAAAAGTTTGACGAAATACCACAGTCATCAAACGTGCGTCCCCTAATTATGTATATCATTCTCCTTGGAACGAATTTCGTAACGTGCACATGGATTCTCATATGAATGAAACCCGACTGGAGAGACCGGAAGTGGTGCTACATTACGGTGTACAGCCTGGGAAACTTTGGAAGAAAGAATAAACGAGTATTAGGTTGATTGGGACTGATCGCCTGAACGAGGAGTATAATTTGCAAGAAAACAAACGGTATTGTAACACACAAGCGATTCGGTTAACCGTCAACTATATATTTCGTGCCTACTTTTGTGATAGCGTAACTTTCAGAGTTACGCACGGATTCATACCAGCGACGATTTATTCGCGTGTGCTCTGTAAACGGTACGTTGGATCGGGGTTGGGACTCGCCTTTCGCGCCTACTGCACGGTTAGGCCGAGAAGAACAGTTTATCATCTGTGTTTGGCCTTATCTACACTCAAGGCCTAATTCAAATAAATCGTTTCCTCGAGTTTCTAGGTAAGCGAAATTACACGATGTACACGGTGGGCCGAATATAGCGACAAGTCTGAGGGAAAAAATGTCAACCCTTTAACGTTTAACCGTTCATGACTATAATGCAAGAATATTCTATAAAATTCCGTTATTATTCAAAATCTGTGAAGATTACAGAGTGGCAATCTCCGCGTGAAGAATTAATCCTTGATGTCCACCCGGGTCATCTTGACCCGTATACAAGAAGGCTTAACATCCGTTTATCAAATTTTTATTGCATTAAAAATAATATTATCGTTATGATTAAAGTGCTTCAACAGAGCCCAGTATAAGATCGCGCGTCGATTGTGGGTCACCCGATATACTGGTAACAGCTTCCAGAGTTGATAAACGCCTGACATTTGCATAGACATTGCCGATAATTTATAACGTAAGGTACAACTAACGGTCTCTTAGCACAGTGTTACGATTCAACGCTTCGATGTACATCTTCCTGAGATCCGTTAGTGTTCACCGCCATCATTATTTAATGATTTTCAACATATTATACAATTTTGACGCATCGAAGAAGGCGTGAAAGGTTTACCATTAGGAGAAAAATTAATTCAAGAAAAGCAACAAGAAATATATTATCGACGGACACGAGTGAAGTTTAATCGAATAAAATTATTGGAAGCGTTGACACGAGTTACTTTGCTGCTGCTGCTTCTGATGTTCGGTGAGTTATATATTCGAGGTGACTCGTACGACAATAAAGCGTGCTCTTTCTCGACGGCTCCACTCGTAGGTGGCTGCTGACAGACGAACGAGCCGATCAGCCCGCTCAGAGAACAAGCCGGAGAGGCTCTAATGGGGTGGAATGAATTGTGCGGTGTCCCTTGCTTAACGGGTGTATAACGGGTTACCCGAAGTCGAAGAATAGAGAAAGAAAAGAAGCAGAGATACTCTCGACATCGTTTATTTTTTAATACTTTTTTCGTCTCCCAGTGCTATCAAAAAAAGACACACAAAAAAACAACAAAAAAAACTCAAAGATAGCGAAGAGAAGCAACAGGTTGATCCGGGAAGCCCGAAATCTCTGCCCGGGCCCACCTGTTGCCTTTAGTCACCCTTGCAGCACAAAGCAAAACGAATAAAACTCTTCGCCATACAGAAAAAGAAGTAAAATTCCGCTACGAATTCTTTTCAACGCTCTCCTCTCTCCGTAGTAAATTGAACTATAAATACGAATGAGAAAAACTCGGCGTCAACGTGGGCGTGGAAAGAATGAGACGAGATTGAAAGAAATCCACGCGGCAGCCCAGCGACTATTCTCCTCGAGTCGGAGTCAGAAAAATGAGTATGACTCAGGGGACATAAAAATTCTCGGAAAAGTTATTCGAATGGTTGAAAAAGCGAATAAAATAACGAAGAATTTGGACGAGATGGGAGAATACACGAGAATCTGCTTTAATTGTTTTTTTTTATCACTTATGATGAAAAAGGATTAGCGTCATTAGCCGGGAGCGAGTCTCGATATTCCATTATCTCACTTCATCGCCATTTTTAGCCGAGACAGAGAAAGAGACTGGGGGATATTAAAAAAACACCGAAGAGTGTTGTTATAAGTACGAAAGCTCCGAAGCTCCAGACTTAGAAGTATGACGCATTAACCTTTGAGGCTGTCCGAGCAACGGAAATTCTATAAATATTATTGATTTACGCGAGATAAGAGATCGATAATGTTTTCATTCTTCTCGAGAATTGAGTAGCCCGTACTCTTGACATTTCTAACGTCTACTGGAATGCTCGCGTAGTTATTGTATAGACTGGCCGTACAGACGTGTCGATATCGTTTCGTCATTGAATTACGGTAACATTCCTCGGGAAAGCCGCGTACGCGCTGCGGTCACGTGTAATCCACTCGGTAATTCGTCAAGTGGTATAGACGTCTATAGAGAATTGAAATCGAGACGATGCATGTACTGACAAGTCGACGTCTCGTGAGTGTATAACGGAGAGAGAGAAGGGAATGCCCCGGCAGTTCTCTATTAGACTGTACCATTATTATTTTACGATGTGGAACGTACCGATCGCGTTCGAAACGAAGCCCGAGCTATGGATAAAACGTTCGAGAAATAAAGTCCGTCGTACGGCATTACATAGCGGTAAAGCGAACAGACGGCGAGAAAATATGATGAAAAAAAAAAAAAAAAACTTGCGTATATAATAAAAAATGTTCGTGGAACAGCAAGTTAGTGGGTTTTGGCGAATGAGTCTTGTGAATAATCCGAATTGGCCGGCGAATAGAGAGAACTGAGAGATCTGTACGGTTGAGCAAAAACGTTCGAACCGGCTGGGACTACGGGGAGGCAGAGATCCGTTCCAGATGGACCCGGAGGCAGCAGTGTACGCGAACCTACGGCGATTATCCATGAGGTGCAACCGCGGGAGCGTCCCTGCTCCATAATTCCCCGTTCACGTTGTTAAAACATTGTAAAACATTCGGTTTCACGAGGAGAAACAACAAACAAACAAAAAACACAAAAATACGCACCTTGTCGAGGCATTTGAGCTCCTCGATCGGATAAACCGTTTTTTCGCAACGGGCGCAAGTCTTGCTCATCTTGACGTTCGATCTTTCGTTTTTTATGAAATTATATTTCTCAAATAATTTTAACGAAACTACAGAAACACTCTCTGTCTCTCTGTAGCCTCGATATCTTATTTCTATTCTTTATGCTACGCGCGGATTTCACTAACGGAACATTTAACTAATTCACCCACGACACCCAGTCACTCATTCACGACACCGATTTATTTTTCGAAGATTCACTTTAAGCCCAAGCTGGCTCTATAATCGTTTCGATGACTAAAACTTGTGAAAAATAATCATAAATACATATATATATATATATATAATGTATATACGTACAATAAAATAAAAATATAAAAATACACAACAACCGTGGAGTTTGAGGGAACAGAGTGCAGAGGAGCGCACACGCTACAAGACTAACAACACGACCGGAAAACGCTCGACGGGCGCCAGCCGCACTGCCCTCTTCTTCTATCGTCCAGCCACGAAAAACTTCGTCGACTGACAGAAATGGAGTCGGACTGCGCAAATCAATGAAGCGACCGCGACGGGACGCCCCCCGCCGCGCGCCATTTTAAAACTCACGAAAAACGACGAAATATACCTCCGGTAACATTATTATACTTTGCTATTTTAAACTTATTAATGAGATAATGCATGATGATATGACAGATTTAAAAAACTATTCTTAAAGACCAGACGAGAGTGTGGTTTGTCTCTGGTACCTTGACGGAAATCGCAAGGAATGCTTTACTTTCGAAACGATTCTGTAGCGCAATCTTTACATACTCTCGTAAACTTCTCCCTCGAATTATCTACTGATGGGAATGCAAATTTGTAGGAATTCCGTGCAACGACAATAGCGGGTAGTTTTCTCGGTGAAACGTTGTGGCGCGAGATAATAGTTTGAAAATCGTTTGTATCGTTCGAGTGTCCGTTGCCGCGTGAGGGTCTTTAAGGTTATGTCGTACCGGCTCTGAGATCGTTTATCACAATTTTTTCAATCAATTACTTCACAACAATAAAAAGCAGCGAAAGTTGTCGAATATTATAACTGTTTTGTTTCAATAGAAATGTGTGACTTCCATTCGCCTATGCGATGCATTTCACCGAACGCAAGGTGAGTCGAAAATTTCAACAAGACAATGGTATTATGTTAAAATTATGATAACTACTATTATTTATCTTGATGTTAGGATTCTCACGCCAAAGCCGCAGGTCCAACAAACACTGGATCTCAGACAAACTCAGACTAAGGCGAGGAGCAGCATAACATGGTTTTTCATTAATGGAACGCTGCTCAGCGTCGTTGTTCTCGATATGTAAGATATTTATGTATTCTTAATTTGATAATGTTTATTTATCATTTTACTTATACATACAATTCTCCTACACCCTACACTCTATGCATAGAATTAAAGATAAATGTAATTATTCTTCACATCCTTCTCACCCACCTCACCCTTTGCTAGATTAAAAAACCCAATTTAACTCGCAGATATATGTTTTCAGAGTTTATGGAGGAATAGCTTATAGACCCTTCTTCTGGGTGGAGTGGTGCCTGGCACTGATCTTTGCTCTCAATGCTCTGTATCACATAGTGAGATACTCTATGGCCATGCTGAGTCTGCAGCCCATAGTGCTTAGTCCCAGGCAGAGACGTTTACTGGGAATAACCAAAGACGATCCTCTGTTCCAAACTGGAACGCCTTCTCCTCCAAAGCCTGCTGAATCTACAACGCCTATCACTCTGACTTCCATGAATCTCAGCAGAAGGTCCAATGCTCTAGGTTCTCCAGGAATAAACGAAAGCAGTACGCAATTCATATATCTCAACAATAATTATTATCGCAGCAAACATGATTTTTTCTGACAACAATTTTGATTTTAAGAGACCTACCCGGATTCGAGTCCCTTCTACAAGTACAGTGATCCACCGTCGCCACGAAATTTGACGTTGAGCCCAAACAACTCGTTCAACAATCGTTCTCTGAACTCCTCCATGAATGGCAGTCTCACCGGCGAGGGTCTAATACAAGATGAGACGGAGCTTCGAAATTATCTCAAAGAAATTGTCGATCGCGAACGGAAATCGACACATTCTGCGAACATCGATCAGCCGTCGAATCTCTTGAGTTCTTTCTGGTCGCATCCGGCAACGAGAAATCCCGGGGAGGTGTCTCCGATGCTCAGAAGATGCGCTTACCAGCTTGCTCCAACTATCGGTAAGATCATCTCTGAATGACACGCGTATCGCTGTAGTAAATTTTTCTGCTCATTAAATTATGGAGACTTTATTCTGTTCAAGATAAAACAAAGTCCGCGAGTCCCGGTGCCGAAGAGGGAAATTCGCCGCGGGGCTATTTTGGCTCTACGGATGTTTGGCGAAAGTATCGAGTTGATTCGCATAAAATCAATCAGTGGACCGCAAATCTTCGTATGGTGAGAGTTGGAGATAACAAACGATTTAACATTGTGCAGATAAAACTTGTAAGGATGGCTGTAACCCATTGAGAATTTTTGTCATTAGTGGATCAGTAAGACGGTGGTGGAGAGAGTAGCTACGGAAATCGACAACGTTTGCGCGGCCCTGACTCGTCACGGACTGAGCGATTCTCAGCCGGGTCTCGTAGGCTTGGAGAGATTACGAAAACTCGCGCAATCACCGTTTCTCGTATCCGGAGTTCCTACGCTCCCGACTCTCGTTCCATTTCTCGAATTATCTAACAATCAGGATTACCTAGTGAAGCGTATAAAGGTCCTCGCGAAAGGAGGATCGATGAGCGAATTTAAATGGAACAGCGGAGGATCGCACAACGGGAAAGCGTGGGATAGCACTTTACCGACTGATACGGCGGTAAAATGAAATACATATCAAATACATATTCTATATCGAAAGTACTTTGAGGATTATTTCAATACTGAGAAAAAAAAAACGGTTTCAGATAATAATGCATCTGGTATCATCTTACATGGACACGCAACTCGAGGCGCCCCTCGATCAGCCGGACGCTCGAACGTTTACCTCTAGATACATGGCAAAAATAGGGCATGATTTGCCGAGAAACAAAGGACCCGTAATAGTTTGCCAATCGGCAAATCCGCCCCACTACTGTCTAGCGCTCACTGGTGACTCGTTACCCGCTGACTACGAAGAGATTCCAAGGGTGAGAAGAATAATCTTCGCTCTTATTAACAGCTTTGAAAAAAGCACAAAAGCCACTTATTTTTTTATTTTCAGGGTCGTAACAATATGTTCCACACTCTTCTGTTATTCCTGTATATTGTAAATACCCGAGATCACGGAATGCTCGGTCGGGTGAATTTAGGAATGTCCGGTGTCAACGTTCTTTGGGTCATCGACGGTTGAGACCGTACAATCTCGTAACACAGATTGGAATTGAGTTATTTATTTTTTGTGTGTAAAACAGGAACAACGTCGAATGACATTGATGATTTATAAATGTGTAAAAAAGAAAAAACGCTTGAAACTGCTATCCGAGCGTAGATTGCCACATTCCCATGTCTCACTCGGACTCCATTCGTAGCGGTTGTCATCATTTCATCGAAATGTCAAAATACCGAATGAGTCAATTTCACGAAGCACAAAAATCCGACAGGCAATTCCGCTGAAATTTATTTGTCCGAATTGATAATATTGCGAAATTATATTTCCCGAAGATATTGAACATCCGAGTTTATTTCATTCGTATCGTCAGAATCCCGAACGTGCATTGTACCGAATATACCGTATATGTACTATGTGAACATAGATGAACCCCATTCGGTAAAATTACATTTAGTGAATTCGATCAATTGATCGAGTTCACTAAATAGGATTCATCCGATGTTCACCCAGTATACGCGGCAAGTACGCATTACTGATAAATTGTCGAATTCACGTTCTACAATTTGTCCAATTTGTGATTCTGACAATTCAGGTGTTCAATACTTTCGGGAAAACAATATTTCGCAATAAAGTAGACCTTCATTTGTCCGGCCTTCGATTAACCGCGACTTGGCATTAACCGAGGAACTCAATTCATCCGAGCACTCGGTTATTAAGGGCATGTGTTACAGACTCAGTCGGTAACAAATCGCCTTCCCTGTTTTCTCCAAAAACGATTGATACGACGAGCAAAAGCAAATTAGGTTTTTATACTTATATCTATTGACTACAAAAACCTAATTTGATTTTGGTCGAAGCATCAACCATCACGGAGAAAATAGGGAAAGCGATTTGTTACCATCGGAGCATCGATACGTGTGTGTCACATGCCCTTAAGGTGATGTGGAACACCTCCCCGCCCGACTTACCCAAGCCCGGTTGGTAACAAAAACTGTACTGCATGCCTTTTTGAGGCCGCAGACGGCAGAGGAAAAAGAAAATAGTCTTTTCGTATCTTTTTCCGCACTAGCGCGGTTCGTGACACGGGCGAGAAAAATCGATCTCTCTCATTCGTGTGAAGCGCCTCGATCGCCTTCGGCCCGTGCGTCACTTCACACTCGTCGAGAGCGATCGATTTCTCTCGCCCTTGTAACGAAAATAACTAATTTCATCACTCGGCGCGGAAATGCCCGCTTCGCGTGCGTAAAACCGCCATTTTCGCACCTTGTAATGAATCGCACCTTGTAACGCATTTCGTGCGAATAGTAGATTACTCCACGAGGGCGAAACACAGTTTCGCACGAGGGATGTACGAAATTTTTCATCACAAGGTGCGAAAATGGCAGTTTCACGCACGCGAAGCGGGCGGAAAAGTGGCCATTTCCGCACCGAGTGATGGAAACACTTTTTCTGACTCATGTGATTACAGCACTCGCCTTCGGCTCGTGCTGCAAACTCACACTCGTTACAAAAACGTTTTTCGCCCTCGTAGAGTAATGTACGAATTCCCTGCGTCTGCCGATTCCCTAGGGAAAGACAATTTGCTTTTTCATTGTCGGACCGCGGTCTTAAAATGGCATGCAGTACAGTTTTTGGTACCGGCGGTGGTATTTCACATCACCTTTAATGATGTGTAACTTTTTGAAATACATTAAAAAATAAGATGTTTTCGATTCATGTAGGTTTTCCGTATTATCCGAGTTTCCCTTTCCGCACATTGCCACGAATAAACGCAGTTTTAGTGTATTATCAATTATTTTTTTCGCTTACTCAAATAGAAAAATGACGGCACGGCGACGGAACGGTGGCAGTACTAATGGTACGATACCCGTTTGACGGCACGTTTTTCTATCTGGGTAGAGAGAGAGACTCGTTGAGTATCGCCATTTTTATGGACTGATGGTAAAGCAAGTTTTCGTAACTTCGCCCTCTTCCGTAAATTCGTTCAGTGGCCTTTGGTGTTTCTATCGAGGTTATGTCGAACTGCACCATGCGTTCGTCCGTTAGTCATTGATCAAGAGTTGGTCGTGTTATTACTAATTAACAATGACGTCTTTATTCACCGAACGGAATTCTGATTGCGAAGAAGAATTGAAAATTAATACGGGCTATGCCAATACTTACAACAGTTGGCGGCAGAAGGAAGAGTTCAGTAAACGTGAGAACGAATGTTTTATTTTTATGTTCCAACAGCATTGCGCTGTTATCGATTGTTCTTGTATCACATTTTATATAATAATATTTTCCGTAATTGTCAGTTAAAACAAGGTACGGAGAGCATATCAAGAGCTCCGGAGATGACTCCGAGACGTCAACCGACGAGGATGAAGAAGGAGCTGTAAGTCGGAGCGTTAACAGATCGTTATTTAGATAACTTTTCTCGACAATAACTGTACCTATAAATATAATATCAATGAGTAGTATGTAATTAAATTTTGTTCGTTTAATTTTTATTGACTTTTATTAACTTAAGTTATGAACCAAAAATATGAGGCATACAAAATTTGAAAATACAATATATACTACATAATCCTGATTTACATTTTTTCGTTAAACAATAGCATCAGGTATATATAAATATACTAAACTAAAATAGAAGGACTTAATTATAAAAGACCTTAGGAGAGCCTAATGAAAAACTTAACGACAACCCAATGATACTGCTGAGGCTATTCTTCCTTATTTCTATTCCTATCTCAAAATCAATCCGTTTGCCTGGGTCTTAAACGCTTCGAATGATACTTCAGTGAAATTTGTCATGTCGTACTGATTTTCAAGCTTAGCAATAATGCAATATGGAACATAGAAAATAATAACAAACTGCTGTGTTCTTTGCTAGGTATTTACTCAACAGATGGAAAAGGACTTTTACAAGACACTTGCATGTTTAAAAAATAAGGATCCCAAAATTTATGATGACAGCATTAAGTTTTTTGAAGAGAAGACGAAAGATGACTTGGCAGAAGTTTCTGGGTCCGGGGAGAAGTCCAAGAAGGATAATAAGCTATTTCTGAGAGACTACGAACGTCAGATAGTTATGGAGCGGGGAGGAAAGTTCAGTGACAGCGAAGACGAGGATACCTTTCATAAAAAAAAAAGGGAGTCTCGTGCGCCGACTTATGTGGAAGAGCAGAAAGCTTTGAAGGAGAGCATAAGCAAAGCCCTGGAGGACGATGAAGGGGATGAGGCATCTTTACTCTTGAAGCCAAAAGCTAAGACAGCCGATGAAAAATTGAGGGAAGAGGAGACTTACAAAGAGTGGCTAAAAGGACAACAAATTGAGATAGACAACGAAGAGAAAGAGGCTCTGAAACCGTTGCGCGATTTTTGGACCGATCCCAATCTTGATCCTAAGGAGAAATTTTTACGCGACTATATACTGAAGAAAAAATTTCTCGGGGAGGACGGCGGGGACGAAGAGGAGGAAGAGGCTCATCAGCCGTACGATAAAATGGTGCATGACAGTGACGAAAATTTGTCAGAGGACGAGAGAAACATCGAGAAGCAGGAAGAATTCGAGCACAAGTATAATTTTCGTTTCGAAGAGCCCGATCAGGAGTTCATAAAGAGATATCCGAGAACATTGGAGAATTCACTGCGTAAGAAAGACAGCAGACGATCGCAGAAAAGAGCCGAGGTGAAGCAACGGAAGGAGAAAGACAAAGTTCGAAAACAGGAGGAACTGAAGCAACTGAAAGCTATGAAGCGCAAGGAAATCGAGGATAAGATAGATAAGCTCAGAGAGATAACAGGCAACGAAGACATTCGATTAGACAATATCGATTTGGACGGCGACTTCGATCCGGCGGAACACGATAGGAAGATGCGGGAGCTCTTTAACGAGGAGTACTACGCCGAGGGGGAGGACCAGAAGCCCGAATTTCCGGATATCGATGAGGAATTGGGAATCGATAAAAATTGGGATGACTACGATCCTAAGAACGACGTATTCGTTCCCGACGTTGAAGAGGTTCTCAATGAAAATCCTGACTGCGAGGATCCGCAATTCAACGTGAGGCGCATTTTGATCGACCGTTCTGTTTTATATCCGCCGGAGTTCGGAAATAAATTTTTATTTCATTTCAGATGGATGCTGATTACGATCCGACGAAATCATTTCAATCGGCGCTCATAGATGCATCGAGGAAGAAGAAGAAGCGAAGGCGCAGTAAATTCGCCGAAATAATCGCGAAGGAGAAGCCGAAATTTGATCCCACCGTGCATTCCTCTTATCGTGACTACATCGAGCAATATTACGCGCTCGACTACGAGGATATGATCGACGATTTGCCATGTCGATTCAAGTATCGAAAAGTCGTGCCTAACGATTACGGTCTCAGCGTCGAAGAGGTGAGTGCTTCGTGTGACAAATCACGGTCGGTAACCAAAAAGTTTGAAAATCGAAATTTTCACAGAGCCTTCTCATCTAATCTACTTTTGCGTACAATGTACGATGAAAAATCACTTTCCGTGATTATCTGGCTTCCACATACAGAAAGCTTTGTCGGTAAAACAAAATAATCGCCTTTAGATTATCTAATTTTTATTATATTATGCAAAATATCGTCTTGAAGAATTCATTGGTTTTCGCCGACCATCTTTGCTATAAAGCACGAAGAATCTAAAGTTACATATTATATTTTTATTATTACATTATTATACTTTTATATTATATTTTTATATTTATTTATTTTTTTTCAAATTTTTCGTTGCGCTGGATACCGTAGGGTCTTCAAGATTCTATCGAGAAGCAAATATATGGCTATTTGAATATACAAAAAAAACACTCACTTTGACAACATTCACTACAAAGGTTCTCTATAAAAATTGTACTGTGTCGTCTTTCCGGGACAATGTCTGATGTATTTTTTCCACTGATCACGAATAAGACACTTACTTTACTCTTAGCTCAACATGTGATGCGGAAATTCGCGTCAGAAAGAAAATACTAATTTTTCGTAAAATTAAAAAAATTTTAAATCTCATAAAATATAAACGGTTTGATCAATCTTCACCAAATTAAATAGGAATAAACGGTAAATAATATTTCCCTTTGTGTAGAACGTTTTAACCCGATGGCTAAACAATTTTACGAGCTACCGTGCTCACAGATTTTTTTTAGCAAAGTTTAAAACCATGTAAAATTTTAATGACTGAAAGCATTTTGCTCAACATTTAACGGAACATTTAGGGTTTAATCCTCTACCGTATCATTAAACGTTTTTAATAAAATCTCGACTTTCCTCTTTTTTTTTCATCAATACAAAGCTTCCTCTATGAGGGGGCAAAATGTAATCCGATCTTTCCAAGGACGCTGAAACTTCGTAGTCCAAAAGATAAGAACCGACTGGTAGATCTGCTAGACGCAGTGGGATTCTATCCGTCTTTCATCCGTAAGATCAGCCGGAGCCGCGAATTCTTGGATCGCAGGGTTAACCCCGTCTCTCTCGCACTTGATAGAGTCTCACGTCACTTTAAGTAGAAGAGAAATGCAGCGCTTGGTATCCATAACTGTAATGAACTCTTTTTCAATGGTGCGAATGTTTCCGAGAAAAAAAAATTAGAGCTGGTCTTGGATCGAATGTGCCCTTTCCTTTTCCTTTTCCCCAACAAACTTAATACTATTGATAAGAGTTTATTGGAAAAATTGTAGCAATCTCTCTCGAATTCACTGTCGTGTCACTTCACCTTAACGTTCGTTCCTCTGTCCAAGGATTTAATTACTTACCCGTCTCCGCCGCTTGCAGATTCTCATGGCTGACGATCGGGATTTGAATAGATGGTGCTCGCTGAGGAGAGCTCTCGAGCACAAACCCGAAGAAGCAGAGATGAGAGAAGTGCTGAGTTATAAACAGAAAGCAAGCAACGAATCGTTCAAGAAAAAGATTCTCAAAAGTTTATACACGTAAGTTTTTCAGATCTACCATGATTGTAAGCAACGTTGAATGATTCTGATTCTGACTGCGAACCAAATTACACATTAATATTACAGAGCCGAAGAAGTGCCGCAAGATCCGGAAACCACGATCACTCCACTGAATCAACAGAACGAGCAGCCAGCGAAGAAGAAACGCAAGCCAAAGAAGAAAAAGAAAAGTGGCGAGCCTCTCATAGTCCCGAAATGGGAAAATACAAATTCTGTAAAAATCAGCTCGAACGGTCCAACGGTGAAAAATAAAAATTTGGCAGATAACAAAGGTCCAAAAAAGGAGAAATTGGAAAATACGAACTCTGTAGAAAACACCTTGAATGGTCCAACGGTGAAAAAAGAGAATGCTGCAGATAACAAAGCTCCCAAAGAGAAGAATCCCAAAAAGGCAAAAACTACGACGGATGCAACTCCTGTAGATATGAAAATAAAAGAAGAAATTATAATCCCGATTGTCGTGAGTGCAAAGAGTAGAAAGCGCAAAGCCAATAAAGCAGCGAATGAAACTCGGCGGTCGAGTCAACAAGAAGCGGAAGAACCGCAGGTCAAAAAATTCCAATCGAAAACTGCTAATGTCTCTCACGACAGAGAAAACCCCGAAGTTTCGATACAGCAGGCGCACAGGAGCCTTAACAGTTCTAAAAACCCAAATCCCGAGAAAAAATTGCGCAAGAAAAATAAAAAACAATTAGGCATATCAGGTTCGAATAAACAGTTCAATAAGAAAAATTCGAATAAGGAAACCGATCAGGTGGCATTGTTGAGCTCCGAGCGGCTCAAGGCTTACGGTATCAATCCGAAGAAATTCAAGAATAAACTGAAGTATGGTAAGCAAAAGTAGACTAATTACCTAATATATAATATACATGTATATATACTAAAAACATGGTATATCTTAATTTTATAAATAAATAGTTACATGTATACTGACGTTCGAGTTTCAAATCCCAATAGTCCCGCATTCCGCGTCCTTCTCCAAACGGCCTTCCACCTAATAAGCGACACGACGACGTTTACGCTCCGTTGGATGACATGAGCACAGTTAGTTTTTTTTTTTTTTTTTTTTGTCATTGTGACGGAAGTAAAATCGGCGCCGTGGTCGAATAGCTGCGCCATCACGAATGGTAACAGTTGTATGAAAATGACCGATGAACCAAGGGAGTGGCTCTCCGAGCGTTAAATTGCCAAAATTTGTACAGAAACCTAGCAGCAAAATAACGAAAAGGGCGCCAGATTCGAGATATCGAAAACGCTTACGGCGGGAGGTGGGATGTAAGGGGATCTACTTCAAAATGATAAATGATGTTTGCGGATTATTAGGAATGGTACTCGGGGACAGTTTGGGTTTGCTTTTCTACAATCCGATCCGTAACGTAAGCCGTTCCGTATGCTTAGCGTGCAACCCTACTATACGTCTGCAGCGAGATGTCTCGGAACCGCCCTACTCAATCCCGACCAGCAGATTTCTATTACCGGGGTCTGCCTGTTTTGCTGGGGTGGATCCGACGAAGGGGTGATAAACTCGAGCTATCCGCTGTATTCTTAATTTTTTATTATTAATATTTTTCAACTTGCTAAGGCGATTTTTCCAAATTGCCTTTAATGCCGTGCAAAATGTTAAATTAAAATGATTTCGGTCGATCTGACAAAGACAATTCGTAGCTGGTAGAACGAGCCTCGCGGACAGGACAATTCGACGAAATAGAGCCTAGGTAGTACGCTATCCCGCACGGAATACAAAGGGACGCCCGAGCTCCCCCTTGGGTACAATAAATCAATCCCCTCGGATCCCGAGGTCCGCAGTAGCAGGTGGCTTGAACGCCTACCACGCTCGCGCCTCTAATTCTCAATTAATGCCATCCCCGTTGTACTATGCGAACGGTCCTTCTCTTCCTGCTGGTAGATTTTTTTTACATGCACAGAATTCTCTAAAATCGAAGCTACAAAAATTCTAAACATAAACGCAATTTTTACGATATCATCAATTAAATTTTGCATCTATGTGTAAGCTTCAGCAGTTCGTGGAGTGGAATAGTCTAGGTCCGGACAGGATTACCGAGGATCAGAGACACAATTGACGAATTTTACGGACTGACGCCTCACATCTGTGGACATCGATTCACCGACGGCCCCGCGGTGAGATGGGGTAGATGTAATTGATGAAGAGCCTCGAAGTTCTAATTGGGGAAAATCATTTTTCGGTGCTGAAGCGAAAGTATCCTCGAGACGGTCGATTATACGGGCTCTGATTCAATTACTCACATAATCCGAATCCCACCTTTAATGTTTGAGTATTTTTTTTTATTTACGTACACCATCATTTTTTGCTCGTTATATGGCGACGGAATACATGAAAAAGTATAATAAAAGGGTACCTTTTTAAAATTAAATATTGTAACGAATATATAGCCGACTATTCGTTAAGACACACGATATTAGTTAGGTTTGACAATAGACGAACGAACGGACAATCGATGCAAGATCGATCGTCATGTCAAAGAGTCTGGACTGAGAGACGTCTGAATGAACAGACGTGTGACAGTTAGTGCTCGAGACATTTAGCAGTGATTATTATTAATAATATCCGCCCCAAAACCAAATACGCGCGTTATTCATTCGCTCGGTCGTTACAATATTTGGAAACCTTTTGCTGTTTGACAAAAAGTGCTGAAAAATCCTTAATTCACGCTGTCCGTTGCTTGATCCCATGCGGTGGATTCATTCGTGATATTCGTTACGTTAGCGATAACTTCGGACTTTTCTGGTATATCACCGATTTGTATGAGAATTACGAGGTACGTCGTTATCGAACCGACCATCTTAAAGACCATTAAGTAACATCAATAAACACCAAATACATAATCGATTAAATATAAATTCATTGATATACCCACCCCCTGAATAAAGCCGTAGTTGAGCGTGAAGAATCCGCAAGCGGTGAAAGTCAGTGTGTTCTGTGAAACTTGCAACGTGAAATCGAGAATCTGCAAAAAAAAAAGTAATTTCGCAAAAATGTGTCTTTATATAATAATAATTAGTAAATAATAATTCATTGAAGCTGTATTAATCATTGTTAATCTTGCCTCGTCTCTGAATGCCTTTCTCGTGGATGGTTCATGAAGCTGACAGATAATGTTACCTGTTTCCTTTGCCTGAATAGATTTCAAAAGAATTTTTTTTAATGCATACCATAAAACTTCAATTTGAATACTTTACTAATTCTTCGCTGTCACTGCGGGTCAAATTATTACAGCATTAAAGTATGTTCCATAATCTTTTCGCTTCACTCTGACAGATGGTTTTCGAAATAATGTTCGAAAAATATAATAATGATAATAATAATAATTTTAAAATATATTTTTTCAAAATATTTTTCAACTTGATCCACTTCGACAACCCTCGATCGAAGATCATACATACCGCGGTGCTCGTTATATCGCAGCACGCGTTGATCAGAATAATTCTATAGATATAAAATGCGAGCCAGCAACAGGCATCGGTCACATCCTCCATCATATCTTCGTCATTCGGTTCCCACATAATAGTACCGCAGGTGTTGTACAGCAAGCCAGTTATCAGAGCAAAAGACACGATCATCGACAGTAGTACCTGAACGCCAAAAGTATCGTTTATCATGTTCGATATACCGATGAGCTCATGATGATATATTCTTGCTGCTCTCATCGCATTCTCATCGTCGTTCGTTCGATTCTCGAATATATGCTCGCTATTCACGGCCTTGAGCTTTGTATACTCCAAGACTCTCTTGTGCTGAGGTGATTCGTTCGTCGTCGTCAGCATTCCCGACAAACATTTATTCAACTGACCAAATCTCATACCCATGAAACTATAAAGAGCAAATTTATTAAAACTTTTTCTACCATTTGTCGACTTGATAAAAAAATATTATAAATAACAATTTCCTACCGTACTAGAGTGACGTAAGATATGTCCCCGACCGCAGTGAGAACAGCTGGATAATAAGATCCGACGGAATAAGCAATGATAAAAGCAATCGAATCTCCGTTTGTACTATTCCACATCAGAGCCGTAAACGTGAAGAGGAATATAACGACGAATTGCGCAACGAGCATCAACAATTGTCGCACATAAATGAGTCTGTAATCCCGTGGTATTCCCATTTTATCCATTCTCATGTCGGAAGTTTCCAAGCGTTCGACAATCCTTTTCACCCCTTTAACGCGCGCCCAGCCGAGTACGGTGCCGCATAAGTACAGACAAACGTTTCCGTAGAACAGCGCCTTGTAAATAAATTTCGACGATTCCGATGGCTTCGCGCCAAGAACAATGTCCATGTTTTGGATATTTATGTCGACGAGACTACCGTATCCGGCCATGAGAACCAGAGTGTAGAGAACACTCGCGACCGGCCAAGGTTTACCCAGTGGAATTTCTATAACTCCCATACCGACGACCCAACCGCATAAGGTCATGGGAAACATCACTTGTTTCACGGTCGTTACTTTTATTTTCGTCTTCGATATTAACGCGACCAGTAGATTCTCGCACCACATCTCGATTTATTATTTTTATGAATTTAATAACAATTTCTCTTTTTTCAATACGTCGATGCACCAAGAGTTATGTTCGGCCTCAAAATTTATACGACTGTCGAGTAGTAAAGTTTCAGGCCATGAGAACACGAGGGACTCCCGTTAGTGAATAAAAAAATATCGCGTGAGATAAGGCTTCGTCATTGGGGTTCTGCCCTCATAAAAAAAAGTTATGTATAACGACAATGGGTGTTGGGAGCTAATTAACTACAAAAAGATGCTGGAAGTAAACGTTTAAGTAAAAGCAAACAGCTAGTAAATTTTCTTTATTTTTATTCTCGTCCTGTAGAATATTTTCGCACCTTATCGTTTGCTGTTACGTCACTCGCGTAGGTCAACTTCTCGTTAGTTAGATTAGAGGTATACTGGGACGATACTTTTATCAATAGCTGGAGATTATATATTTGAATCGTGTACGAGAAAAAATGGCGTAAATCCAATCGATGTTTTTTCGTGATCAACGTTATCTATTTTAATAGCTCAGGGTGGAAAAATCGGCCAGGCAAGATTCGAATAAACACGAAAATTGTTTGTTAATATAACTTGCTTGCTTGAAAAAATATATATTTACGTGATCGAGAAAAACTTGAGATTAAGGCGCACAGTGGTACGGATCAGTGTGCAGACAGACGAGCCAACGGACTCTGTATTTTCATAATTCGTTCGTCAATGAAGACACAGGAATATGATAAAAAGATAACGTGCATGCATGCTCCATTAGAAAATTACGTTTTATAAAAATAAAAAGGCCCCGGCCGACCGAGCGATGTAATTGCTCACATGGATTAGATCGAAGATCGTACGAGAGATCGGAAAATTTAACTTTTCATATTCGGTTCATTTATGAGTAATGCGTTGGTAGTTTCCTGTGGAAACTGTGCATAATTAAGAATAATTGTCCTTATCTATGTATATATATATATATATATATATGTGTGTGTGTATAATTGCCCTCGGGCTGAATAAGCACGAGGCGCGAAACAGGCGCTGGTAGAGGCTACTATTTCTTTTTAACGTACTTTACGATGAGTAGACCCGCCACTGAAATCCATAAGAATTACCAAGTACGTCGTCACTGTGCCGAGAAACTGCAAAAATCAGTCCAGTCAAGAAATTCGAAAAAAAATTCGCGCAAGTTGAAAATAATAAAAATCCCTCACGCCCAGTATGAATTTGTGGCCAAGAGTAAAGAATCCAGCTGGACTGAAGAACAGAGGGTCTTGGTTAATTTGTAATGAGAATTGTCTTATCTCGTCGGCTAATTCGGTATCTCTGACTGACTCGTGAAAGCAGTGAATAATTTCTCCTGTTCGATGAGCCTGGATAGACGCAAAAAAAACGCTAGAGTCGATAAATAGCGAAACGCAGGATAATGAAAAATAAAACGATTCTTACCTCAGCGGTAACTTCGTCACAGGCTTGATTAATCATTAAGAGCTTCAAGAAGTATGCGATGCCAGTACAGAGCAGAACGGTAATTCGAATGTTTCGTCTATCCAGCGACGGATTCATAATTACGGTGTACAAATTGTATGTTTGCCCCGTAAACATTACAAAATAAGCGGTTATCTCCAACGCCATTTGTACGCCGTAAGCTTGGTTCAGGTCCTTCGATATCGAGCTCAGCTCCAGATGCGCGTGTCTTGGCAATTTGATCAATCACCGAGTAAAGTTGATTGTCCTGTTCTAAAATTGGTACGATCGATAGCCAACTCTGCTCGTACTTACTTGATTATCCGAATGACATTTTTTCGATTTTTACTACAGTTTAAAATTTGACGCGTCGACATAGCGAACGGTTTATCGATGACTGTACATTGTGAAGGGGTTGCGATATTCTCGAGAACCTCGTTTGTTTTACGGAACCGCAATCCGATAACCCTGGATCAACACACAATGAAAAATCAATCGCGATAGTTAGCTCGACATAGAGATGTAACAGCTCAATTGGTGTATAAAAAAGGATAGATATATTTTACCTGACTGCTGTCGAAAAATAAAAAACAATAATAGAGTTAATGTGGAAAGGATGATGAAGAACTGTGACAACGATTATTATCTGATAGATGGGAATCACGTTGATGAGCCACAATGCCTCTATCGAGTTCAGACTAACAATAAAAATTAGCCAAAAGACTACTATAGCGATTCCGATGTTGAAAGCGTTGTTGTAATCGAAAGTGGCTCCGAGCTCCTGCAGTGTCTCGTCGACCTTCGTTAACTTCGCAGCGAGAGTGGAGCACATCTATTTTTTTCGGGAGTGAAAGAAAATATCTATGTGTTGCCCGATCGCGCATCGATTTGAACTACTCGTTCATACGTACTCCCCCGTGATACCAGCTGAGAATTTGAGCGAGCGCGGCTATCACCGCGTTTATGTACACCGTGTAAATTATAATCATTTCCGAGGTTCCGAACCAGTCAGCATTAAAACAGAAGTTGAGAGTGAAGCCCAGCGCGACACAGTAAAGCGACGTTACGGTTATCGCGTAGATCAGACTAAATGCAGGACGTCGGCGTCCGATGGGATAACGAAAAACACCGTGGCCTATAATCGCCAACAATATTTGCAGTGGCACAAGTGACTCAATAACATTTTTTGGCTTCCACGCCATTTTTTTTTTTTTTTTTTTTTTTTTTTCCAACTCCTTTGTTAATTTACTTCGGCCACGCTCCACAACTGACTAACGAGATCGCAACGAAAGTGGATGGCCGAGCGGCGATGTGCGTTGTACCGGTCACGCGCAGAAAGTTGCGTGTACCACTTTTCTTCTTTTTTCATTTTTATTTGCCTTGCGTAGCACTGCGTAGCTCTTGCAAAACAATAATTATATACTTAATTGTAATTGCAGTAACCTTTCGTATATAAATATCTGATAAAAGGCTAACTCATTTGTACGAGAATCACCAAGTATGTCGTCACAGTTCCAAGAAACTGCAAAAAAAAAACATGCTATTGATGAAGATAATATGTAACGCTGTTGAAAAAATAATAATAATAAATTTATCTACCCCTCGTAGAAATTTCCCACCAAGAGTGATGAGTCCAGCCGGATTGAATACAACACGATTCTGGAGAATTTGGAGCGAGAATTGTTCTATCTCGTCGGGAAATTCAGAGTCACCGATCGGCCCATCCACACAGTGAAGAATATTTCCCGTTCGATGAGCCTGTGCGATGTTCCAAGATTTGGAGCTGATAAATTGTTTAATCAAGGAAGGATTGAAAAAAACGGAGAACCTTTACCTCAACGCTGACAGCTTCGCAGGTTTGATTCATTAGTATGAGCCTTATCAAGTACGTTGTACACCAAATACAGTGAACGATAATTCGCCAATGTCGCCTAGGTACCGAAGGATCGCTACCAACTTTGCAGATATCGTAGAGGAGACCCGTCAGCAATGCGAAATAAGCAGTTATTTCCAGCGCTACTTGTACGCCGTAAGCTCGATTCAATTCTCTTGATATCGTGCTCAACTCCAGATGCACGTGTCTTGCAAAATAAAATAGGCAATTGATGAATAATAGATTCCGAGTTAAAAAAAAAAAAAATCTGCATCGTTTGCTACTTACTGGATGATTTGCATTACATTTTTTCGGTAGTCTGCACCTTTAATAAAAGTGTTCTTTGTCGACATCGTGAGCGTTGAAATAGATACTTTATTTGGAAAATATCGCCACGCTTGATTGTTGACAGGTGGTCGAACGGGCGCGGCGATTTTCTCGAGAAGTTCATTCGCTTCATGAAATCGTATTTTTACGAGCCTGTAGGAATTCCATAAAGCTAATCCATTGAATCATTATCGCTTCATTAGACCCAATTATTGATGGATGCAATGCGAAGAAAGTCGTTAACTATCGGATGCGTGACCCTTAACAGATTACGCTCCAGGACTGTACCCAACCCCTTACAAATCAACAATTTCTTTACAAGACCCACGGCGAATGGAAAGACATGATGAAATAGTTGATTTATGAGGGCTGTATGCGAGTGCCTGTGAGCGACTCCGTAAGGACGACAGACCGACCGACAGACAAAAAAAGAATCAAGAAGTTTTATTTATGTATATAGACAGTCGATTTACCTGGCGGCGACCGAAAAGTTGAGAATAATTACGGAGTTTATGTGTATGGGATGATGGAAAACCGTAATGATAATGAATATATGACTGATCGGCATAAGGCTGAAAAGCCATAAAACGCCTATAGCATTGAGAACGAAATAACTAAGTATCCAGGAGACGAACAAAGCGATTTCCATGTTCATAGTCCCAGTGTAATCGAAAGTTGCTCCGATTTCCCGCAGGGTCTCGTCGATCTTTGACATCTTTTGTATGAAATCGGAGAATCTCTGTTCCCACACGATGAGGAGCGGAAAGAAAAACGCATAAAAAATCTTTACAACCCGAGGTCTCGTTTATGTCACACGATTGAACATTTATCGTATGCGTACGTACTCTCGCATGATACCAGCTGTGAATTTGACCGATGGCAGCTAGCACTGTGACAAAGTAAAATATGCGGAAAAATATTTGCGACGCGTACTGGTACCATGACGATTCGAAGCATAATTTTAGGGTGAATCCTATCACCATGCAGTACAGCGACGATACGGTTATCGCGTATATTAAACTTAATAACGTATATCGTCGTCCCGCTGGATATTGAAAGACACCGTGACCGATAATAGCGCTCATCGTTTCCAGGAGTAGAACTGCCTCACCGAAACTCTTTGGACGCCACTTCATATTTTCTTTATATTTCTGTTACTACACTGAATAGTTTATTAACTTCTCGAGGCTCGGCAGACGACTAATAATTTTTCATGCAAAGATAATTTACAAACGGCGAGATGCCTTTTCTTCGTCGGATCATTATAATTTGTTCAGCATATCGAGGTACACGTGAACCCCTCTCCCTGACACTCGCACGCTATACACTATCTGTCCGCTTACCAACATTCGCGTCTTATTAATTCAACTCCTAAGGGGAAAATTCGCTTGTATTGCGTGTTCTATATGTTATCGATTATTCGAGGAATGGAATGACGCAGACAATTATCAACGGGGTACAATTGTAAACATCATATAATGCCCTTAATAATTTTTATTTTACAAAATGCATTATTACTCAGAAATAAGTGCCGCGTGCAAGGAAAACCGTCCGATCGTATCACATAGCGTCGACAAGAGGATATGAATTTCATCAAGGGAATGGTCAATAGTTTAAGGATAAGCAGTATTCACACCACCGTAAGGAGGGGGGAACATAATAATAACTTCAACATTGGTACAAATCTCATTTTTTTTACTTGCGCTGTGTTGGCACAAACCGAGAAGGCCGAGGTGCGAAACATGTTCATATACAAAGAATGTTAAGGTTGATAATTACGCAACTATTATTCCTGTTATTGACCATTTTGTATAAAAATCACCAAGTATGTCGTTACTGTTCCAATAAACTGCGAAAAAAGCATGAAGATAATTGTTGAAGATGTTGAAAAAAAAAATAAATAAATAAATAGGACGTACTCCTCGCAAAAATTTCCAGCCAAGAGTCACAAGTCCAGCCGGACTGAAGAAAAGGCGATTCTGCATAATTTGAAGTGAGAATTGTTGTATTTCGTCAGGTAATTCAGGATCATCAAGCGGCTTCTCCATACGGTGAAGAATATCGCCCGTTCGATGAGCCTACGAGGGGTCCCAAGGGTCCTCAATCGTACATTATTTAGAATCAACACATTTTTCAATCAAGGAGGGCGAAAAACTCAAGAGAAGTTTTACCTCGGCGCTGATAGCTTCGCAGACTTGGTTAATTGCTACGACCTTTGTAAAGTACGTTGCACACCAAATAACTTGCACGGTTATTCGCACATATCGTGTACTCCAAGAAAGATCGATAGCTGCTCTGTAGATATCATACAGAAAACAGGTCGTAACTATGAAACAAGCAGCGATCTCCAGTGCTACTTGCACGCCATAAGCTCGATTTAATATATTAGAAATGGCGCTCAGCTCTAGATGAACGTGTCTTGAAAATTGACAATTACTTAATACAACCGCTGGCCAAACATAAAATAAAAATTACGGTCAGCTAATACTCACTTGATTATGTAAATTAGATTTTTCTTGTACTTGGCACCGCGAAGAATTGGTCTCGGGGATATCGTGAATGGGATAACACTTATTTTTCTTCCAAAATATTTCCACCCTCGAACGTTGACTGGTTGGCGAATAGGCTTGACGATATTTTCGAGTAGTTCGTTTGCTTTGCGAAATCGCATTCCTACGAGACTGAAAAGATTTTGTTAGGTGAGCAGATACATTTCTCAGTTTTTACTTTTTAGGATAACTCTTATTTTTCACACGGCCTTGTTTGAAATTTACCTGACCACGAATGAAAAGTTGTATGTAACCATAGAGTTCATGTGAATGGGAAGGTGAAGAATATTGATGACAATTGATATTACTTCGAAGGGTATATGGTCGATGAGCCACAAAACTTCTGACGTATTCAGAATGCATGTGACAAGTATCCACAGGATAGTCATTGTAATTCCCGAAATTAGTGACTGAGTGTAATCGAAAGTTGCTCCGAGTTCCTGCAGAGTCTCATCGATCTTTCCTGTCCTTTGGATGATATCGACGAACCTCTGTTTGCACATAAGGATAATTCACACAACCACCAATCTTACCAACTTGATGGTTCTTTGGAAGAAAAAAACGCGTATGCACGTACTTCCATGTAATACCAGCTGAGAATTTGAGCGAGGGTAGCTATCGCTACGTTCGCGTACACGATATTCAAGAACATGTCGGAATCGTGGTCATACCAGGGCGAATCATAGTAGAATTTCACGGTGAACGCCATTAAGAGGTAATACAACGACGTTGCCGTTATCGCATAAATTAAGCTGAATCTCGGATGTCGTCGTCCGGGTGGATAATAAAAAACGCCGTGACCTACAATCGCGAAGGTCGTTAACAGAGGTAGAAGGCACTCGCCGAAATTCCTTGGACGCCATGTCATTTTTTTTCCACCGAATTTTCAATAAACTCCAAGACGCTCCGCAATTGACTAACGGTCGAGATGCACCAATATGCGCGGAAAGTTGAAGGTTTCATTTTTTTTATTTTTTTTTTATTGCATTCATTTTTATTCCCACATCGAGGCATACATACTTCCATCGCCGCTTAACACGAGACAGATAACACGATGAGTTATTGGCCCCGATAAGCCCATTCTCGCACGCTATTCGTCTATATTTGTCCGCCTGCTAAAGTTACATCGTTATAAAATTATCCCCGGGGCGGCTAGTGAGTTTTATTCCTACGCTATTACTAACTATTATTCAGATAATACGATGAGTCGGTAATTTTTTCATTAGCCATCGTTGAGAGGCAATTAAAACGACGCGCAATGTCACTTTAAATGTTTTAGTTTGTGGCTCTTGTATCGCACTCAAAATCGTATTTTTACCGATCGTATCTGGGAATAACGTTCATTTGTATTAGAATAACCACGTAGGTTGTTACCGTTCCGAGCATCTGAAGAGCAAACAAAATAATACACAGAATTACTACCATTACAACATACCAATACGTGTATAAATAAAACAAACAAACAAAAATATCGCTACGTCGCGTACCGATCGAACGAATTTCTTGTCCAAAGTGAAAAATCCGGCAGGAGTGAAGGACAATGAATTCTGCATGATTTGCAAAGCGAACTGCTTTATCTCATCCCTAAACTCCGGTTCATCGTAGATGACGGTTAATTTGTGAATTATCGCAGACGTTCTGTTAGCCTGTAGAAAAAAAAGAAAACTGAACTGTAAAATTTAAAAAAGGTAGTGACGAACGTAATTTTACCTCGAAGACTGCATCAGCGCACAAACAACTGGCAATCATAACTTTCCCAAACCGAATAATGAACCAAATGAACAATACGCCTATCCGTATTTCACGCTTCGGCTGTCCGGTATTTACGAAATTCAAGTACAAGTCATAGATCAATCCTGTGAACAATGCGAAGTACTGTGCAAGCTGCAGCATTATCTGTACACCGTAGATTTCGTTCAGGTTTCGCGATATGCCGCACAACTCCAGATGCAGCTGTCTAGTTGAATTATTGAACTATTATTTATGAATATTATTATCAATCTATAAACATTGATTACATTTAATACCCACTTGATAATCTGTACTAAGTTTCTTCGATAATCGTCTGTCGGTTCCCCCCTTTCGGAAATTATCGAATAATCTTGACCCACTTGAGACTTCTTTTGATAAACAAACGCCATTGTTGTGCAGCTTATACTGCGTCGCGGCTTCGTTATCGTTTCGAGAATTTGATTCATTGTCCTTAAACGAATGACAATCTGCCTGAGAAATATTATCAAAATTTGACTATTCAAAAATTCTATTGTCATATACCAATTCCTTGCCAATTCGATAATAAAATTCACCCCAACTCAATGACAATTAAAAAAAAAAACTGAATATTCACCTGATGATCATGGAGAAGTTTAAAATGGCGTAACTGCTAACGTGAAACGAATGATGGACGACAGCGCTGAACCATATCGTTTCGAGAATAGTCATGTCGTTCGTCTTCCAAACCATGTCGGCCGTATTGAGGATGAAAACGATGATTATTTGGACGACAATAGCACCGACGGCGCATCGAAAAGTATGTTTGTAATGGCAATCCGCCCCTAATTCTCTCATGGTGTCGTCGATCGCTGAAATCCTCTCCACTATTCGGCCGCTTTTCTTCGGTGTCATTGGGAATAAAAAAAACTCCATTATAATCGGTTAAACTAAAAAAAAAAAGAATAATCGCAGTCCCACACACTTTGTAATAATACCAACTGATAGCCGCCGTGCAAGTGTTTATAATCGTAGCGAAATAGCACATGTAGAAAAAAATTATTTCCTCGATAGTTTCGTTGGTATAGGTGAGCGCGTAGATTACCGTATAATAGAGCAACATTGGAAAAGATATTGAGGCCAAAATTGTGTACAATATGCTCAATCGAATTCGAGGCTTTCCCGCCGGACTGTGAAAGACTCCATGACCGATAACGGCGTACATGGTCGTCTGCGGGAGTATCGATTCGACGTAATTTCTCGGTGGCCACTTCATCCTTTCTCTGATTTGTATCAAAAATTTTTTAATTCTACGTTGACGCGCTTATCCGGTAACTCGTCACATTGTACCTGTTCGAAAAATACTCTTCGATGCACCAATGGGGTACGAACGCGCGCACAAATTACGCAGTGAAAGGGGATCGACGAGATGCTCCCACGTACGTAAATTTAAGTGGTACGTGTTACGATACGGTAAAACTGTGTCGCAGAGTCGTGGGATTCCCCTGGGCGACGAGACTTCCCGTTCGAAACAGAAGATGGACGATACTGACGCTGAAAAAAAATTACCTTGCCGACTAACTACCTCGCGATCGCAATCGGACGGTAATGAATGACAATGTCAAGTCCGGATACCTTTCGCAAAAAAAGCAATTATTTTCCAGAAGCCCCCAAATACTCTAATTAATTAAGAGCTATCGATGTAAACGGTAGAGAAAAATGAAAATGTGGAAAAAAGGTGTTGTCTGATAACCGGTAAGAAATTACCAGTGGTTTTATCAGGCATCACCACGCGAATTAAATTTGCATGGCCGAACTCAGTCGACACTAGGAGGGGTTCACGACTTGGTGCTGAACCGCCGAAGTCGGCAGGGGGTTCTTCAACGAAACATACGACACATGTAACTAAAGCTCGATTTACTGTGGGGTGTCGCAGAATCGTTGGAGATTCGAGGGGTGGCACACGTAGCATCAGAACGCCGGCGCATCGTCAACAACTACTCTTGCTTACAGAAACCATACATAAAGATTATGTTGTCTAGTGTCGTGTGTGCGCGGATTATAGGCGGGGTTGAGGATGCGCGGGATACGCTTATTCGTTACGCTCCTTCAGGAACGGAATAGTAAGTTGTTTCAATGAACCGCGTGGAAACTGACTGAAAATTCGCCAGTTTTACAAAGTCGTTATTTGAATCGAAGCAAAATTTAACTATACCTTGTAAAATCATTTTTTGCCCGACCGATTATAATTTCTTTTCGTTCAATTTTGATTTAAGTGTATTGTTTTTCTAATTTTTTTTATCGTCGAAGTTGAGTGCAACATTTGTCTTGACTGGTTTTTTTTGTTCTTTGGGTACAAATTGCATATACGAGGGTAGAAAGTAACAAGCGCAGCTCTCAATCGTTCGCCGGGAGGAAAGTGATCGAAAAGTTCGCGGAGGAGAAAAGGGCGTCGATCCGTGAAGTTGGCTTCCAGTAATCCTATTCTTTTTCACTTAGTCAGTGAGCGTGAGCGATCCCGCGGGAGCTGTGCACGGTCCAGCGGCTGGGCAGGACACGTATCCAGATGGGCTCGAGAGGCCTCTCTCCTCGAGCATATGCGATAAACGGTGAGAAGTCTTGACGCGACGACGATCCCATCCGCGGTGATGAAGATAATGCCAGAGAAAATTGAATTATCTCTTGATCGATCGTGTTGCGCCGAGAAATAAGACGCTTCGCGTATTTATACAATTAACTTTATTATTCCTATTCGATTGATAACACATCACATCATCTTACAGGATATATTTACAATTAGTGTATTCTATAATTCGATAAATATTTATATATTTTTATGAATATCTATCGATATGTCGTTGAGAAAATAATTACAATAGATCAACGATATGGTGCGTTCAGAGGTAGCAAACAATTTAGTCACAGAGAAACACCGATGTTTCTCGATATTTATTTTTATACCGATTGTTCCTTCACGCCTCGAGGACGTGGCTCAGATAAGCGATGTAGCATATTGCTAACCGTAGAATCTCGATCTTCGAGAGTTTTTTGTCCGGCGGAAGCGTAGGCAGTAATTTTCGAAGCTCGGCGAATGCGAGATTGAAAGCCTCGACTCTCACTCGTTCCCTGTTGGCGAGTTATCAATTACTTGGCGGAGAATCTCAGTTATCCCCTTGAAGAGGTGAAAAATCGTTCGCTTTTTCTTTAAAATAATAAAACAACAGTATTTAACTAAATTAACTCACCGAGTCGCGTGAGCAGTTCGATATTTTTGTGTAGCTCTCCTTCGTCGACGTCGCTCCTCGCGAGATAAAGTTCCCGAGCCAAGACCCACTCCACTAGCCATATTGTGACTTCCGTTAACCATCGAGTTCTCCCGGTCCCTACGTGACAAAAATAATTACATTCGATCTTACACTTATCCCGTTAACACATATTTATTCTTAAACCCTTCGAGTCCAGAGTCTCTTTCCCATTAAAAAAATTGCTTTTCTCAACAGCTCGACATTGTATGGATTTCAAATAATTGAACAATTTCACCTTTGGAAAATATACTATTTCTACTTTTACTCCGAATGATATATTACTATCTATATGTTCCATTACGATTGGTGGAATTATTTCAAAAGTTTTTTTTGCTAGAATTGACGAAGATAATTTCAAAAGTAGTTGTCTCACCACAAAAGCATGACAAATATGGCACTCTGAACATTAAAGGGGTACAGTCAAGCCGAAAATTGGTAATTTCCGAGAGAAAACTTTTTATTTTCGTTTATGTCAACAGACGAAACACAGCACGGATAAATAAACAATAATACCCTTTAATATGTTCGTTTATTTATTTATTTTTTTCAAAATGATTTCTTTACGAAGTAATTTTTAAGGGATCCCGAAAAATTGTATGTTCTAAGAAAAATTTCCTCACGAACCTTCGTCTTGGCTGAAGGCTTAAATTGCAACAAGTCGACAGTGGCAGAAGAGCTTCCCTGTCCATCATCGGCGACTCTGCAAAAAAGGTCGTAGCACAAAGACATTTAGGATGGAGGATAAATAGAAGGGTTGCATACACCTTCTGTTCCGTTAAACCAATAATTCGTACAGTCAATATTTGGTGGATGGTACGTGCTTCATCGAGCCAACGAATTTTCCGAATTATGGAGAGAAAAAGCGAGGAGATAACAGTGCCGGCGGGCCAACTTGGAGAAATAGTATATCCCGAGGGAACTCTGCGTTCGAATGTTCGATTCGATTGAACGGGAAACGGAAAAAGAGACGAGAAAACGTCTGTCTTCAGAACCCGCAGGGACTGCTACATTATTAAAATGAACGAGGACCACCGCACTTTATGAATGAGGCATGCGGTCGTGACTTATCAAGTATTGAACTGTAAAAGCTGGTGAAAAGCACCGTTCTTTCGATTCGCATTCCGCGCTATCGCGCAGTCCCTCGTTCGGCCAGATTTTCCTGGTAAACCAGCCATTTGTATGGATGCGACACGTACGCTCGCTGGTAACTTCGTTAATATTGATCACACGATAGAGAAGTGTAAAATGTCATTTTTATGTCAGGCTTTTGGATTTTTACGAGGCAACTACAAAGCTGTAGTGCAAACCTTTCGATACTCTAAGATAAAAATATATATCTGAGGAAATCGGATTTTGCCGAATACTCACCTTTCACTAAAGATTTGATAATCAAGTTTTCCCGGATTCGCTAAAAATCATATACTTCACTGGGTCTCAGTATCATTGTAGAAATGCGTGTTCGCTGGTTCGAGCCACCTTCACTGTCAAATTTTTCACTGTATATTCACTAGCAACTGTTAAACTTTCACGTTTTTGCTAATTAAATTAACAACTTCCTTGTATGTTCACGAAAGATGTTTATTATATTTTCTTTGAGGACACTGTTAGTCCGTGCGGTACAATGCTTGTCGAGCTCGAAAGTGTATCTGATAAGATTGCGATCTGTACCGAGTGGTCCAGCCCAGAATCCGCGATATCGTCAGAGGGTGGTTTTCACCCCATCGAAAGCCACGCCCCGCGCCTCCAGTAACCCTCGGATTCTCCAATGAAAATCCATTCTGCAGGTTGATGGCAACACGCCCCGTGGAATTGACGCCATTGTACTACGATAATTCATGGGTTTTTTCGCCGGAATAGTATGTTCAATGAACCGTGATACTGTCGAGAATTTTATAGTTATATCATTACATAACTATAAAATTCTCGACAGTATCGCGGTTCTTGCATCATATATATGTAGATTTTTTTCCAATAACGATCACGATTTACTAATTGCATAGGCTCGCGAGTCTCGGAATAAAAAGCCTACAATTGAAAATACAAAACGACATCATATAGTGGCGGAATTACAAAGCATACAATCAGAGACAAATAATTCGAAAAAAAATTATCAATAGCTGGCTTAGATTTTTATTTGTTCACCGACTTAGTGCCATAAAAATGTTTTGATACACCATTTCAAAAGTTTGTGCCTTCAATAAACATTTCATGCCCATAAATTAACAGCATTTTTTTCGTTAAAAATATGGCTCGTTGTGTGAATTCAATTTTTTAGACGTAGACATTCTTTTCAAATTGTTTTGCAAAAATGGAACTTCTTCAATTTCTTATATCAGAACCTGGTATAAAAGACCCGATATCAAGACTTTTGTTCATTGTCAGAAGACCCTTATAAACAATCAATCATATTAGATGTTAAATTTGCAGCAAACTCTTTTAAATAGACAAAAGTATTATATGCAGCAATTTCCTTAATCTTCAGGATCCAAGTCAGATTATCCAGCGTGATTTGTTTTTCCGAACTTTACTGAGGTATACAACGAAAAGAATATACAGTGACAGAGAAAAGAAAAAAGCCCAGTGGGGTAGCTTAGAAAAAACGATTTCTCCGCGTTTATTAAGGCATTCCAGATGCGTCTCGGAGGAACCACCTGAGCCTCCGGAGAAATCCATACTCTCATCTTGGTGATAGACAAAACCAAGACGTCCTCGTTTCCTGCTGCGAAGGGTGAAAGCTTTAAAAAAAATAACAAAAGAAGACAAATCAAGTATGAACCCACAGTTTATCCCAGTGCAAATTGATCTGCATAAAATTGCAAAGACACGACTATAGTTCTTCGTGGTTGAATAACTTATCAACCCTGTAATAATACATTATCGAGAAAGCTTCACGACGTCGAGTGGCACGTGCCGTCGCGTGTATGATACAAAAGCTGATATGAGTGCAAACGTCGACGGCAATGATATTTTTAATACAGAGGGAAACACGTGTAACTATGCCCATGCAAGGTCGCAACGGATCGTGTAGAGCGATGAATGAGTTTGCGGTGAAAGTGTCATGGGATAGTTCACACCTCGTTACTCGGAAACACACAACCCTCCGCATACACTGCAATCCAACTTTCCGAAGCAACCCCCACCCCAAGCCCCTTCCCCCTTCACGTTACACGTCACCATCCCTCTTACTCCTACGCGATTGTACTCGTGGGATTTTAAATTGTGGAATAACAGTCGTCAAACCTCGCCCGGGACACTTCGATGATTAAAATACTGACAAGTTTGAGGGACAAAGGGGAGAGATGAAAAAATTTTAATGTCAAGTCGATGTTAGTAGCCAATGGAGAAAGAACATTTGCGCACAGCTTTCTCTACGAGAAAGTTCTTTCATCGATTTTTGGCTTTCTTATAGAGAAAGCTATGCGCAAAATGATAATAAATGAAGCTATGTGCACCTACGTTGCACCATTTTTTCATAATTATGAAAACCAAGTTACCTCTATGAAGCAAACAAAACAATCTTTTTAAAAACTATTGATAATTTAAATATACTTTTCAATTATCATGTAGCATAAGAAGCACATGATTATGAAGTGTAATTGCGGCCTCGAAGATTCTAACCCAGGTAGCATTAAATTATCCTAAAGGCATCGAAACGATGTTGCACGAAAGTTACAGATAACTTTTTTCTTTAGCAATCGGATATCCTTTTGTAATACTAATTGTATCACTTAAGTCCCGCAGCATGTCAACATTTCGGTGACGGAATTATAACTTTTTGATATCAAATGACGGTTAGAAAAATGTTGCCATATTGCCACCTGTTAACAGTAAGCGAAATGACAACTTTATGATGTATACTAGGCAGACCTGAAAGACATAATTTGAAATGTTATGAAATCGATACCAAGTTTCCATAATCTAATGGTGATCTAAACGTTAAGTTATTGACAACATGTAACTGCTATCGAAATGTTGACTTGTCGCCATCCATCATACGTTATCGAAAAGGAAACTTCATGTAGTCTAATAAGCAACACGTAAAGACATCCTTTTAAATTTTATAAAATGAACTAACCTTTATGATAGCTAATAGTTATCTGAACGGTTACTTATAGACAACAGAAAAGGTTCACCGAATGGTATCTAATAAATGACATCCAATGGACATGTCTAAAGGATATCCTTTTTATGATTCGGAATGAATAGGGATCGATAATGAAAGCAATGCAACGAGAGCCGTCACACGAGAGGCCCGCGAAGGTTCCTGATCGAGACAAGGGAGCTTTGTCTATCCAAAGACGAGCTGATGTCACTCGGAGGGCTTCGTCGTCATCGATCGGGCGATCGATGGGCACTCTGGATCGAGACCCCGACTTGTGCAGTCGTACCTCCGCACACCAAATATTATAAAACATATTGTACTAAACTTACTGCGAGTTCCGTCAAAATATATATTCCGCAAGAATATTACTAACAATAAATTCAAAAAATATTAACATTGATGTTCTAACGCAAAAAGAGCATTAATGCTCTTTTTGCGTTATTACATTGTATATATATTGCGAATTAATAAGTAAACAAATAATTTTTCCAGCTGTAGTACATTAACAACATATCTTATTCCTAATTGAATCTGAGAATATCTTATTCCTGTTGTGAAAATGAATAAAGAATAAAAAGCATATCCCGTAGAATATACCATTCGACAGAATAGGACAAAGAAACGATCTCTCGTGTTTTTGGCGTGATTTAGGAATAAAACCCTATTTTCGAAACGGCCGTAACATTTTGTCTCTCTTGTCACTCGTATATCTCGATTTTCCACCTTTTTTCCCGCTGTTGACCAAAAAAAAAAAATGTTGAGACTTGGCGGCCTTTACGCGGTCACTCCCGCGACAAAGCCACTCCACAATTTTTCCCTCGATGAAAAAACTCGCTGGATCCTCAAAAAGAAGTCGATCAATAATTGGTAAATCGGGAAAAAAAGTTTAATAACTTTTATCAGTTTTTTTCGTTGAACGAGCCCGAATATTGCACTATTTACTTACTTAATAGGTCGGTGACAGCTTTGGATGTTGAATACTTCTTCGGCCAGCGATGGAGTAAATCTGCAGTAAATCTGCAGTAAATCTGCAAGAAATTTCCATAAAAACTCCTCAACCAAGATGTGATTAGGATTAGGTGGATTTACAATAATTTTTTATTGCTTTTTTTGCGATAGAAGTCTTTTGACTTCTATCGCACTTTTAATTTTCTCCTCGTTACTAACCTTAAAAAAATTGAAGTTTTCATATCGCTTCCTCATAAAAGTTGAAGGTTGAAGGTTGAAAGTTGAAATTTTTATATCACTTTCTCATACCCATGTAGGTTTTGCCGATGGAACGGACGCGGCCGATGGTCGGGCTGGTGTTGGCGTGGCGATTGTCGAATCCCCAACGCTCGGCAAATTTTCGGCCAAGTATCGACTCACCAATGGTTAGTCTAACAATTTGCGGCTAACGCTCGGCCGCATTTGACTTGCCAATTGTTGGTTAGTCGATTTGAGGCCAATCAAATCGCCTTGGCTTGTTCGGCCAAGTAGTTGCTTACCATTGGTTGGTTTGATACTTGGCGGCCAATGCTTGGTCCAGTATTGACTCGCCAATTGTTGGTTTGTCGATTTGAGGCCAGTGTTCGGCCGAGTATGAACTCACCAAACATTGATTTTCCGATTTTAGGCCAATGTTCATCCGAATATTGATTTGCCAACAGATGGTCTGTTGATGCATGATCTCACGAACCATCGGTCTACCGATGTCAGGCCAATGTCTGACCGAATATCGAGTCGCCAACTGTTGGGCTACCGATGTGACGCCAACATTGGACCATCAATCATCGGCATACGCCGTCAGATGGCGCTAACGCAAGTTGTTTCTCGCAAGCGAAAGTGTACCCGAGCGTCAATATAAGAGCCTGCGAAATGACACCTTTTACAACTTTTACAAAGTATATATGACGTACTCGGCAGTCAATAAATAGTATATAATAAATCATATTGTATATTGGCATTGAAATACCAATATACAATATGTATTGCCAATACATTGACTGAGTATGATTGTTTTGAGTGTTCTCGCAAGAGAAAAGATATAAAATATAATCTCTTGCAGATATGCGAAGCATAAAAGAACGGATATTCCAACTTTTGTAATATAAAAACGTATTGCCGAAAAACCACATGAAACCTATAGAGGGCCGACATCAACAATCAATTGTCGGCTGATCCTCTTCATCGACCTTTGGGCCAATATTCGGTGCCAATATTGGCAAGTACTTATCATCCAAGGTTCCGTCGATGATTGGGCCAAGCTCGTATGCCAATGTTGACAACATCGGTACCAAGCTTCGCCCAACCATTGGCCACATCCGATCACCCTAAATGGGTAATGGCCCTTTATTCGCAAAGCTCCTTCTATGAGAAAGCATTTACTAT
This sequence comes from Stenichneumon culpator, assembly GCA_964017025.1. Taxonomy (NCBI): domain Eukaryota; kingdom Metazoa; phylum Arthropoda; class Insecta; order Hymenoptera; family Ichneumonidae; genus Stenichneumon; species Stenichneumon culpator. The sequence goes on along the minus strand of OZ024781.1, from coordinate 1,366,292 downwards.
ATTTTTGGCTTCCTCGTCGAGGAATAAAGGGCCATTATGAGAAATTGATATAAAAATTTAAACTTTCAACTTTCATGAGGAAGCGTTATGAAAATGTCAATTTTCAACTTTTTTTCAACATCAACGTCGTATTAAACTTTCAGGCAAAACTGCTAGCTGACTCCGGTTTAGCCTGAAAAATACACCAACCCTACGCTTTTGGTCAAAACAGGTGTAGGATCTGTGCTCAGCGCGAAAAATACATAGAATTAAGTGTTTCAAATTTTTTTTCGACCTTTCAACTTTTACTCGAGAAATTCAAATGACACCACTTTATCTAATTATTTTAACGTCGTCATATCCATCTTTTTGTATATTTCTTGCCGTAGAACATGATCAGTCTGGTGAGGTACGCGAGAGAGTGCGGACGTGTTTACGAAATTCTCCGCGAGCATACACACAGTTAAGTGGGGATTACAATACCGTAACCCATATTGAATATGGGAAGCGAAGGGTCAGAGTGGGAGGACCCGCCAACCGACTCTTCTATCTCTCAAGGTTTTACTACGGTAAAACCGAGAGGAAGGCCACCAAAACGGAAAAAAAATTTGGAAAAACCAAGCACCTCCTCGGACAGCCAAGCAGAGAAAAAACGACGACAACCAATCAAAGAAACTCAAATCAACTCACAGGCATCTACGGCAATAACAAGTCTACACCCAGCAACACCTCCACACAACAACAGAGATCAACCACCAAGAACAAAGGACACGGTAACCTATAAACTGTTATTTTTCATCAATTCGGGCAAAATCAAAACCCGAGTCGAAATGGCAGAGCAATGGAGCAAAGTAGCGCCGCTGTGTAGGGATATCATACTCCAAACGTCAAAAGGCTTTCTTCTGAAAACGAACACTCCGAGAGAACGATTAATGAGTATGCTCAACAAACTCAAGCAGGAAAAAATTATCGACAGCTTCTCGGAGACCGTTGCCCACAGTAACGAGCGCGCGCGAGCTCCCCCGCCTGAAACGTTCGCAGCTGTAATAACTCAGGTTGATTTTGAGATAGACGACGATACGGTCAGCCGAGCACTGACCAGCAATAACATCACACATCGCTATTGTAAGAGGATTATCTCGCGAGCCACGGGTAAACCAACAACTCTTATAAGAGTGATCACTGGGACCGCAGAAGCGTTCCATAAGCTTATGAAGGAAGGATTGTATCTACTCAGTAAGCACTTTCGAGCTTCACCGAGCACCCCCCCGCTGCCTCTTCCGCAACCATGCGCCAAGTGTGGACAATTTACACACGCCACTGAGAACTGCACCAACAACATCCGGTGCAGCAAATGTGATGGCGAACACAGAACGGAGAAGTGTAGTTCAAATCTACCGATGAAATGCACTGCGTGCAACACAACGGACCATGTTGCGTGGTCCGTAAAATGCCCAAAACGCCCTAAAAAACCTATTGAAGGCATCCCCAACACACAAATAAAAGCACTCAACAAAAAAAGCAAAGACGTAGATAACCAAGTTAAAAAAAACAGTCGTATACATGAACCAATCACCACCCACGACCTCATAGTTAACACCTACATACGTAAAATCAACAAACCATCCGCAACAAACAGAGCAGAACTGATTCAAAAACTGAAAACCCGGTTCATTAAGGAATACAGCATAGACACGACGGTAGTATTCTCAGGCAATTGGATGTACATACTGATGGTGGACATAGAGCATCCAGAAGTACCATCTCCCACCCAACCAATCGCTCAAGCAAGCTGCACAGCAACTAACAATGGCGCTTAAAATTCTTTACTCTAACGTGAACTGCTACCGAAATAAAGACCATCTTATCAAGAACGTTATAGAAGAAAATGGAATTAATTGTACGGCCCTGGTTGAAACTAAAAACAACCCCAACACCAATATTACATATAGAAACTGGACAACAATAACTCAACACGGGAACGTGATCGACCAAAACATAAGAGGAGGAGCGATATTTCAACTTCACCCGGGAACAAACATGCGAAAGGAAAATCCGCCAAGAATCAACGACGCTCGGAACAATGCACTCCATGTCTCGATCCCATTTCTTGAAGACCGACTGCACATTTTTCTAATATATGTACACAATAACTCGCTAATCGAAAGCACTATCCTCACCAAAAGCAAGCTATATAAATACGCGATCCTTCTGGGAGATTTCAATCCAAACGCCAGAAAACGTGTACAAATCAGAGAATTTATTCAAAGCTCAAACTTCACTCAAATCACTACACCTCCAACGTACATTATGCAAAATAGCAGAGACACTACACCGAATCTCATATTCTGCACACGAAATATTAGGAATAATATTATCAACACCGAAGTTATACCGGATATTGGAAGCGACCACCTATCGATTATATTAACAATTGACACTGGCAGGCCCATAGTTCAAACACCAGAACCCGAAAAATATAACTTTAACAAAGCAAATATGGTACAAATTAATAGAGAAATAAACATATTCCTTGACGCTCATGCGGAGGAACCGATATCCGATGGACTCATAGACCACTTTAACACCAAGCTCACCGACATAGTTGCCGAAAACACGCCGAAGTTTAAAAAAAATTATTTTCTACACGAACTCCCACCGTTCATCGTGAGACAGATTAAAATCAAACGCCAACTCTATAGAGAGTATCAAAGAAACCAGTGTAATTTATTCAAAGCGAAAGTTAATGCGTTTAACAAAAACATACAACAAATGATAATGCAGTTCAAAACGCACTCGTGGCTTAAGGCGTGCGAAGAAATCCGGCAAACTGAAGGTAAAAACTATTGGCAAACAGTAAAAAAGCTAACAAAATACAACCAAGCCTACAACACGCCAGCAAACATTAAAGTAAATGGTAGAACACTTACATCCAATACGGAAAAAGCGGAAGCCTTTGCCCATCACTTCAAAAACACATTCAACTTCAACAACGATCCAATCTTCAGCGACACAAATCTCAGAGAGGTCTCGAATTGGTACGAAGACTATTTTAATCAGCCAGCCATCTTAGATGAAGAGTACAGAAACGTAACGACAGCAGAACTCGCAGCAATCTTGCAAAAGTGCAAGAATACCTCTCCAGGCATTGATAATGTACCTATCGGGATAATCAAAAAATTAAGCCAAAAAGCCTACCTCTTCATTACTGACTCACTCAACTTCTGCCTGAAAAACGGACACTTTCCAACACTCTGGAAAACAGGCGTAATCATCACTATACCCAAGCCCAACCAGGATCACAGCATAATCAGCAACCACCGTCCGATAACACTGCTACCGTCCATCGGAAAAATATTCGAAAGAATTGTTAAGGCCAGAATTGAAAAAGCAATAGGACCAAGCATTCCCGAATATCAATTCGGATTCAGGACCGGTAAATCGACACTGAATGCGCTCACTGTACTAATCTCCAACGTAGAAGCAACCAAACTCGCCAATAAAAAATCAGCGGCACTTTTTTTGGACATCGAGAAAGCCTTCGACAGCGTATGGCACAAAGGATTGCTATTTAAATTACACCAACTTCATTGTCCCCAATATTTAATACATACAACAAAAAACTTTCTGCAATCACGGACACTAATAGTCAGAATGGCAACAGCAAAATCAGATTCTTTCACACCACAGCAGGGGGTTCCACAGGGCTCACCGCTGTCACCATTATTATATAATATATACTGCAACGATATGTACAACTTCAATCGAATTAACAAAGACTCCATCAATCTCAGCAATTACATACTGCAATTTGCGGACGATACGGTGCTAATTACTCACAAAAAGACTCTACAAAAAACTACCGATGCACTTCAAAAAGCCGCAGACAATATAGAAACTTGGTTTAATAACTGGCGACTTAAACCAAACCCAAGGAAATCACAACTGCTCATTTTTAATCACCAAATAACCCCGCAATCACCAAAAATACGTCTATGCAACGTCGATATACCAGCTGTACAATACGCTAAATACTTAGGAATACATATTGACCATAAATTGAATTTTAATCACCACTTGCAGCAATGTAAAAACAAAGCGACACAAAGAGCCTCACACTTTAGGAAAATTACCTTTAAACACCGCGAGATACACATAAAACACTTATCCAAGATGTACAAAGCTATATGCAGACCCATCCTAGAATACGGCCATCCGATTTTTTTGAACTGCAAAGAAGCAGCAATCAATAAGGCAAAAACTGCTGAAACCTGCGCAATCCGACGCTTGACACGCATCCGGCACCCGGCAAACCCACTATATAATCCTAGAAATACTCTCCTCTACGAACTTTCGGGCATTACTCCTATAAAAACCAGAACACAGGAACTATCTAGAAGATTTGCTGAGACTCAAATACAGAATATAAAACCGCTTTGCATACAACTCGAAGAAAATGTACCACGTAGATTTAAATATCCCATTCATACAACATATCAACAATTAGAAATAATGGTCAATGAAATAGACAACTGAACATTTACTCTTACTAATCAGTAAGAGATACATTCACGCAAGCAATGAAACGCCAAAACAACGTTTTAATATTCATGGCTGAAGGACTGCGGTCGATGGCCAATTGGCAATATACTGTAAAGAGGTAAAGAGGAAAGTCTATTAGGTTTAAAAAAAAAATCTGTTACATGTTATGTATTGTTAATAAACTCATTACTACTACTAGAACATGATAGGTCCCTAGGTTTTTCCACGATGCCATCAGGAAGCAAAAAAATCACTGTTTGAAAAATCCGATAAATCAATTTAACTTCCTGTTGTACCCCGGGTATTTCAATACCTCGATTATTAAGGCAAGGTCATTGCACCGGAATCGAGGTATGCAGCTGCAGGCGACGACCGCGCGTCGTTGCGAAACAATAACGAAATCCACCGTACAGTCGAGTCAGCATTTAGGCAAACGCGTGTAACTTGACACCTAACGCAGCATTTAGGCAATCGCGAGCGACTCGGCAAGTAACGCATCAGCTCAGGAATTGCTGAGTCAGCTATTGGGAAATAATCGACGATATCGTATTCTACCCGGAAACGAGAATTGTTTAAACAATTAGCAACCTGACGAAATATCTGACATCGACTAAAATTAAGCTGACGTGCCTGCTCTTCCATCCATATATAGGGAACCGAGAGGCACCCAACAGTCACTTCGGAACTCCTGATTCTGTACGGTTGGTTACGTTTTGCTTGTTACTTTTTGTTGGTTACGTTTTGTTAGTTACATTGCGATTCACGTGACAATTACTTGTGCAAGGGCACGCAATTCGGTATTAAGTGATACTACTAGTTCGGACAAGTTCTTCCACGGGAAGACCACTGTACAAGGTGTACTCGATACGATTGGTAATAAACTCTAATTAACGAAGATTTCTGTAATAGACTCTAATAAACATTGTCGTAATAAACTATTTGGAAGATTTCTCTAATAAACTATAATAAATTATAAATTGTGCGATTATAATTCTCTTGGGTTCTAACCCTTAACTGGATAAATCCCGAATCATAAGAGCTAACGGCTCTCCCGCAGAACCCAGAGTAGCTGATTGAGTTTCTGCGGATATAACATTCCGCTCGTCAAGAATGGGCCTTTCCACCCTCGTTGCAAGCATGAAATAGGGACTTTTTAGCGTAATCCTGTGAAATACTCGTGTGAAAAACGTTTTCTTAACTCGTGTGATTGCAACACTCACCTTTGGCTCGTGCTGCAACCTCACACGCGTCACAAAAAGTTTTTTTCCAGGCTACGCTAAAAAGGCCATATTTCGTGCCTGCAACGAGGGTGGAAAGTGGCCGATTCTTGACGAGCGGGCACAAAAATGATTTAGCGGGCAAAAAAGTGATTTAGCGGACAAAAAAGTGAGCCTCAGTAAACGGGCTCGGAAACTCCGAGAGGAAACTTCGTGCCAATATTCGAGAGAGACGGCTAGTTACCCGAGTAGATTCCTGAACGCGCCTCTACACCTATAGATTGTGCCGTTGCAGGCATAGAAATATGCCCACTTTTTAGCATAGTCGGGAAAATAATAGTAATTCCACTCGGGAGGAAGCGCATTTTCACCTCGTGTGAGTTTCTGCTCTCGCTTCTCTCGGGCATCAAATTTTACACTCGGTGAAAAAACGCACTTTCCTCCCTTGTAGCATAATGTACTATTTTGCACTAATATCGTAATGTAATCGCCATTAATATTCAGATAATAAAAAACCTCGAGCGGTTTTCGGAGGGAATCGAACGACATAGACTTCGTCCAGTGTTTGTCAGTCGCTGTTGCGTGCATTGTTCGTCTACAGATTCATGTTACGATAAGTATTTGACATGGGCTTCTCGACGGGAATTTTTAAAAAATTTGAAGGATGATTTACCGGAGCATGTTACTCAGCAATTAGTTACAAAACAATTAGGACAAAAATTCTCTATGCGGCACTACCCGCGAAAAAATGATCATATCTGATCAGATATGTCCATATTTGTACAGATATGATCTGATCCGATAATATATGATCATATACTATCAGATATGAACATATATAAGTCCCTGTATGATAAGATCGTGTTTCATATATGGTAAGATAAGATCCCGTATGATCAAATCTGTTCAGACATGAATTCGTATCTGATCATATATGATTATGTATGAATTATATCTGATAATATATAAGCGCGTTCTACTTATATGAAATTATATCTGACCATATATGATCATGTATGATCATTTTTGCCCGGGTATGCAATTTTTGTCAGTGTGCGTGATGAACTGCCCACATTTGGCAGAGTTGAGAATTTATTGATAGCGAATGGAACGAAAGTGATAATTTTTTGATGCCCGAAATATCACTCGTCCGAATTCGATGATCATTAGTGCGCATATAAAGTAATCTTGCCATCTACCGAGAAAATTATTTAGGCAACTGAGCTGATAGAATTCAGCCCTCAAATAATTGTCCCAAATACAAAAGGAAATGGAGATATAGTTCCACGGGATTATTTTTAACTGGCAGTTATTTGTATTGTTATATCGCTTCATAATGTATAAGACAATTGCTTAACTGTATAGATGTATAAGTTATATAGTACTGTTCCAAAATAAATATTCCGATTGAAACTAAATAACAAAGTGTACTATATATCGAAAAGATTATAATTATAATAATTATTGCCTTGCAAACAGTCAATAGTACAATAATAAATTGCAAGCCTTCTTAGTATCTCTGATATTAGAAGATCACTTATTAGATCAGGATATTTAATAGTATATAATTCGAGATTGTACTGAGTCCTAGTATCTCTGTTATTCAAAACTCATGTAGAGCCAATAGTATACGAAGATATTCAAAAAGTTGAACACAAGATTGTACATTTCTTAGCATAATAAAAAAATTATGCTAAAAATTATGCTAAAACAACATCCTTCAGTACAATGCGGTTATACCTAAGCGAGCAATGTGAGATTGTTGGGATTATTATTATCTGCAGATAGTATGGGGCAATATATTATCAATACTTACCTAGTCAAAAGATACAAATTAGTCCTATCTCTATACGAAAATAAAATGATACTAGGTAGTGTTTTTCTGCTATCCAATAACATATATTTTGTTCAGTGTAGCTTTCTAATGTAATATACTTTTGTGTTCGAAACTCCTAGGAAAGACGATTTTCCGTAATTATTTGGCATCCTCATAGAGAAAACTTTCTCAATAAGGGAAAATAATCGAGTCTAGGTTTCTCAATTTTCAACGGCCCAACCATTTTGTCGGTTAAAAGAAAAATTTGATCTTAACATCTAGATCCTAGTCCCATTTCTTTGTTACTACATTTATGCCAAGCATCCACAAGTAACTCGACCTGTGTACAAAGTAGTGCCCCTTCAGCTTGAAAATCGTGCACACGACATCGGTCACAAATGGTTTTTAAAAAACCAAAAAACGATATACTGATAATTTTTGAATCTTTTTACCAATTTCACCCAAATTTAATATCAAACAACCTTGGCAATAACACGCACGCGTACCAGACTTTTTTTCTAAATGGGATTTTCGTGCTGTTTCGGAACATTCTGACCACGCTTACATAAAATTTTTTTTAATAAAGTTTCACAAACGAAAGGTTCCTCTATAAAGCAGGAAAAATGAAAGGATTTTCATTTTGTATTTCAGTAGTCCCAAGTTTGATCTCCAGTTCAATATATAACTCAGAAAATAAAGTTCCAACGTAAGTTGAAACTCGAGATTCAACTTGGTACTATATAGTAAAACCTCGATTATCCGAACTCCATTTTATTTTATCCGAACCTTTATTATTGGAACCATGCCGCAAAATTTTGTTGTTACATATCGTCGAGCGTTACTTTGTTGCAGGCGTGTGCAAATTTGTATCTTGCGCTTATACGTTATACCGCTCGCGCGACTGAGAAATTGGCCGCAAAAAAACGCGTTGGATTGATACGACAACCAAAAATTGACGACTTTATAAAAAAGAATGCTTAAAGTAAGCGTTTAATAATATGTTCCAAAGTATAAACATTGTTACGAATATGTAGCTGACTATTCGTTGAGGCACACGATATTAGTGAGGTTTGACAAGAGACGAACGAACGGACGATCGATAGAAGATCGATCGTCGTGTAGAACAGTATTGATCGGACTTTCAGAGTAAACAGACGTTTGACAGTTCGTGTTTGAGATATTTAGCTGCCATTGTACATAATAATAACCGCCCCAAAACCTAATACGCGCGTTATTCATTCCCTTGGACGTAACATTGGTGTCAGAAGTGTTTGACGAACCTACAAAGGATATTTATTCGCGAGGAAACGAAGACACAATTAAGAGTCTAGATGACTCTCCCTGTGAACGGTCGTTACAAAATTAGAGTCTAGATGACTCTCGCGGGGACGGACTGAACTGAAAATTTAAGTCTCGATGACTTGTGGTGAAAGGAAAATGGAAAACGAAAAATTGTGATCTCGATGACACAGTGTAAAATTCTAGAAGAACTCCAAGTCGGTGGAAGCAGGTTGGATGGAACTGCCAAGGATTGACACAGGCAAATGAAAGTTACGTATTTTTGGTTTAACGATGCACTTATGACGGTTGTGCGAGGGATTAGTGATTCTTCTCCCTCATGTGATCGGCCAGGGTTGTCGATTTGTCGAGTCGTGTTTCGTTAGATAAAATTATTTCTATGAGTATATTAGCATTGAAAAAAAAAAAAAAAACTGGAGGGTGTTGAGAATTGCTCAACTGGAGCTTTTGGACGGCTTTTTGGATTTCCGTTGGGTGAAAAGCGTCCTGGTGGGTTTCCAAAGAATTCTTTTTGAAGGGTAACTACCCATGTGGTAAAAACCAAAATTAATGACGTAGTATATAGAATTCAAAAGCTTCCTCGTGCAAAATTAAACATTGGAGAGTAAGGGAATTAATGGTGCCAGTTCAGAGAACGTTAATGGAGGGAAGTGATGGGATTGCTTGGCTGGAGCATTGGACGCTTATTCACAGTGCACCGTCTAAAGTGTAGAATAGCATCCTGTAAGGGTTTCCGGAGAATCTGGTACGGTGAATGCTGAAGAACCAACTGGGCTTGGTTGGGGATTCGGCGGACACTGGGTCGGGCCCCTCTGGCTGTGGACCCGAGACAGTCCGTTAACCAACTTGAATTACTGATTATAATTCTTGTTGGTGGAGTGTTTCGGATTCCCGAGAGATTGAGATCGAAAGATCGAGCCAGTTCGACTTTGAAGATCAGCTGTCTGGGAGCAGTACGAGGGTGCACGCTTACTGTTCCGGTCCAGGCAGTGGCCGATATGATTATATATAAAAAAATATATATATATTTCCTCATAGCATTAACGTGCGGATATTTCCGGGTTGCGAGATCGTACGAACACAATTAGAAAAGATTAGAGAATTTAATTAATTGACATTGGTAACAATGCTGGATGAAAAGTTGTTGAGATTGCTCGGTTGGAGCCTTGAAAGGTTTCTCTTTCCGAATAGGAAAGAGAAAAACCGATTTCCGATTTATGAGTGTATTGAGTTACTGGCTGGAGTCTTGGGCTTTGCCCTGGAAGGATTTCCGAGTTTCTTGTCAAGACTGCCTCCCGGTGGGCCTTGAGCGTTGTAACATTGTATTGGTGGCCACAATACGTTGTTATGGGAAGCGCTCTGAAGGGTTCCCGAGGAGTTTTGGGTTGCAGATTGATGGTAACACTGTGGACAAGTTTCGGGTGCACACGAAATTGTTCGGAAACAGTGGAACAGTGGTCGATATTAGAATGGAGAAATGATTTGGCTTGGCATTGACATCAAAGGTCGTGCATTCTGGCAATTGGTCAACGATGATAGGTTCATCTTTTTTTTAATGTAGTTGCGCCATAGAAACACGTTCATAGAACTGAATAGCGAAATAACGTTGCGTAGTGAGGGAAGCGGATCCCTATTATTTTAAGATATCTACGCGGTTGTAATGTATGTCACAGGTTTTCCTGTATTCCTGAGTTTTCTACACTCCTGTCTCCTGTCCTTACGAGTGAAGTTTGGAACGAGAATATGGAGTTACCGACTACCTGGGGATAATCTCGACGAATATGGAAACTGATCGACAGATGGCTTAGACCCGTCGATGAAGAGAAGACGACAATAGAAGATAAATTTTTATGCAATGAAGTATTTACGGCTTAAATGAAGTATTACGGGTTGACTTGAAATGCGCTTGATAAAGACTGGTATAGGACAGCATTCAAACAAATTAGCTCAGATTTGACAAAAACTGGTATAGGACTAAATGAGATTATTCAATTTTGTAAACGCTGTCCTTCCCAGGGTTTTTGGCCATGATTTTCCCTGTGGACGTGGGCAATGTCAGAACAGCGTAGGTAGAAAAATATCAAATGAATTTAGAATAATGGACCGTGGCACATCATAAGGTGGACTAGGAGTTGCCGGGGCGGCAACTTAGGAGGAGGGAAGTAGTGTTACGAATATGTAGCTGACTATTCGTTGAGGCACACGATATTAGTTAGGTTTGACAAGAGACGAACGAACGGACGATCGATAGAAGATCGATCGTCATGTAGAACAGTCTTGATCGGACTTTCAGAGTAAACAGATGTTTGAGAGATCGTGTTTGAGATATTTAGCTGCCATTGTACATAATAATATTCGCCCCAAAACCTAATACGCGCGTTATTCATTCCCTTGGACGTAACAATATAATGTTTGTATGCGAATATATATACAAAAATAACTAATATTCATTGCGTATGTTATTATTATAATATTTTTTATTCATAACTCGATTATCCGAATAATCGTTAATCCGAACTGGTCTCGGCCCTAATTGGTCCGGATAATCGAGGTACTAATGTAAGTTGAACCCTACGGATATCTGTAAGTGCTTGTTTTGTTATCGGCTGCATGGAGCCTTAACAGGTGGCAGCACAATGTGGACAACGGAAAAATCGATATTGTTATACCGAGCAAGTAACTCAAGGGGTAAAGTACCCTATCGACGAGACTCTCTGCCCGGGTAGTACCGTCAGTGGAGCTCGACGAAAAATCCTCCATCGACCAAGTTCTAAAGTTCAACGCGCCTCTCAACCTCGAAGCGAATTACTCAACGAGCTTTAATTAAACTCTGCGAGAACTATAGTCATCCTGCTAGTCGATTAAAACTTTACAAGTCATACCTCTACGCCCACTCGTAGAGGCTACCTTATCAACACGTGGCCCCGACTTCTCGTCCGTTAGACCCGTTCGGTACGGTTTCGGAAGGAATTACTTATAAAGGATTAAGTAAGGTGCTCGCACATAAAACAACGTTTGCCGTTTTCCGTCACACAGACGAGTCGATCGGACCAGATCGGGAACCAATACGCAAGCATCAGCCAAGCACAGCTATGTGTCGATACGGCACGGCCTGTCTGTGTTCCATACGTACTTTTGTCTGCGAGCAGCTTTAATCATTGAATTCGCCAATGAATTAAGCACCGAGGTTCTCATCGTCTACTTCGTCGGGCGACGGTTCACTCGTGCCTTCGAAACTGATGTAAATTTGGAGGCCTTTTTTATTCTTCTCTTTCATCTTTTTCTTCTCATTTTGTGCTCAAGAGAGCTTGATCTCATCATACGAAACTCTCAGGCACTCTGTGTAACCGCTGTTTCTCGCGGCCTGACAACAGCGATCCCCTCGTGTTCGAAAATAGCTGGCTAGCTCCTCGCTATGTGTCTCGGTAAACTATTCGTCGCTCTCCAGCTCTTGTGTACTGAACCTGTGGTGAAACAAGATTTAAAAAAACAACAAATTTGCAACGAATTTACGTTAGCATATATATGTGCTAATATATATATGCTATGTGTGTGTGTGTGCACGCGCGCGCGCGCGCACGCACACGCACACACACATGAAAGAAATGATGTGAAAGAGAGAGGGAGACGGGGCTCTAATTATTTTTGGCAATGAGTTCTGGCACGCGCATATAGACTGGCTGGCTGGCGAGATTTTAAGCTTGACGCTTCGACTGCTGGTCGACCCTTCGTGAAGCTCGGGGGCAAAGCCAGTGTCTACGTCTCGACTTAGCTTTTTCACGGCCAAGAAGAGGCTCGCCCGCGCTTTAGCGTTCGTGGCGCTCTCTTCGTTCCTCTATCGCCAGTTTGTATAGCTTTTGCTGTAATATACAGTGCAGAGTGCGCGAGCAGGAGACTCGGGAATGAGATTTTTAGAGATCTTGGGACAGAGAGGGATTTCTCGCAATGTATTTCGGTACTCGGAGCTGAGCTAACGGGACTTGCGGGTTTCCATTTACTGTTCTCCAACGTTCAATTGCTTTTCAGTTCAACTGACAATAAAGGAGTTAATAGTTGTCCTATCGAAGGAGTTCATAAAAAAAATCGTCTTTCATAATTAACAAACAAAAAAACCCTCCAAGGTTCCCGGGGTGTCTAATGAGTTTTCAGCAACCTTCGTCGGAGGCCTCTCGAATTCCCCCGTCGTCTTCTTACGAAAGAAAGACATCGAAAACTTACGACTACCGTCTGTCTTTTGTTTATGCACCGAATCTCGTTAATCCGCGCTAGGCAACATCTGTGCAATCTACGTAAGCACGATCAACATGGCCGTATGGTATAGTCGCATCGACTTCCAGAGCCACACCACATTAATAATAATAATAATAATAATAATAATAATAATAATAATAATAATAATAATAATAATAATAATAATAATAATAATAATAATAATAATAATAATAATAATAATAATAATAATAATAATAATAATAATAATAATAATAATAATAATAATAATAATAATAATAATAATAATAATAATAATACGTAAGCACGCCGACCGGAGCCGAGGCTAGATCATAAACTAAACTCATTTTCCATCGACGTTATCGTAATCGTCAGTCGATACTCTCGAAACTCCTAAACTATTATGTTATCGCGGAGAGCGACGACAATTTACTATTTTTATTAACATTTCGCGGCACAAAAAAAACAATGCCTCATCTCAATGCAGGACAACAGTCCGTTTCGGCCCCTTCTCTACATACCCGGGATAAAAAGGGACGATGATGTTGATCGGAAAAATGTCGTATTTCGAAATGAAAAATATTTTTGCACGTGCCCTTTCGGCATTGTGTTTCAATTGTCAGCCAGTAGAATTTTTGAGTCTCAGCCAGTAAACACCTACCGTTCTATGTTTACAGTAAGGTACACAAGCAAAACTATATACACACCCTTGGTGCACAGAGAAAACCCGATTTGCGAGATTCTGGTTCGCAGCCTCAAGAATTTATATTAATGCATCAAAGCAAGACGGCGATGGCAGCCCCGGTCTAACGAACCTTGAAGACGTGCTGCTCGGTTTTCGGGTGCCAGTCTCGTGAGGCAATTTCACAATCGTACACACCGAATGACTCGCCCACAACAATCTTACGCGCCCAAGCAATTTGCAGCTTACTGCGCGCAAAGGCCGAATGACACGATTTTTTTTCAATCTTTTGTTTACCCTCGCTGGCTCAATATGTCTTTTATAAGATTTATTATCGTTATTTGCAAACAAAACATTTGTTCTTTTTATTATAGAACTGCAATGTCCGGTGGTGACGCAAAATATATATATATATATATAGCGAAGATAGATAAGTCCCGCTGACAGAGAGTTGCTCTAACGTCAAGTGGCTCTAACGACCTGACACGGCTCTTGTAGACGCGTTCGTCTTAATTAACATAACGCGTCCGCCTTCCAACGCTTTCCTATAGTTTAGCCCCGTTCGAAGACGCTTCTTCAACGTCAACGTTTCCGTCAACGTGGAGCGAAACGAGAGGAAATACCGCTCGTGTAAAACTTGATGATAAAAGTGTAGAACGGTATCCCCCTCAAGTTCTCGGGCACGATTATTATCGTCGTCGATCCGACGTGGTTGTCGTGTTTCAGCGTGTAATGCGAATCTCCCACACAGAGCTACAACCAGGAATACATTTCCGCGTGTATTTCTGGTGCATTTCTTTGTAGAAGTGCAATCCTAACCGCAGCCCAGAGCTATTTGAAAAGTCTCCGCAAAGTTTTCCAAGAGCAAGGTTTCTCAAAAATGGAGCGTATGATGAATGAAGAGAATCGCCAGTTCAACCTCATAAACAACGTTATATCGCATTTTCGAGTACTAGTACGGTAACACATTTCATTGGTTAAAATTGAAGGATGATGATAATATAAATGAACGTCTCTTTCAACTGTAAATTTTATTTATTACATATCATATTATATTGACGAGTATATTCTCCTTCCATATGAAAAAAGTTCAAAGCATAATTTAGTTAAACTATAACAATAAAAATCGTATTATCAACATATTATTTAAGACAATTATCCGGACGATATCATCTGTGTTACTGCCTATTAAAAGAAATCGATTAGTGTACAGTACGCCATAATGGTAATGATTGTGCACAGTATGACGGAGTGTCGCGGTCCCGCTTAGCAACGAGAAAAAAATACAAAAGAGCGAGACAGAAGTATGTAGCGAAGTACGTACACTCGCTTGGCAAAAAGGGAAGGAAATAAGTCATACTGTGCAAAACTCCAGCTGCCGTTAACGCACGAAATTTGGCTTATCGCGACGTCGAATCTAATCTCCGCGTGCAAAACGAGAGATTCGATCTGACGCTCGGTTCGCCAGCGATGAAAAATTTACTGTGCTCGATAAAATTCGCGTCCGCGAATTTTTAATCGTTGAACACTCTCGATAACGTTTTCGCTCTGCGACACTCGACAGCGAACAAATAAGCGATAAATCATTCCGAGTTACAAAATTGTTGGAACAAACGCAACGGAATGGGCGAGGTTCGAGGGTCCCCGAGGAAGATCCGCTGCCAGGGTTAAATAATTTTGGCAAAGACGAATATTCCTCTCACCAACATAAAACGCGCGAGAAACAAAAATAAGTATACCAACGCACCTGTCAGCGGTATACAAATCGTGTTATGTAACGCCACAGCGCCCAGTGTCCTGCTAGCAAAAATGCGTTTCGACAATAAACTTCAACCAGCCTCCGGTGCAAAGGTAATTCGCTTGCCCGAATGAAATAATCGTCAAGCGTGCCTCTCCACGGGATTGTCTTTGTATTTCTTATCAAGACAGTCACAAGTAGATTAAAAATGAAATTCAAATGTAAACCAGGTACGATCGATCGTTATCGCAGCTGTTCGCAATATTCCGGCTCGAATTCGCTGCGTATAGCCATCGGAGTCTACATATGTCACGAGCATAGATACGGACGCTCTATGTAGATTCGAGTAATTTCGTCGAATAAGCGAAAACTTGGATCGATCAATTGTTAAGCGAATTAATGGAATCGTCTCTTCGAGAGCTGCTCCCGGGAGCCAGTGTGTGTGTGTATATCGACGGGATAGGGCTCCATTCATTTAGCGCGAACCCTCGAGCGTGTGTAGTCTATTTTTTTTATTATCCATGAAGCCTCGAACACGAGCGACCGAGAGGGTAGGCAGGCAGGTATGTAGGCTCGAGTATTGATCTACCTCGACGCTTCGCGGAGCCTCCGTTCGAGTCCGACCTTTAACTGTCCCATTCGCTACCCCGGGCACCCCCTTCCGTGGTGGAAACCCACGGACTTGCAGCGACGCAAGAGGTTGGACCAGGGGAACGACGACTGCGCGGCACGAGGAGGGCGGAAGTCTACCGTCGAGCTAGAGGATGTTGGGATTTCCAACACGACCTAGAACAACGTGACCGGCGCACAGCTGATCTCGTCAGCATCGACGCAACCCCTCCCCGGCAAACACCGTTCTTTCCCACCTTGGCAAAATATTAAAGTTAATTCAGAAAATTCTATTCTTAGACGAGCATGTTTTTTTATAACACAAAGGATTTCACGAACGAGATACCCTCTATAATTACTTACACTACGATTATGCAGTATGAACTACCTAAATTGTGATTTTCAGCTAGTGATAGAAAAAAAAAAGATTATGTTTCGATCACATGAATTCGTGTCTACGGATTCAATAAAATTGCGAGCTGTCTCACGAGAAAACTTTACAAGACCGTAAACTCGTTTAATAACACTAGAGCATGTTTTTAGACACTGTTACGCTTCGATAATTTTAATTTCAAGCTGACGGTCGGTGACCTTGGATTCCGGGAATCCTTGTGCCTCTTCACGATCCATCGAACGCTCGTTGCGTAGCATCTTGGTGGGTATAAAAAAAAAAGAGCGGAAATGACGAATCTATCGAGAGCCGTGACTCGTGTTCAACGGAATTAATCGCCTTCCTACCGGTGACGAAACACTGGCTCAAAAGTATTCGTGTACTTACATCAAAGTATTATCCGTCCGTAGAGGCAAGGCACATAGGAGGATAAGATATTACGGATAGGATTAGAACAGTGTCGGGTTGACCGTGAAAGGGTAGGGGTAGCGACGGAGAGAAAAATTGCGCTGTCCCGGCCCGTGCTCTTGTGTACCACCGAACTCGCTAGGCTATAATGTCCGCACGAATGTAGAAACGGATGCCGGGAAAGGGATCGTGGAGGGGCCGAGAGGGAAGGCCGAGAGTGAGTGAGAGAGCAGCAGAGAGCGCCACGGCAGTTATAGCGAAGAGAGCCCCAGTGCACAGACGAGAATCGAGTCCGCGCCACTTCGTTCCCGACTCACGTATCCGTTTGACGTGCTGCACAGAGCTGCTCTCTGCGTCCTCTTCATTCGAAGCTACAACCCCCTGTCAGTGTTTCACGAAGGTGAGTTTTTTTCTTCTCTTTTCCGTTATCTCCAAAATCCATCCAATTTACTTTCGATGACAAAACGCAGCTACGATCTTATTCGATCCGACAGTGTCGAATTTAAACCCGCCCTCGTATTACTTATCGGTCTCGCGTTGCAGAATCTGAGGAGATTAGTGTGAAGAAAATGAAGTTTTGCTTATCTTAGATTCATTGCGATCTCGCAAAAGCGCGATAATCCGTCAACGTTTCGAGATTATATCTTCGCAGAAGCGGTTACTTTTTCGTCATCGATCGATTCAACCGCTGCGCTACGGGAGATACCATTTTCATATACGAATTCGTTGATCCGTGGGTTAGCCCATTATATGCATCCTTTTTCGTTGACTCTACGGCGAAACTCATATCGATCATTTTTCATTTAATAGTTTGCAATTTTTTTATGTTTGGCTTTTTTTTTCTCTGTGAAAGAACGTGAGTTTAGAATTGGCGACGGTGAAACGCGTAGAGACGTGCAGACGAGAGGCGATTAAGAGTCTATTCGAACGTCACGGGTATCGTTGTGTAACGCGAGGGGTTGGTCTACACGTATCGGGTCTCTAAGCTCATGTTTCGTACCTCCGTGCCCCCCCCCCCCCCACCTCCCCGCTTTGTTTTCTCTTCGTTTCTCTCGCCGTTCCAACTGTAAGCTTGACTTTCATACGACACACACAGTTGCCAACTCGTTTAACGTCTGAAATTTTCACACGTTATTTTCTACCAACACCTTTCATCTCTCTTTGTTTTTTTTTTTTTTTGCGTATCACGTATTCGTGACTCGCAAAAACATTTCTCTCCTTTCTAAAAATCGGATTGTTTTGCTCCCCTCGTACTCGGTATTTCCAGCGCGTCTATTATCCTTCCCGCTAGAAGCAAACCAAGGTCGGAATTCCCTCGGAGCTCGATCCGATAAAAGATCCCGGGGCAGGTGTATCCGAGGGAAAAAATCTCTGGCTCGCTCGCGACCTCCACCGAAAACCACCGACGCGCTTTCATGCTAATTGATTTTTCTCCCTCCGCGGAATTTTTTTCCTCGTTAGCGGAAAAAATAATTGAAAATCCCGTGTAGGGATAAACCCAACTGCTCATCTGGACGCGTTCACTCATCCACGCGATAATTGCAACAGAAATGTCAACCTGACAACTCGACGTGGTATTATTTTTCTTCGAAAGTTAACGTTTGTTTTCCGGTTTGTTACGTTGCTGTCGCTCGTAAGGAATCAATGCTAGTGACACGAACCACTTGATTCGCCCGAGACACGAAGGTCTTCATCGATTCGTCCTACAATGTAACATCGCGTTCTCGAAATTCTTATACTTTGTCCCGATCTTTAAGATTCTTCGTTAGTTTTGTGTGTGTGTGTGTGTGTGTGTGTATTTTAAATCAGTGCCCAATCGATTGGAAGGATCGTAACTTGCGCTTCACCCAACAACAAAGAAGTTGATCGATTCGTTATCCAAGCTTTTTTGCCAATAGAATGTTTTATGACGGGGTAATACCTCGATCGGTTTAGAAATCGTAACTTGCTACAGGACTTGCCGTTTGTTCCTCGCGAATTTCCGGTCAGCTATTCAACGGAGCGGGGGCTGGCGAGGCAAGGGCTGACTGGGTAGTTGGCTCTGTCAAAAGTATCGATGAAGTATTGAGAAGAGACAGGGCCTGGCTCAATCGAGTGGGTGCAGTACTGTTACGTAAGATCAGCGGTAGAACCAGCGGAACAGACGAGCTCGGGGATGTCCACGCCAGTGATTCTCAATAATGTATTATTCTCCCTCCCCCTCCATTTGCTCAACTGGATCTTTTTTTACTTGAAAAAAAAAAGAAAAAAAAAGGTGAAAGCCTTTCAGATAGTTCATTTCTCAGAGCAGTAATTAAATAAATACTGACTGCATGGAAATTAGAGGTAGAAAAAGATACTGCATGGCATTCCATGACTATCAATCGAATCGAAGAGTCTCCTGTTCGCCCGTTATTGTCATCATCGTGATGATTATGATGATGATGATAATAAGAATAATAAAAGAAGGAAGGGTAGAGTATAAATTGGGATGTCGAGTCGTTTACATTATCCTGCCAGACACATTATGAATTGTCGAGCTCGGTTAGGCGAGCAGTCGAGCAGAGCAAGAGAAAAAAAAGAAGAAACTACGGTTATACTGTTGTGAGGAGGTAGGAAGCGCGCGAACGGTGGCCGGAGATTCGTCTGAGCGACGATTGCATATGCTCGCATTATGAGTTCGGTAATTCAAAACGGAAATTGATAGTTGCCGGTCCTCTGGCCGCTTCGTCGTCGGCGTCCACGTGGGAAGAGTAGGAAGCGAGTGTACAGTCCTCTATGCCTCTCCTGGATTCCCGATTCTTTTCGATTTACCACGTAAATGTCCGTTAATTTTTATCTCACAGATATAGTTAAATCTTAATTCTGAGTTTATAAAAATTTAAGTTTAAATTGACCTGCCGTCAGAAAAAGCCAATGGAGGTGTCTCGGGAATAGCTCGGCGGTCGTTCGAGAATGATCGACGTCAAGGGATTCTCACGTTCCTCGGCACGTGCCTCCCTTGTTCTATTCCCGTATCCAAAACCCCCGAGAACCGAGAAGTCTTTGAACTCTCCAGACACTTCTGTTCCTCTTCCCTCGTGCAAATTTCCCTTACCTATTCCAACGCTTCCCAGAATATTCAACGTAGCCGAAATGTATTTATATACATTCGCCGGAGTCGGTGGAAAAACAAAACAATTCCTCGAGACCAGCGCCGGCGATATCTATAATTACAATTAGACAACGCTCACGCTACTCGTGTCGGCACGCTCCATAAAGGATTCTGTCTTTCAGTTTACCAAGATATCATACAATCAATTCTATAAGCTCGACTTGTATTCTCGATAAATAAATGTAATAAACCTTTGCGATATAGTTGAATGATGATATATATATATATATATATAAGCTAAATTTATACGAACGTATCGATTCATTATTATTATTGTTTATCACATGGTCGCATACTACTTTCGTGCTACAATTATGTTGTACCACGCGTCAAAAGAGAAGTCTTCGAAGAGTGACGATAGGCTGTGAACGTGCACTCGCGATTCAGGGACGCACATGTCCATCGAGTAACTGTTGCAAGGGCGCTTTCGCTTCCCAGTAACTTGGAAGCCACTGGAAGGAGCGGAATTATTGATAGTGGGTGCCGAGTGTGTACTGCCCTAGGTTGTATCGTCCTCGATGTGTAATAATATCGAGGCTTCTTCGGTTCGTTTATTATGGCCACCCACGTTTGTATGCGCTGTTTCCAAGCTCAACCTTGGCACCTGCGCGATCTTTGCACGGTCGCTGACAACTCGGTACGGGGACTCGGCCCAATCGCCCTTAGCGTCGGTTATAAACCAATAAAACATTTCGTCGAGCGAGAAATTGGAGACTGCCAAGAACATCGAATTCAATTCCCGGGCGACGAATAGATAGACAAAGAAATATGGTAGCACACGGTCTGGGCAAAGTTTGTAGTACCTCAAAAATAGCGCCGAACGAATAATTAATCTGCGACGATGTTTGTTAGACCGGAAATAAAAGGGTCGACGATATATACATATATATTTTTTAACTCGAAGGTGTTTCAAAAAATAGTATTTTCCATAGCCCCTCCACGGTGCAGAGCGCCTAAATATAATTCACCGGGTTGAATTCGTGGATTTATCGACTGCTCGTCTTTCATTGGTCTTCGACTATCGTTTCGGTACTTTAGTTTCGTTGTCCTGGTTTTTGGTCAACCGAAAAATTACGACCGTGAAATTCGTTCCATTTTGCGGGAACTTTCGAATCGATCAGCCCGTAACTGTTAATCCTTATTCATCCAATATTCAACTGTTTAAATTTTATATGAAAGGGTACCAACGGCGTATGGATCTCGAGAGAGACAAGATTCTTGATCTATTGCCCAAAGCACTTCCGGAAATCTCGCTTTTAGTAAACTACAACTATGTTACCGACACCTGCAAAGGAAAATCGTCGACTGTCGTGATTGCGCAATATTCCTATCTGCACGTCGATGTCGACGCCTCTCACGCGAAACCCTACTCTCCCAGCTTATTTCCCGCGGCGCTGAGAGATGGCAGGTCTTCACTCCATTATTATCGCAAATCGATAACGGTGATTAGAACAAAAAAAATCTCAAGCCATTTTTTTGTTTAATCTGTTATATGTCCGATACAACAGTTTACAACAGTCTGGTGAACCAAAATAAAATTTAGAAACTTTGTCTTTCTCATGAGCGAGCCGGCCCAGTCGTCGTTCTATGACCGTGTCGGTATAGAACGACGAAAGTCATAGAAGCAATCGAGTGTCGAAGCCTGTCGTTTATTGTTAGAATGCCAAGTCGAATTTAAATCGATCGCGTATGTGTATTCTTTCTTCTCGCTGTTTGTATTTACTACATTCCGAACAGTAGCTAACTGTGAACTCTATAGAGACTCTCGATCGTAGTTATAACTGTACTACAATGTCGAGTGGATCTATGCCGGCCTGATTTACATCTGCTTCGTTATTTTTGTCCCCCTCTCCCTTAGATACTTTTATATCTATACATTCCGACTCTTTCGAGGAGTTGCCTCACTAGCGAACTAACAAACTAATTGCAATGATTTCTCGTTGGGCCAACATAGGTCCTCGATCTGGTAACCGTGACATCGTGACTGACACCCGAATTAATTTTAGCGAGCGGCGAAGTCTCGGCCTCGTCAATTATCAAAGTTGCTCAATTAACTTGTCCCAATACTTGCTTGAACATTATTATTGTTATTGTTCCGACTATATTTAGGAAGAGTAAAATAATTTATTTTCTACGTAATACAGTTCTCATCGATTTATTTAATGTTATAATCGATAAAACGTGAGAAAACGGACACTTGGAATTCTCAATTTATTATACCCTATAGGCTTGCTTACTTCGGTGTGCTTTACGCTTATACAGGTTTTTATATGGATATAAAAAGTTTAGAAAAAGTTTTCATAACAGACACGGTTGCGACGCTTCGAGCGTCAGTTTCGTTGCGCGGGCCCTTGCACCACGCTCGATAAGTCCTTGCAGCCCCCCCCCCCCTCCGATACACTCTGACGGACGTTCGGTATTATTATTATTATTATTATTTGTATACTCCACTGCTGGCAAAAGACGACGATTTTGCCGCAGGTGAAACTAGATACCGAAAATTTATCGTGGTTGGGCGCGCTGCGCGGTTCGCGTATCTCGCTTCGGTAATTCGAGCTCTCTTCCTCGCGTTGCGGCTTCGAAGAACTTACGAGAAGAATAACAAAATAAATTTAAAAAAAAAAGTATATTAGTGCTCAATTGGCATCTTGCGTCGAAGTCTCAAGCAGCCTGCTGCTGACGTGCGAATGATCCAGTGAGAAGATAATAAAAGTAGAAAATAATAATTAAACCCTGTTTCTCACTAACGCAATAAAATCCGAGTTGAATAGTTGCAAAATACAGAGGCGAGGGGAAAAAACGACGTTTAGGCGCGGGAGAGTCCGTTTAAAATTACTTCGTGGAACGTGCGGTTGCAACAGAAACTGAAATTTTCATCCCGGTACAGCTGGCTGCCATTACGGTCTTCCAGAATTTCGCGTCCTTCGTCATTCTTCGAGCTCGTGAAACTTCGGGCTAGACGATATTCGTTCCTCTTCGAGGACTCCAATTCTCGTACGTTTTCACGGCTCTCATCTCCGTCACTTGCAGATGTGCGAATTCCTGTCTCATTCCCGCCTCCGCTATGTGAGACATTTTTATTTCTCAACTTCTTTTTTTTTGTATTTTTCATTCCCGCTGATGCGTGGATCGAATCGTTACACCCGGTAGCTATCAGTTCCTCGTCTTTTAACGCATCTCCCCTTCCACCTCCTCCCTCTTCTATTTACCGTGAGTCATAATTCCTGCAGCCTAATTGACAACGACGACGACGAACGAACGAACGAACGAACGAGTAGCAGATCAAGCGGAACTCTAAGCTCGCAGCTCTGTGTTCTCTCTCTGCTCGCTCGAGAATGGTATTTCGTGACGTTATTGCCCCGACAACGAACGTTCTTGACGACGAGAGTGGTGTTAAGTGCGAGCCTCGGTTTAACTGCAACGATAACCGAAGAACTCTGTGGTCTCGTCTCGGGGATCCTCGTGAAACAACTGACGATCCACCATCTCGTCACTCATCTCACAATACTTTTTATGCTGAAAAAGAATCCACCATTTTCCTTGTGCCCCTCAGTTCAAGTCTCTACGATCAAACGAATCATATATTAATTCGCGTGTAAGAACGAAGGATCCCTTGATTATCAATATCAGTCTAAGGTTTCGCGATAACCGTAGGCACCACTGAAACTCGCCCAATCAGCTTGGAATACAAGCGGCGAATCTGTACAGTCCTGTAGACGTAATAAAGTCGATTGTACACCGCGGCTATTCGCTATGTGTATTGTGTATACATGCAAACAGCTGGGTGTGCAAGTTGGGACTGAGCCGACCGGTAGGCGGCGCTGATAGAGTGCATGTATACGGCAATACACGCTCAGCCGACAGCTCTTCGAAGCTTCCTTTGTTTTGGTTCTTGCAATTACAAAAATTGTCACTGCAAACTAAATTACCATTAACTACTTTTCTAAATTGTCGATAATATTTGACGAATTATAATAATTAAAAAAAAACGACTCATCTTTAAACGTTTTCGAGCAATTCAAGTTCGTTTAATGTTGATAATATCGTGACCATGAAATATTGCCACTATTTTTTTTCTTCGTATCAAGGGTATACAGACGACACCCGTAACGTCAGGTGCCATAAAATGTATTGCATCGATTATCTCGATATCAAAAACGAGCATATCAGCGTCGGCATCTACAGTTCAAACAAGCGGAAAATTTCGAATCCGAGGACGAGCACAGATAAGACGCAAAAAAAAAAGTATATCTTCGAAATTGTTTGTCGAACCGTGAATTGGGAGCAGCGATGCCTTCATACCTGCACTGAGACGATATGAGCTCAGAGTCGATCAGATTGCGAGATAATACTCGAGGCAAAATAACGCTTGAACGTAACCGTCGCTGGATTTTTTTTTCTTGGACACGTCTCTCAGTTATCATTGTTATTATTTCGCAGCGGAAAAAAAAAATAAGCCCTAATGGATTTGCAATGTTGTCAGATAAGACATAAAATAAATAATAATAAAAATAAAAAGAAATGTAACTGTTTCATGACGGTCGTATAAGTGAAACGTGTCGAGAATTGTGTTTGTGCGAGACCGCGTAATCTGATACCGCGTAAGCTTTTCATTCCCATTCTTTTTAATCAACACACAAGAGCGGTGATGCCTGGCGCACGAGCACGTAATATCGGAGAAGGTGCACAAACTATAGGATGCCATAGGACTCGCTTACGTACGACGAGGGCCAGTTTACGACCACGAGCACTTATTTGTTCTTCCCTCGTTTTTTTTTCTTTCACCCTTCTGCTTCGTTAGCCCTCCATTGAGGCGTAAAAAAGGGAGAAACCGAAAGGCCAGGCATTGAGGCCCTCGAGGGTGTTTGTACGTGATAGGGCTGAAAAGTGTGCAGCGGCAAAGCTGCAAGAGCAGCGTGTGATATTATGCATCCCATTCGACTGTGCGATATCGAATTCTCGCCCACTCCCTTGCTAAACCCTTAATGTTATTTTACTTGTATCTCTCACCGGTATCCATTTTTTTTTTTCGTTCGAACACATCAACTAGCCGAATATTTGTCCGTAAAACAATAAACCAACAAGGAATTATATTACTGTAAAATGAACATGTTACGAGAATCTACACTTTGTCAGCCCTCAATATTCACCCACTTTGAATAGAAAGAAAATGTGGGGGAAAAATTAATAAACACACCCAATTGTACTTTTTTCGACGGCGTATAAAAAAAAGAAAAAGGAAAGAAAAATTGTTCCGAATAAAGTACGAAAATATAAATTTAACATATAAGTTTGCTCTCTTGACACTCTCCAAAATTCTCTTTTCTCTCCAAAATCGTAACATTCCCGGCTTCCGGCCATCTCTTCCGTTAAAGCTGCTCGCAAATAAAACTACGTATGAAACACAGATGGGTCGTGCCATATCCACACATAGTCATGATTGGCTGATGCTCGCGTATTGGTGTCCGATCTAGTTCGCTCGACTCGTCTGTGTGACGGAAAACGGCAAACGTTGTTTTATGTGCGAGCACTTAACTCGATGCTCGCGCATCTGTTATCCGCCTGAGTGTACGTCCGAGCATCTCGGAAGTGCGCCGGTCGCGGATTCTCTGATTTTCACCCTGTAGGTATAGAAGGGTTGCGTTGCTCCAGATCTGTGCGAGCGGCAGGCGAGGTTTTTTTTTTTTTTTTAATTCAGTGCGCGTGCGGGATTCTCCGTGCATGTGTGCAAAATTATAGATATAAAGGATGGATGAGAGGAAGAGTGAGAGCGTGGTGCGTGCGCTATCGACCGGCTAGCGACAGAGGCAGCGCAAGTTATCCTTCCTTCTTCGCTGCGTGTTGCCGTTGCGGCGCACTGCCGGACGGACGACGCGCCACCGGCGTGCCCCACCCTGTCGACAGAGTAGGGACACGACAGGGGGTTGTGTGTAGGTGAGAGGCGGCTTCTCCCTGATACCACGATAAATTTTCTCCGTGTACGGGTTATAACAGACCGAGAGAGTACACGGCACGCGGAATATGCCTTCTCCTGCTTAGTGATAGCGTAGAGACTGTAGTGTTCACATCACCACACCACAAATCACGATCTCGTCATACATCCACCCGTCGCGACAAACACCGTTACAACTTCCATTCTTAATTTGTTTTTCTTTCCGTCATCGCTTGTAACCATCGACGTTCGTTGCTTTCGCGCGCACCGATAGTGTCGAATGAACATTTTTTTTTAATGTTACAATTTACTTACTATTTCGAAAAAGTATTCACGAAGCATAAAAAAATATACATCTATTTGATAATCGGCACATTCCGAAAAAACCAAAGTCAGTGCTTTCAATTCACGGTAGTTGTAAATATAATAAGATAGAAAGATTGTAAAAAAAAAAAAAAAATAGTACAGAGTGAAGATTTTATACACACAGATTTTACGGATTTTAATCGCGAGACGATTTTTTGAACCGAGAAGAACACGGATAACGAGTTTTAAATCTACAAGTGAAATCTCATGCCGACGAGGGGTGCGGTTTAACGCTCTCAAAGTGAGAGAAGAGGGTAGAGAGAGCGAGTGAGAGAGTTCCGGGCCAGCGTTCCGGACGAGACGCATCAGCGGCAGCCACCACACCCTTTCTTGTTTCCGCGCTGTTCGTCGCGTCAGTATTAAAGCCTGAAGCAACGACAGACCGCGAGAGTAAGAGAGAGAGAGAGAGAGAGAGAGAACTCCAGGTCAGGCAACCCTCGCTACGGGCTCTCCTGCGACCTTCACTCGGCCAGAGCTCAACCCTTCCGGTCTCGCTAGCGGCTCGCTTCGCCTCTCTCTCATATATATCTCTTCCACCTGTGTGACGATACTCACGGCAGGCAGGCAGGCAGGCAAGCAAGCAGACAGACAGACCGACCGGAGTCTACGGCCAACGCGGAACGCTGGCACGCGCGTGGAATTGTCTCATTCGAGTTTCGACACGAAAACGCACGATCGCGGCAACAATTGCGTAAAAATATTTTTTTTAACGAAGAGGAACAACCATTTCACTAGTAGATTTGTTAATTATATAAATATAGTGACAGTGGTGAGAAACTCGTGACTGTGGAAAAACAACCTTTGTTGTACATGAGCTAAAAAAAAATTATTTCTACGAAGCTGCTCGAGATCCGGAGAGATCGATTTTCTTACGCCGTGGTTTCACGTTTCACTGACTCGCCAACGAGTGCTAAATTCGTAGCGACGTAAGAAACGGGAGAAATATATTATTCAGCGCAATGGGCGGATGTACATCCAAGGATACCGCTGCTGGCGACGAGTACGTATTTGTTGTTTTTTTTTTTTTCGTCGGCTACGTCCTCTTCCTTTCGGAGATACGAAAGGATTTTTTTTTGTAGGTGTAAACTGTTGCGTCACCATTGTGGGTTTTGGGGATACCGTCATGGATGAGAATTCACCGCCAGTTTCCTTGTCAGGAGAAACTTGTAAATTCGCTTGACCTTGTACTCTGCACACTTTAGAAGGCGTCTTAATTTTTTTTGTCAGGACAATGATACTTCGAGAATTTTATATGTATATATATATATGGGTACTAATCGACGACATTCGACCAGAAATCCCCCCTCTCTCTAGCCACCAAACTTTCTGACCCAAAACCGTTGAATATAATCGCCTCGAGTAAGCAGGCGGGCATCAGGCACGTGTGCCGTGCGTGCCGATAGGCCGCTGCGTTCATTGGCTCCCTCTAATTTCGTACAAATAATTTCGAATTATGCGCGAACGATCACTTATCTCGGTATCGGATAAAAAAATAAATATAAAAGTCCGAATAAAATTCACGTTCGATGAATTTATTTTATTATTATTTATTATCGTTGCTATCCCATCTGTGATCTGGCTCATGTTATCCTTCAGGGAATTTCGTCGAGAGCTAGATTGATGATGATTGCCCTATCGCGTGCGACGTTCGTACTAAAAGCCCTGATAGATTCACAATTATCGGCCGAATTAAGGAGACGATATAGACGTCCTACAGCTTCCATTCGCCGGGCCCTCGTTCAACTGGCTAGCGTCAATAACCGAATATTGTAAGTAGTCAAGATGAGAAAATTGTCACCGTCGGACTACGAACGAATACGTAGAGTACCCTTCAACAATGTTCAAAGTCCCCGAGAAGAACAGTAGCCAATCGGGTCGAGCACGAATGTGTTTAGTAACTCCAATCACGTGGAACATCCGAAACGGATGCGGGAATCGTTCGAGCGAACTCCGAATCGCGCGTTTCCTCCGACGGAAATAGCATCACCCTATTTGCAGTCATCGTTGTGCATCTCCGAAGCGTTTAATACAATAGCTGCCGATAAGCAAAAGAGCCAGAAACGTTACAAACTCATATTTATTATAATTTAATTTCGATTTTTAAATTAATTCTTTCTTTCTCTATCATTGCAGTAAGAACAAGATGGTAGACCAAGCAGTTCTTGACAAACTGGAGGCTGGCTATGCCAAGCTCGCCGCTTCCGACAGCAAATCTCTTCTGAAGAAATATCTGACAAAGGAAGTTTTCGATCAGCTGAAGACTAAGAAGACTTCGTTCGGTTCTACTCTTCTCGATGTCATTCAATCGGGTCTTGAGAATCACGACTCCGGAGTTGGTATCTACGCTCCGGATGCTGAGGCTTACACCGTCTTTGCTGATCTCTTCGATCCGATCATCGATGACTATCACAAGGGCTTTTCGAAGACTGACAAGCACCCGCCAAAGGACTTTGGTGATGTCGACTCTCTTGGAAATCTCGACCCGACTGTGAGTAGAAAAAAAATTCCTTCCCTTTTTCCTCATCAGGGAATTCGTTTTCTTCGGAATAAAGTTGCAATAAACTCATCAATGATCATTGTTTTTCGTTGCAGGGCGAGTATATTGTGTCGACTCGCGTGAGATGCGGTCGTTCCCTGGACGGATATCCGTTCAACCCTTGCTTGACCGAGGCTCAGTATAAAGAAATGGAGGAAAAGGTTTCAAGCACTCTTTCCGGATTGGAGGGCGAGCTTAAGGGTACATTCTACCCGTTGACCGGAATGAGCAAGGACGTACAGCAGAAGCTCATCGACGATCATTTCCTCTTCAAGGAGGGCGATCGTTTCCTTCAGACCGCTAACGCTTGCCGGTTCTGGCCTACCGGGCGTGGTATTTTCCACAACGACGCAAAGACCTTCCTCGTATGGTGCAACGAGGAGGATCATCTTCGTATCATCTCCATGCAGATGGGCGGTGATCTTGGACAGGTATATCGACGACTCGTCACTGCCGTCAACGACATCGAGAAGAGACTGCCGTTCTCTCACAACGATCGTTTCGGATTCTTGACCTTCTGCCCAACGAACCTCGGCACGACTGTTCGCGCATCTGTCCACATTAAAGTACCGAAGCTTGCCGCCAACAAAGCCAAACTCGAGGAAGTTGCTGGCAAATTTAATCTTCAAGTGCGCGGTACCCGCGGTGAGCACACTGAGGCCGAGGGCGGTATCTACGACATTTCCAACAAGCGGCGCCTCGGTCTCACCGAGTACCAAGCCGTTAAGGAAATGCACGACGGTATCGCCGAGCTCATCAAGATCGAGAAAGAACTTTAAGAAGTTTCTTCGTGCCCCCCTCCCCTCCCTCCCCACCCGGATATCATCGTATCCTTTGAATACTCCTCTCGTCCCACCTAATTTCCCTTTATCTCTCACTACTTCCCACGTTATTCCTTTCAAGGTAAAAACTAATTGATACTATCTTATATTACGTTTGACAAGTTCCTTCATATTAGCGTATGCCAAAAGTATATAAGGGAAAAAAATACATGATATACAAAAACAGCAAACAAACATCCGAATGGGACATTATGTGAAACACTATAAACTGAGCAACTTATATTACTAAACTTGCATTGTTTATTGTCAGTATTTTTTTTGTTTGCTTTTCCTTTCGTTCTTTCTTTACAAAATAAAAAAAAATGATTATAATATATTATTATTATTATTATTCTTGTTTTTTTTTTCGTTTGAGTCCGCGCGAATAATTACGCGTTACTTTCGTAGCCGACGCACGGACCGAGATGGCACATACACGAGCGAAACCTGACCGGGTACGCTTTCGATCTTTGCTTTTATATGTTTATCGTATTATCTTAATTGTATCAATCGATGATATTCATACTTTATTGTGTAACAATACGTCTACACCAACACTCGCCATCACACCTCCCGGTAGTGCTGCCCCAACGAAAAAAAAGTTGTGATTTGTCTCTCACGGTGAATTAAGAAAGAAAATAAATAAATAAAAACACCAATTGTTACGTGAAAGATTGTCGTTTTTTATGATTGCGAACTGATCGTTTCCTTTTTCCCGAAGAGCTGATATAGCAGTTACCGCTCTTGCATTGCGATAAAAGCAGTAAAGGTTGAGACCTTTAATGGGTCGGTAAAATATCGACTGAGGGATCGATACTAGCGGAATGCTGATGTAAATTTGCATTTAGCGGAAATATTAATAATATGCCTGATACAACCAACAATCTCGTGAATTGATAATAGAACGTACCTTAATATTATCTCGATTTAGCAAGCCGAAGAATTAAAAAGTTTTGCAAGGTCAAGGGGCCCAGGGAGCCCACGGGATTTTACTATTCTCGTAGGAACCTCAGATCCCTATGATAGACGACGAAACGCCCGCCAATGCCAGTCACGCCTTGAACCTACTTCCGGTCACCCAGCCGAATCTCAAATAGATTCGACGCTTCGATATCAAAGCTACGAAATAAGTTTTTAAAAATCATTCGGCGGCAAGATGTATTTCGTATACCACATTTATTGATAGAATAATTATTTTTTAACATTGGCTTCATACGAAATATAGTAGCATACAAAAAATAGTATAACATAAAATGTGCTTTCTTGATTTTTCTAAGTTGAGTAAATTGTACATTTTTTTTCGTGTCGATGAACTGCAGATTTCATGACTAAAGTAGCAACAGCAGTGCCTTTATTCTTGACAATATGTATATATAAAACATATATTAAGTCTTATTACATGGCTTCGAAAAGACTCCGCCACTCGTAAATAACGTTATAATTTTCAGACTCACGCTAAAAATTCCCAACATGTATATATGTGAATATATGTACCGTAAATCAGTTTGGTCGATTCGAAAAATCGCTTTTCATAAACTATCTCGTAATAAATATATATATATTCTTACAATATTGTAAAACGATAAAGGGCTAATGTTTCCATGGATCTCACGTTCCGGAACGGCCGGATCTCATGGAGAGTTTAACAGGCAATTTATATCTATCATTCGTAAAATCAGGTAACATATGCATATTGTATTGGTTCATAGCGCAATATGCATCTTCCAAAATAACACGGTACTTTCTTATTTTATTATTATGATTGGAAATTATGCATAAAATATCATCGACAATAGACACAACCTCCAGGCACAAGCCTCAAAAATATGCTACGATGACCTAGTTATTAAATACAAAAAAACCCAGATAGAAAAATGACAGCATGGCGACAGAACGGTGGCGGTACTAATGATACGATACACATTTGACGGCACGTTTTTCTATCTGGGAAACTTTAACGAGGACTTTGCCTTCACACTTTCTTTGGTATCAAGACGAATGATTATTTTCGTAGGTCATAGTTTGTGCGAGAAACTCGTGCACGTGGACAGACGAAAGGAAGTTTTCCTTATAGGAAATTACTGATTGATAAAGTATATAATTCTCATGAAAATACGTTATTCACATTGGCATATAAAATAGAGGATTCATCTCGTATGACGTATCAATCGAAACGTTTATCGCGATTAGGAATCTCGAGTGTACGTAAACACACCGAGGAAGCAAGTAACTACTATTGGACGCACAATGAAGATAAAAATAATGTATAATTCACCCGATTATAATAATTCGTTTAGCTTGAATTTTCCTCGTAACGTACGAAGTCCTGAAACATTACAAACATTCCATTACACATAAACTCTTTATGGGTTCGGTAATTTTACCGTAGAAAAACCGGTACGTAAATGTTAGGGAAATTACCACTTTGGTATACAAAATAAGCCACTTCACCGTTTACCTAAGTTTCATGTCACTGTTTTTACAAAAATTAGTGACCAGTATTTATTCCATAACAAAGTTGTGAGAAAAATTATGGCGGTACAATACGGTGATTTTGCAGAAAATGAAAATAGCGGCATTTTTAGATATTTGGTTATACGTACTATGAGTATAGCAGCTGCGAGAAGAAGGGCTTTCAGTTTCACGTCGATGCTCGTGGGGAAAGAAATACCAAAGACATCGGCGTTAGTAAATATTTCACGCGTCAGACCCGACCACTGTTTCGAGATGAGTCCGACTTGACGGGAGGCATCTGCCGAGTATACCTGTTGACAAAAAGTATTAATCGATTAGTTAAAGTCTATAAAACTCTATAAAAATTTCTTTTCAAAACTATTGAACCCCAGTGACAAATTTCCGATCGCTTTGAAACAAATAAAAACCGGATCGAATAATATTTCCGTCATCTCGTAGTTTTTTGTTATCACCACGGCATAAAATGGTCATCGGCTCTAGAGTTTAATTTTCCATATGATAATCACTGAAGCGGGGTACGCCGTTCGGTGTATCCGTACACACATACTGTGAAACGTTCGATGTAGAAGTAGAAAAGTAGAACAGATCGCGAGCGAGAAGAGAGGTATGGTGAGGAGATAGAGTGTAAGCTACTGTACAAACACAGTATAAATATTCCTTCGAAGCTGCTGCGAGTGATGCTCGGAGTTTATTAATAAACTTTCCACAGTAGACTACAGCGATATCAACGGCGCTCGAGTTCGAGTGGCGATTTTAGATTGTTGATTATCATTGATGGAGATGGAGTTAAACCAGAAGACCCTCCGATATCTAATATACATGATAAATGAATAACACATTGGTAATGTACCTTGTAGTCTGCAGGTCCGAAACATTTGCACGAGCAGAGCGCCCCGCTTATCTGGAAGACAACGTTGCCGCGATCGTCAAGAATGTCGAACTCGGGATAGAGCCATGACAATTTTTCGTTTATTTTTCCGAGATAGATGTCGCCCGCGTAGACTTCGAGATGCTAAATAAATAGAAAACAGATGCTGTCAACTGAGATAGTAGGAACAATTTTGTGTGATAAAACGAAACTAAACTCACCGACAAACACCAATCGGTAGCTCTTTGCAGACGAAGAACTTCTCGATTCGATCTATCGATAACACTGATTGTGAATCCACGATAGCTACCGCAACACAGCCGATTCAACAAGGACGAATCCTCCTTGAGATAAAAAATTTGTCGTCCGGCGTCGTCCATGACAACGTACTTGTTTTTCACCGGCCATCCTGTGATCACTGAAATAACGAGAAAAATTTATGAGTTCAATTATGACAACTCGAGAATGAAAAAAGTCTTTACCTTCCATCGCCTCTATATGTTGGTCGACAAATAGCTTGTCAAGGTGTATAAGGTATTCCAACCCTGG
>CAXHKB010000021.1:0-107583 GCA_964017025.1 Stenichneumon culpator | reverse complement strand
CCAGCTCGTAATATTAGATCAAAAAGCCTTAGTTTTATGCAAATACGCAAGATTCATGCGTTTCGAGCCGCCAAACAAGCCCCCATCGAATGCAAAGTCGCTTTATATCGAAATCGAACATTAGCGTTTTGCTTCGGCTGTAGGCGTTCCAGCTCGTAATATGAGATCAAAAAGCCTTAGTTTTACGTAATTACGCAAGATTCATGCGTTCGAGCCACCAAACAAGCACCCATCGAATGCAAATTCGCTTTATATCGAAATCGAACATTAGCCTTTTGCTTCGGCTGTAGGCGTTCCAGCTCGTAATATGAGATCAAAAAGCCTTAGTTTTATATAAATACGCAAGATTCATGCGTTTCAAGCTGCCAAACAAGCCCTCATCGAATGCAAATTCGCTTTATATCGAAATCGATCATTAGGCGTTTTGCATCGGTTGTCGGTATTCCAGCTCGTAATATTAGATCAAAAAGCCTTAGTTTTATGCAAATACGCAAGATTCATGCGTTTCGAGCCGCCAAACAAGCCCCCATCGAATGCAAAGTGCTTTATATCGAAATCGATCTTTAGCGTTTTGCATCGGTTGTCGGTATTCCAGCTCGTAATATGAGATAGAAAAGCCTTAGTTTTATGCAAATACGCAAGATTCATGCGTTTCGAGCCGCCAAACAAGGCCCCATCGAATGCAAAGTCGCTTTATATCGAAATCGAACATTAGCGTTTTGCTTTGGCTGTAGGTGATCCAGCTCGTAATATGAGATCAAAAAGCCTTAGTTTTACGTAATTACGCAAGATTCATGCGTTTCGAGCCACCAAACAAGCACCCATCGAATGCAAATTCGCTTTATATCGTAATCGAACATTAGCCTTTTGCTTTAGCTGTAGGTGTTCCAGCTCGTAATATTAGATCAAAAAGCCTTAGTTTTATGCAAATACGCAAGATTCATGCGTTTCGAGCTTGCCAAACAAGCCCCCATCGAATGCAAAGTCGCTTTATATCGAAATCGAACATTAGCGTTTTGCTTTGGCTGTAGGTGATCCAGCAAGTAATATTAGATCAAAAAGCCTTAGTTTTATGCAAATACGCAAGATTCATGCGTTTCGAGCCGCCAAACAAGGCCCCATCGAATGCAAAGTCGCTTTATATCGAAATCGAACATTAGCGTTTTGCTTCGGCTGTAGGCGTTTCCAGCTCGTAATATGAGATCAAAAAGCCTTAGTTTTACGTAATTACGCAAGATTCATGCGTTTCGAGCTACCAAACAAGCACCCATCGAATGCAAATTCGCTTTATATCGAAATCGAACATAAGCGTTTTGCTTTATCTGTAGGTCTTCCAGCTCGTAATATTAGATCAAAAAGCCTTCGTTTTATAAAAATACGCAAGATTCATGCGTTTCGAGCCGCCAAACAAGCCCCCACCGAATGCAAAGTCGCTTTATATCGAAATCGAACATTAGCGTTTTGCTTCGGCTGTAGGCGTTCCAGCTCGTAATATGAGATCAAAAAGCCTTAGTTTTACGTAATTACGCAAGATTCATGCGTTTCGAGCTACCAAACAAGCACCCATCGAATGCAAATTCGCTTTATATCGAAATCGAACATAAGCGTTTTGCTTTATCTGTAGGTCTTCCAGCTCGTAATATTAGATCAAAAAGCCTTCGTTTTATAAAAATACGCAAGATTCATGCGTTTCGAGCCGCCAAACAAGCCCCCACCGAATGCAAATTCGCTTTAAATCGAAATCGAACACTTGCGTTTTGCGTTGGCTGTAGGCGTTCCGGCTCGTAATAAGACATAGAAAAGCCTTAGTTTTACGTAAAAACGCGAGATTTATGCGTTTCGAGCCGCCAAACAAGCTCCCATCGAATGCAAAGTCGCTTTATATCGAAATCGAACATTAGCCTTTTGCTTTGGCTGTAGGTGTTTCAGCTCGTATATTTGATCAAAAAGCCTTAGTTTTATGCAAATACGCAAGATTCATGCGTTTCGAGCCGCCAAACAAGCCCCCATCGAATGCAAAGTCGCTTTATATCGAAATCGAACATTAGCCTTTTGCTTCGGCTGTAGGCGTTCCAGCTCGTAATATGAGATCAAAAAGCCTTAGTTTTATATAAATACGCAAGATTCATGCGTTTCGAGCTGCCAAACAAGCCCTCATCGAATGCAAATTCGCTTTATATCGATATCGATCATTAGCGTTTTGCATCGGTTGTCGGTATTCCAGCTCGTAATATGAGATAGAAAAGCCTTAGTTTTATGCAAATACGCAAGATTCATGCGTTTCGAGCCGCCAAACAAGGCCCCATCGAATGCAAAGTCGCTTTATATCGAAATCGAACATTAGCGTTTTGCTTTGGCTGTAGGTGATCAGCTCGTAATATTAGATGAAAAAGCCTTAGTTTTATGCGAAATACGCAAGATTAATGCGTTTCGAGCCGCCAAACAAGCCCCCATCGAATGCAAAATCGCTTTATATCGAAATCGAACATTAGCGTTTTGCTTCGGCTGTAGGCGTTCCAGCTCGTAATATGAGATCAAAAAGCCTTAGTTTTACGTAATTACGCAAGATTCATGCGTTTCGAGCCACCAAACAAGCACCCATCGAATGCAAATTCGCTTTATATCGAAATCGAACATAAGCGTTTTGCTTTAGCTGTAGGTCTTCCAGCTCGTAATATTAGATCAAAAAGCCTTCGTTTTATATAAATACGCAAGATTCATGCGTTTCGAGCCGCCAAACAAGCCCCCACCGAATGCAAATTCGCTTTAAATCGAAATCGAACACTTGCGTTTTGCGTTGGCTGTAGGCGTTCCGGCTCGTAATAAGACATAGAAAAGCCTTAGTTTTACGTAAAAACGCGAGATTTATGCGTTTCGAGCCGCCAAACAAGCTCCCATCGAATGCAAAGTCGCTTTATATCGAAATCGAACATTAGCCTTTTGCTTTGGCTGTAGGTGTTTCAGCTCGTAATATTAGATCAAAAAGCCTTAGTTTTATGCAAATACGCAAGATTCATGCGTTTCGAGCCGCCAAACAAGCCCCCATCGAATGCAAAGTCGCTTTATATCGAAATCGAACATTAGCCTTTTGCTTTGGCTGTAGGTGTTCCAGCTCGTAATATTAGATCAAAAAGCCTTAGTTTTATGCAAATACGCAAGATTCATGCGTTTCGAGCTGCCAAACAAGCCCCCATCGAATGCAAAGTCGCTTTATATCGAAATCGATCATTAGCGTTTTGCATCGGTTGTCGGTATTCCAGCTCGTAATATGAGATAGAAAAGCCTTAGTTTTATGCAAATACGCAAGATTCATGCGTTCGAGCCGCCAAACAAGGCCCCATCGAATGCAAAGTCGCTTTATATCGAAATCGAACATTAGCGTTTTGCTTTGGCTGTAGGTGATCAGCTCGTAATATTAGATGAAAAAGCCTTAGTTTTATGCAAATACGCAAGATTCATGCGTTTCGAGCCGCCAAACAAGCCCCCATCGAATGCAAAGTCGCTTTATATCGAAATCGAACATTAGCGTTTTGCTTCGGCTGTAGGCGTTCCAGCTCGTAATATGAGATCAAAAAGCCTTAGTTCTACGTAATTACGCAAGATTCATGCGGTTCGAGCCACCAAACAAGCCCCCATCGAATGCAAATTCGCTTTATATCGAAATCGAACATTAGCCTTTTGCTTCGGCTGTAGGCGTTCCAGCTCGTAATATGAGATCAAAAAGCCTTAGTTTTATATAAATACGCAAGATTCATGCGTTTCAAGCTGCCAAACAAGCCCTCATCGAATGCAAATTCGCTTTATATCGAAATCGATCATTAGCGGTTTTGCATCGGTTGTCGGTATTCCAGCTCGTAATATTAGATCAAAAAGCCTTAGTTTTATGCAAATACGCAAGATTCATGCGTTTCGAGCCGCCAAACAAGCCCCCCATCGAATGCAAAGTCGCTTTATATCGAAATCGATCATTAGCGTTTTGCATCGGTTGTCGGTATTCCAGCTCGTAATATGAGATAGAAAAGCCTTAGTTTTATGCAAATACGCAAGATTCATGCGTTTCGAGCTGCCAAACAAGCCCCCATCGAATGCAAAGTCGCTTTATATCGAAATCGAACATTAGCGTTTTGCTTTGGCTGTAGGTGATCCAGCAAGTAATATTAGATCAAAAAGCCTTAGTTTTTATGCAAATACGCAAGATTCATGCGTTTCGAGCCGCCAAACAAGCCCCCCATCGAATGCAAAGTCGCTTTATATCGAAATCGAACATTAGCGTTTTGCTTCGGCTGTAGGCGTTCCAGCTCGTAATATGAGATCAAAAAGCCTTAGTTCTACGTAATTACGCAAGATTCATGCGGTTCGAGCCACCAAACAAGCCCCCATCGAATGCAAATTCGCTTTATATCGAAATCGAACATTAGCGTTTTGCTTTGGCTGTAGGTGATCCTGCTCGTAATATTAGATGAAAAAGCCTTAGTTTTATGCAAATACGCAAGATTCATGCGTTTCGAGCCGCCAAACAAGCCCCCATCGAATGCAAAATCGCTTTATATCGAAATCGAACATTAGCGTTTTGCTTCGGCTGTAGGCGTTCCAGCTCGTAATATGAGATCAAAAAGCCTTAGTTTTACGTAATTACGCAAGATTCATGCGTTTCGAGCCACCAAACAAGCACCCATCGAATGCAAATTCGCTTTATATCGAAATCGAACATAAGCGTTTTGCTTTAGCTGTAGGTCTTCCAGCTCGTAATATTAGATCAAAAAGCCTTCGTTTTATATAAATACGCAAGATTCATGCGTTTCGAGCCGCCAAACAAGCCCCCACCGAATGCAAATTCGCTTTAAATCGAAATCGAACACTTGCGTTTTGCGTTGGCTGTAGGCGTTCCGGCTCGTAATAAGACATAGAAAAGCCTTAGTTTTACGTAAAAACGCGAGATTTATGCGTTTCGAGCCGCCAAACAAGCTCCCATCGAATGCAAAGTCGCTTTATATCGAAATCGAACATTAGCCTTTTGCTTTGGCTGTAGGTGTTTCAGCTCGTAATATTAGATCAAAAAGCCTTAGTTTTATGCAAATACGCAAGATTCATGCGTTTCGAGCCGCCAAACAAGCCCCCATCGAATGCAAAGTCGCTTTATATCGAAATCGAACATTAGCCTTTTGCTTTGGCTGTAGGTGTTCCAGCTCGTAATATTAGATCAAAAAGCCTTAGTTTTATGCAAATACGCAAGATTCATGCGTTTCGAGCCGCCAAACAAGCCCCCATCGAATGCAAAGTCGCTTTATATCGAAATCGAACATTAGCGTTTTCCTTCGGCTGTAGGTGTTCCAGCTCGTAATATGAGATCAAAAAGCCTTAGTTTTACGTAAATACGCAAGATTTTTGCATTTCGAGCTGCCAAACAAGCCCTCATCGAATGCAAATTCGCTTTATATCGAAATCGAACATTAGCGTTTTGCATCGGTTGTAGGTATTCCAGCTCGTAATATGAGATAGAAAAGCCTTAGTTTTACGTAGTTACGCAAGATTCATGCGTTTCGAGCTCCCAATCAAGCCCCCATCGAATGCAAAGTCGCTTTATATCGAAATCGAACATTAGCGTTTTGCTTCGGCTGTAGGCGTTCCAGCTCGTAATATGAGATCAAAAAGCCTTAGTTTTACGTAATTACGCAAGATTCATGCGTTTCGAGCCACCAAACAAGCACCCATCGAATGCAAAGTCGCTTTATATCGAAATCGAACATTAGCGTTTTGCTTTGGCTGTAGGTGATCCAGCTCGTAATATTAGATGAAAAAGCCTTAGTTTTATGCAAATACGCAAGATTCATGCGTTTCGAGCCGCCAAACAAGCCCCCATCGAATGCAAAATCGCTTTATATCGAAATCGAACATTAGCGTTTTGCTTCGGCTGTAGGCGTTCCAGCTCGTAATATGAGATCAAAAAGCCTTAGTTTTACGTAATTACGCAAGATTCATGCGTTTCGAGCCACCAAACAAGCACCCATCGAATGCAAATTCGCTTTATATCGAAATCGAACATAAGCGTTTTGCTTTAGCTGTAGGTCTTCCAGCTCGTAATATTAGATCAAAAAGCCTTCGTTTTATATAAATACGCAAGATTCATGCGTTTCGAGCCGCCAAACAAGCCCCCACCGAATGCAAATTCGCTTTAAATCGAAATCGAACACTTGCGTTTTGCGTTGGCTGTAGGCGTTCCGGCTCGTAATAAGACATAGAAAAGCCTTAGTTTTACGTAAAAACGCGAGATTTATGCGTTTCGAGCCGCCAAACAAGCTCCCATCGAATGCAAAGTCGCTTTATATCGAAATCGAACATTAGCCTTTTGCTTTGGCTGTAGGTGTTTCAGCTCGTAATATTAGATCAAAAAGCCTTAGTTTTATGCAAATACGCAAGATTCATGCGTTTCGAGCCGCCAAACAAGCCCCCATCGAATGCAAAGTCGCTTTATATCGAAATCGAACATTAGCCTTTTGCTTTGGCTGTAGGTGTTCCAGCTCGTAATATTAGATCAAAAAGCCTTAGTTTTATGCAAATACGCAAGATTCATGCGTTTCGAGCCGCCAAACAAGCCCCCATCGAATGCAAAGTCGCTTTATATCGAAATCGAACATTAGCGTTTTGCTTCGGCTGTAGGCGTTCCAGCTCGTAATATGAGATCAAAAAGCCTTAGTTTTATGCAAATACGCAAGATTCATGCGTTTCCAGCCGCCAAACAAGCCCCCATCGAATGCAAAGTCGCTTTATATCGAAATCGAACATTAGCGTTTTGCTTCGGCTGTAGGTGTTCCAGCTCGTAATATGAGATCAAAAAGCCTTAGTTTTACGTAAATACGCAAGATTTTTGCATTTCGAGCTGCCAAACAAGCCCTCATCGAATGCAAATTCGCTTTATATCGAAATCGAACATTAGCGTTTTGCATCGGTTGTAGGTATTCCAGCTCGTAATATGAGATAGAAAAGCCTTAGTTTTACGTAGTTACGCAAGATTCATGCGTTTCGAGCTCCCAATCAAGCCCCCATCGAATGCAAAGTCGCTTTATATCGAAATCGAACATTAGCGTTTTGCTTCGGCTGTAGGCGTTCCAGCTCGTAATATGAGATCAAAAAGCCTTAGTTTTACGTAATTACGCAAGATTCATGCGTTTCGAGCCACCAAACAAGCACCCATCGAATGCAAAGTCGCTTTATATCGAAATCGAACATTAGCGTTTTGCTTTGGCTGTAGGTGATCCAGCTCGTAATATTAGATGAAAAAGCCTTAGTTTTATGCAAATACGCAAGATTCATGCGTTTCGAGCCGCCAAACAAGCCCCCATCGAATGCAAAATCGCTTTATATCGAAATCGAACATTAGCGTTTTGCTTCGGCTGTAGGCGTTCCAGCTCGTAATATGAGATCAAAAAGCCTTAGTTTTACGTAATTACGCAAGATTCATGCGTTTCGAGCCACCAAACAAGCACCCATCGAATGCAAATTCGCTTTATATCGAAATCGAACATAAGCGTTTTGCTTTAGCTGTAGGTCTTCCAGCTCGTAATATTAGATCAAAAAGCCTTCGTTTTATATAAATACGCAAGATTCATGCGTTTCGAGCCGCCAAACAAGCCCCCACCGAATGCAAATTCGCTTTAAATCGAAATCGAACACTTGCGTTTTGCGTTGGCTGTAGGCGTTCCGGCTCGTAATAAGACATAGAAAAGCCTTAGTTTCACGTAAAAACGCGAGATTTATGCGTTTCGAGCCGCCAAACAAGCTCCCATCGAATGCAAAGTCGCTTTATATCGAAATCGAACATTAGCCTTTTGCTTTGGCTGTAGGTGTTTCAGCTCGTAATATTAGATCAAAAAGCCTTAGTTTTATGCAAATACGCAAGATTCATGCGTTTCGAGCCGCCAAACAAGCCCCCATCGAATGCAAAGTCGCTTTATATCGAAATCGAACATTAGCCTTTTGCTTTGGCTGTAGGTGTTCCAGCTCGTAATATTAGATCAAAAAGCCTTAGTTTTATGCAAATACGCAAGATTCATGCGTTTCGAGCCGCCAAACAAGCCCCCATCGAATGCAAAGTCGCTTTATATCGAAATCGAACATTAGCGTTTTGCTTCGGCTGTAGGCGTTCCAGCTCGTAATATGAGATCAAAAAGCCTTAGTTTTACGTAATTACGCAAGATTCATGCGTTTCGAGCCACCAAACAAGCACCCATCGAATGCAAATTCGCTTTATATCGAAATCGAACATTAGCCTTTTGCTTTGGCTGTAGGTGTTCCAGCTCGTAATATTAGATCAAAAAGCCTTAGTTTTATGCAAATACGCAAGATTTTTGCATTTCGAGCTGCCAAACAAGCCCTCATCGAATGCAAATTCGCTTTATATCGAAATCGAACATTAGCGTTTTGCATCGGTTGTAGGTATTCCAGCTCGTAATATGAGATAGAAAAGCCTTAGTTTTACGTAGTTACGCAAGATTCATGCGTTTCGAGCTCCCAATCAAGCCCCCATCGAATGCAAAGTCGCTTTATATCGAAATCGAACATTAGCGTTTTGCTTCGGCTGTAGGCGTTCCAGCTCGTAATATGAGATCAAAAAGCCTTAGTTTTACGTAATTACGCAAGATTCATGCGTTTCGAGCCACCAAACAAGCACCCATCGAATGCAAAGTCGCTTTATATCGAAATCGAACATTAGCGTTTTGCTTTGGCTGTAGGTGATCCAGCTCGTAATATTAGATGAAAAAGCCTTAGTTTTATGCAAATACGCAAGATTCATGCGTTTCGAGCCGCCAAACAAGCCCCCATCGAATGCAAAATCGCTTTATATCGAAATCGAACATT
This sequence comes from Stenichneumon culpator, assembly GCA_964017025.1. Lineage (NCBI taxonomy): Eukaryota > Metazoa > Arthropoda > Insecta > Hymenoptera > Ichneumonidae > Stenichneumon > Stenichneumon culpator. Next base: position 98,727 of record CAXHKB010000021.1, on the reverse strand, counting down.
AGCGTTTTGCTTCGGCTGTAGGCGTTCCAGCTCGTAATATGAGATCAAAAAGCCTTAGTTTTACGTAATTACGCAAGATTCATGCGTTTCGAGCCACCAAACAAGCACCCATCGAATGCAAATTCGCTTTATATCGAAATCGAACATAAGCGTTTTGCTTTAGCTGTAGGTCTTCCAGCTCGTAATATTAGATCAAAAAGCCTTCGTTTTATATAAATACGCAAGATTCATGCGTTTCGAGCCGCCAAACAAGCCCCCACCGAATGCAAATTCGCTTTAAATCGAAATCGAACACTTGCGTTTTGCGTTGGCTGTAGGCGTTCCGGCTCGTAATAAGACATAGAAAAGCCTTAGTTTCACGTAAAAACGCGAGATTTATGCGTTTCGAGCCGCCAAACAAGCTCCCATCGAATGCAAAGTCGCTTTATATCGAAATCGAACATTAGCCTTTTGCTTTGGCTGTAGGTGTTTCAGCTCGTAATATTAGATCAAAAAGCCTTAGTTTTATGCAAATACGCAAGATTCATGCGTTTCGAGCCGCCAAACAAGCCCCCATCGAATGCAAAGTCGCTTTATATCGAAATCGAACATTAGCCTTTTGCTTTGGCTGTAGGTGTTCCAGCTCGTAATATTAGATCAAAAAGCCTTAGTTTTATGCAAATACGCAAGATTCATGCGTTTCGAGCCGCCAAACAAGCCCCCATCGAATGCAAAGTCGCTTTATATCGAAATCGAACATTAGCGTTTTGCTTCGGCTGTAGGCGTTCCAGCTCGTAATATGAGATCAAAAAGCCTTAGTTTTACGTAATTACGCAAGATTCATGCGTTTCGAGCCACCAAACAAGCACCCATCGAATGCAAATTCGCTTTATATCGAAATCGAACATTAGCCTTTTGCTTTGGCTGTAGGTGTTCCAGCTCGTAATATTAGATCAAAAAGCCTTAGTTTTATGCAAATACGCAAGATTTTTGCATTTCGAGCTGCCAAACAAGCCCTCATCGAATGCAAATTCGCTTTATATCGAAATCGAACATTAGCGTTTTGCATCGGTTGTAGGTATTCCAGCTCGTAATATGAGATAGAAAAGCCTTAGTTTTACGTAGTTACGCAAGATTCATGCGTTTCGAGCTCCCAATCAAGCCCCCATCGAATGCAAAGTCGCTTTATATCGAAATCTAACATTACCGTTTTGCTTCGGCTGTAGGCGTTCCAGCTCGTAATATGAGATCAAAAAGCCTTAGTTTTACGTAATTACGCAAGATTCATGCGTTTCGAGCCACCAAACAAGCACCCATCGAATGCAAAGTCGCTTTATATCGAAATCGAACATTAGCGTTTTGCTTTGGCTGTAGGTGATCCAGCTCGTAATATTAGATGAAAAAGCCTTAGTTTTATGCAAATACGCAAGATTCATGCGTTTCGAGCCGCCAAACAAGCCCCCATCGAATGCAAAATCGCTTTATATCGAAATCGAACATTAGCGTTTTGCTTCGGCTGTAGGCGTTCCAGCTCGTAATATGAGATCAAAAAGCCTTAGTTTTACGTAATTACGCAAGATTCATGCGTTTCGAGCCACCAAACAAGCACCCATCGAATGCAAATTCGCTTTATATCGAAATCGAACATAAGCGTTTTGCTTTAGCTGTAGGTCTTCCAGCTCGTAATATTAGATCAAAAAGCCTTCGTTTTATATAAATACGCAAGATTCATGCGTTTCGAGCCGCCAAACAAGCCCCCACCGAATGCAAATTCGCTTTAAATCGAAATCGAACACTTGCGTTTTGCGTTGGCTGTAGGCGTTCCGGCTCGTAATAAGACATAGAAAAGCCTTAGTTTCACGTAAAAACGCGAGATTTATGCGTTTCGAGCCGCCAAACAAGCTCCCATCGAATGCAAAGTCGCTTTATATCGAAATCGAACATTAGCCTTTTGCTTTGGCTGTAGGTGTTTCAGCTCGTAATATTAGATCAAAAAGCCTTAGTTTTATGCAAATACGCAAGATTCATGCGTTTCGAGCCGCCAAACAAGCCCCCATCGAATGCAAAGTCGCTTTATATCGAAATCGAACATTAGCCTTTTGCTTTGGCTGTAGGTGTTCCAGCTCGTAATATTAGATCAAAAAGCCTTAGTTTTATGCAAATACGCAAGATTCATGCGTTTCGAGCCGCCAAACAAGCCCCCATCGAATGCAAAGTCGCTTTATATCGAAATCGAACATTAGCGTTTTGCTTCGGCTGTAGGCGTTCCAGCTCGTAATATGAGATCAAAAAGCCTTAGTTTTACGTAATTACGCAAGATTCATGCGTTTCGAGCCACCAAACAAGCACCCATCGAATGCAAATTCGCTTTATATCGAAATCGAACATAAGCGTTTTGCTTTAGCTGTAGGTCTTCCAGCTCGTAATATTAGATCAAAAAGCCTTCGTTTTATATAAATACGCAAGATTCATGCGTTTCGAGCCGCCAAACAAGGCCCCATCGAATGCAAAGTCGCTTTATATCGAAATCGAACATTAGCGTTTTGCTTTGGCTGTAGGTGATCCAGCTCGTAATATTAGATGAAAAAGCCTTAGTTTTATGCAAATACGCAAGATTCATGCGTTTCGAGCCGCCAAACAAGCCCCCATCGAATGCAAAGTCGCTTTATATCGAAATCGAACATTAGCCTTTTGCTTCGGCTGTAGGCGTTCCAGCTCGTAATATTAGATCAAAAAGCCTTAGTTTTATGCAAATACGCAAGATTTTTGCATTTCGAGCTGCCAAACAAGCCCCCACCGAATGCAAATTCGCTTTAAATCGAAATCGAACACTTGCGTTTTTCGTTGGCTGTAGGCGTTCCGGCTCGTAATAAGAGATAGAAAAGCCTTAGTTTTAACGTAAATACGCAAGATTCATGCTTTTCGAGCCACCAAACAAGCACCCATCGAATTCAAATTCGCTTTATGCCGAAATCGAACATAAGCGTTTTGCTTTGGCTGTAGGTGTTCCAGCTCGTAATATTAGATCAAAAAGCCTTAGTTTTATGCAAATACGCAAGATTTTTGCATTTCGAGCTGCCAAACAAGCCCTCATCGAATGCAAATTCGCTTTATATCGAAATCGAACATTAGCGTTTTGCATCGGTTGTAGGTATTCCAGCTCGTAATATGAGATAGAAAAGCCTTAGTTTTTACGTAAATACGCAAGATTCATGCGTTTCGAGCTCCCAAACAAGCCCCCATCGAATGCAAATTCGCTTTATATCGAAATCGAACATTAGCGTTTTGTTTCGGCTGTAGGTATTCCAGCTCGTAATATGAGATCAAAAAGCCTTAGTTTGACGTAAATACGCAAGATTCATGCAATTCGAGCCGCCAAACAAGCCCCTATCGAATGCACAGTCGCTTTACATCGAAATCGAACATTAGCGTTTTGCTTCGGCTGTAGGTGTTCCAGCTCGTAATATGAGATCAAAAAGCCTTAGTTTTACGTAAATACGCAAGATTTTTGCATTTCTAGCTGCCCAAAGAGCCCTTATCGAATGCAAATTCGCTTTATATCGAAATCGAACATTAGCGTTTTGCTTCTGCTGTAGGTGTTCCAGCTCGTAATATGAGATCAAAAGGCCTTAGTTTTACGTAATTACGCAAGATTCATGCGTTTCCAGCTCCCAAACAAGCCCCCATCGAATGCAATTTCGCTTTATATCGAAATCGAACATTAGCGTTTTGCTTCGGCTGTAGGCGTTCCAGCTCGTAATATGAGATCAAAAAGCCTTAGTTTTACGTAATTACGCAAGATTCATGCGTTTCGAGCCACCAAACAAGCACCCATCGAATTCAAATTCGCTTTATGCCGAAATCGAACATAAGCGTTTTGCTTTAGCTGTAGGTCTTCCAGCTCGTAATATTAGATCAAAAAGCCTTCGTTTTATATAAATACGCAAGATTCATGCGTTTCAAGCCGCCAAACAAGCCCCCACCGAATGCAAATTCGCTTTAAATCGAAATCGAACACTTGCGTTTTTCGTTGGCTGTAGGCGTTCCGGCTCGTAATAAGAGATAGAAAAGCCTTAGTTTTACGTAAATACGCGAGATTTATGCGTTTCGAGCCGCCAAACAAGCTCCCATCGAATGCAAAGTCGCTTATCTTTATATGTCGAACATTAGCGTTTTGCTTTGGCTGTAGGTGATCCAGCTCGTAATATTAGATGAAAAAGCCTTAGTTTTATGCAAATACGCAAGATTCATGCGTTTCGAGCCGCCAAACAAGCCCCCATCGAATGCAAAGTCGCTTTACATCGAAATCGAACATTAGCGTTTTGCTTCGGCTGTAGGTGTTCCAGCTCGTAATATGAGATCAAAAAGCCTTAGTTTTACGTAAATACGCAAGATTTTTGCATTTCTAGCTGCCCAAAGAGCCCTGATCGAATGCAAATTCGCTTTATATCGAAATCGAACATTAGCGTTTTGCTTCTGCTGTAGGTGTTCCAGCTCGTAATATGAGATCAAAAGGCCTTAGTTTTACGTAATTACGCAAGATTCATGCGTTTCCAGCTCCCAAACAAGCCCCCATCGAATGCAATTTCGCTTTATATCGAAATCGAACATTAGCGTTTTGCTTCGGCTGTAGGCGTTCCAGCTCGTAATATGAGATCAAAAAGCCTTAGTTTTACGTAATTACGCAAGATTCATGCGTTTCGAGCCACCAAACAAGCACCCATCGAATTCAAATTCGCTTTATGCCGAAATCGAACATAAGCGTTTTGCTTTAGCTGTAGGTCTTCCAGCTCGTAATATTAGATCAAAAAGCCTTCGTTTTATATAAATACGCAAGATTCATGCGTTTCGAGCCGCCAAACAAGCCCCCACCGAATGCAAATTCGCTTTAAATCGAAATCGAACATTAGCGTTTTGCTTTGGCTGTAGGTGATCCAGCAAGTAATATTAGATCAAAAAGCCTTAGTTTTATGCAAATACGCAAGATTCATGCGTTTCGAGCCGCCAAACAAGGCCCCATCGAATGCAAAAGTCGCTTTATATCGAAATCGAACATTAGCGTTTTGCTTCGGCTGTAGGTGTTCCAGCTCGTAATATTAGATCAAAAAGCCTTAGTTTTATGCAAATACGCAAGATTCATGCGTTTCGAGCCGCCAAACAAGCCCCCATCGAATGCAAAGTCGCTTTATATCGAAATCGAACATTAGCGTTTTGCTTCGGCTGTAGGCGTTCCAGCTCGTAATATGAGATCAAAAAGCCTTAGTTTTACGTAATTACGCAAGATTCATGCGTTTTGAGCCACCAAACAAGCACCCATCGAATGCAAATTCGCTTTATATCGAAATCGAACATAAGCGTTTTGCTTTATCTGTAGGTCTTCCAGCTCGTAATATTAGATCAAAAAGCCTTCGTTTTATAAAAATACGCAAGATTCATGCGTTTCGAGCCGCCAAACAAGCCCCCACCGAATGCAAATTCGCTTTAAATCGAAATCGAACACTTGCGTTTTGCGTTGGCTGTAGGCGTTCCGGCTCGTAATAAGACATAGAAAAGCCTTAGTTTTACGTAAAAACGCGAGATTTATGCGTTTCGAGCCGCCAAACAAGCTCCCATCGAATGCAAAGTCGCTTTATATCGAAATCGAACATTAGCCTTTTGCTTTGGCTGTAGGTGTTTCAGCTCGTAATATTAGATCAAAAAGCCTTAGTTTTATGCAAATACGCAAGATTCATGCGTTTCGAGCCGCCAAACAAGCCCCCATCGAATGCAAAGTCGCTTTATATCGAAATCGAACATTAGCCTTTTGCTTCGGCTGTAGGCGTTCCAGCTCGTAATATGTGATCAAAAAGCCTTAGTTTTATATAAATACGCAAGATTCATGCGTTTCAAGCCGCCAAACAAGCCCCCACCGAATGCAAATTCGCTTTAAATCGAAATCGAACACTTGCGTTTTTCGTTGGCTGTAGGCGTTCCGGCTCGTAATAAGAGATAGAAAAGCCTTAGTTTTACGTAAATACGCGAGATTTATGCGTTTCGAGCCGCCAAACAAGCTCCCATCGAATGCAAAGTCGCTTATCTTTATATGTCGAACATTAGCGTTTTGCTTTGGCTGTAGGTGATCCAGCTCGTAATATTAGATGAAAAAGCCTTAGTTTTATGCAAATACGCAAGATTCACGCGTTTCGAGCCGCCAAACAAGCCCCCATCGAATGCAAAGTCGCTTTACATCGAAATCGAACATTAGCGTTTTGCTTCGGCTGTAGGTGTTCCAGCTCGTAATATGAGATCAAAAAGCCTTAGTTTTACGTAAATACGCAAGATTTTTGCATTTCTAGCTGCCCAAAGAGCCCTGATCGAATGCAAATTCGCTTTATATCGAAATCGAACATTAGCGTTTTGCTTCTGCTGTAGGTGTTCCAGCTCGTAATATGAGATCAAAAGGCCTTAGTTTTACGTAATTACGCAAGATTCATGCGTTTCCAGCTCCCAAACAAGCCCCCATCGAATGCAATTTCGCTTTATATCGAAATCGAACATTAGCGTTTTGCTTCGGCTGTAGGCGTTCCAGCTCGTAATATGAGATCAAAAAGCCTTAGTTTTACGTAATTACGCAAGATTCATGCGTTTCGAGCCACCAAACAAGCACCCATCGAATTCAAATTCGCTTTATGCCGAAATCGAACATTAGCGTTTTGCTTCGGCTGTAGGCGTTCCAGCTCGTAATATGAGATCAAAAAGCCTTAGTTTTACGTAATTACGCAAGATTCATGCGTTTCGAGCTACCAAACAAGCACCCATCGAATGCAAATTCGCTTTATATCGAAATCGAACATAAGCGTTTTGCTTTATCTGTAGGTCTTCCAGCTCGTAATATTAGATCAAAAAGCCTTCGTTTTATAAAAATACGCAAGATTCATGCGTTTCGAGCCACCAAACAAGCCCCCACCGAATGCAAATTCGCTTTAAATCGAAATCGAACACTTGCGTTTTGCGTTGGCTGTAGGCGTTCCGGCTCGTAATAAGACATAGAAAAGCCTTAGTTTTACGTAAAAACGCGAGATTTATGCGTTTCGAGCCGCCAAACAAGCTCCCATCGAATGCAAAGTCGCTTTATATCGAAATCGAACATTAGCCTTTTGCTTTGGCTGTAGGTGTTTCAGCTCGTAATATTAGATCAAAAAGCCTTAGTTTTATGCAAATACGCAAGATTCATGCGTTTCGAGCCGCCAAACAAGCCCCCATCGAATGCAAAGTCGCTTTATATCGAAATCGAACATTAGCCTTTTGCTTTGGCTGTAGGTGTTCCAGCTCGTAATATTAGATCAAAAAGCCTTAGTTTTATGCAAATACGCAAGATTCATGCGTTTCGAGCCGCCAAACAAGCCCCCATCGAATGCAAAGTCGCTTTATATCGAAATCGATCATTAGCGTTTTGCATCGGTTGTCGGTATTCCAGCTCGTAATATGAGATAGAAAAGCCTTAGTTTTATGCAAATACGCAAGATTCATGCGTTTCGAGCCGCCAAACAAGGCCCCATCGAATGCAAAGTCGCTTTATATCGAAATCGAACATTAGCGTTTTGCTTTGGCTGTAGGTGATCCAGCTCGTAATATTAGATGAAAAAGCCTTAGTTTTATGCAAATACGCAAGATTCATGCGTTTCGAGCCGCCAATCAAGCCCCCATCGAATGCAAAGTCGCTTTATATCGAAATCGAACATTAGCGTTTTGCTTCGGCTGTAGGCGTTCCAGCTCGTAATATGCGATCAAAAAGCCTTAGTTCTACGTAATTACGCAAGATTCATGCGGTTCGAGCCACCAAACAAGCCCCCATCGAATGCAAATTCGCTTTATATCGAAATCGAACATTAGCGTTTTGCTTTGGCTGTAGGTGATCCAGCTCGTAATATTAGATGAAAAAGACTTAGTTTTATGCAAATACGCAAGATTCATGCGTTTCGAGCCGCCAAACAAGCCCCCATCGAATGCAAAGTCGCTTTATATCGAAAACGAACATTAGCCTTTTGCTTCGGCTGTAGGTGTTCCAGCTCGTAATATTTGATCAAAAAGCCTTAGTTTTATGCAAATACGCAAGATTCATGCGTTTCCAGCCGCCAAACAAGCCCCCATCGAATGCAAAGTCGCTTTATATCGAAATCGAACATTAGCGTTTTGCTTCGGCTGTAGGTGTTCCAGCTCGTAATATGAGATCAAAAAGCCTTAGTTTTACGTAAATACGCAAGATTTTTGCATTTCGAGCTGCCAAACAAGCCCTCATCGAATGCAAATTCGCTTTATATCGAAATCGAACATTAGCGTTTTGCATCGGTTGTAGGTATTCCAGCTCGTAATATGAGATAGAAAAGCCTTAGTTTTACGTAGTTACGCAAGATTCATGCGTTTCGAGCTCCCAATCAAGCCCCCATCGAATGCAAAGTCGCTTTATATCGAAATCGAACATTAGCGTTTTGCTTCGGCTGTAGGCGTTCCAGCTCGTAATATGAGATCAAAAAGCCTTAGTTTTACGTAATTACGCAAGATTCATGCGTTTCGAGCCACCAAACAAGCACCCATCGAATGCAAAGTCGCTTTATATCGAAATCGAACATTAGCGTTTTGCTTTGGCTGTAGGTGATCCAGCTCGTAATATTAGATGAAAAAGCCTTAGTTTTATGCAAATACGCAAGATTCATGCGTTTCGAGCCGCCAAACAAGCCCCCATCGAATGCAAAATCGCTTTATATCGAAATCGAACATTAGCGTTTTGCTTCGGCTGTAGGCGTTCCAGCTCGTAATATGAGATCAAAAAGCCTTAGTTTTACGTAATTACGCAAGATTCATGCGTTTCGAGCCACCAAACAAGCACCCATCGAATGCAAATTCGCTTTATATCGAAATCGAACATAAGCGTTTTGCTTTAGCTGTAGGTCTTCCAGCTCGTAATATTAGATCAAAAAGCCTTCGTTTTATATAAATACGCAAGATTCATGCGTTTCGAGCCGCCAAACAAGCCCCCACCGAATGCAAATTCGCTTTAAATCGAAATCGAACACTTGCGTTTTGCGTTGGCTGTAGGCGTTCCGGCTCGTAATAAGACATAGAAAAGCCTTAGTTTTACGTAAAAACGCGAGATTTATGCGTTTCGAGCCGCCAAACAAGCTCCCATCGAATGCAAAGTCGCTTTATATCGAAATCGAACATTAGCCTTTTGCTTTGGCTGTAGGTGTTTCAGCTCGTAATATTAGATCAAAAAGCCTTAGTTTTATGCAAATACGCAAGATTCATGCGTTTCGAGCCGCCAAACAAGCCCCCATCGAATGCAAAGTCGCTTTATATCGAAATCGAACATTAGCCTTTTGCTTTATCTGTAGGTCTTCCAGCTCGTAATATTAGATCAAAAAGCCTTCGTTTTATAAAAATACGCAAGATTCATGCGTTTCGAGCCGCCAAACAAGCCCCCACCGAATGCAAATTCGCTTTAAATCGAAATCGAACACTTGCGTTTTGCGTTGGCTGTAGGCGTTCCGGCTCGTAATAAGACATAGAAAAGCCTTAGTTTTACGTAAAAACGCGAGATTTATGCGTTTCGAGCCGCCAAACAAGTGTTACGTCCTGATCAGCATTTTCCTGCATCTACGGTAAAGGAGATTTCTCTCCCTATTACGCGTTTATCGCATGTGACGCTTTATCAGAACATTGCCCCTTTTGAATCTAACCTTTCGGAAATTTATTCAGGGATGGGCTAAGAATGCATGCCGAAAAATATTATAGCTCGATTGTAAGCGCGCGGTGTTTACTACGGCTCGGTATTTAATTCTACTCGGTGCGTACTACGATGTTTACTACGTCGAACTGATATGACACTACGCGTGGCCCGGTGACATACCGTAGCAAGGCTGCGGAATAAGATCCCTCACGGTCGCGCGATGCTGCCCGGTGCTGGACTGCACTGACTCAAGGGTAACGTTAACACTGACCGTCGGGTTCGTTGCCCTATAGCTCAACTCTCTTTAAGAAAGATCGAAGATCTAAACTTCTGGATTTTAAACTATCACTTTTCAGTTTATTAAGACCCGAAATAATTATCAACGATGATTCAAGATGATTAATTAATGTCCAGAAAAATAAACAAAACAAGGGAAAATTCAGAAACGATTCGAGAAACAAAATCGATGATACAAAATTAAATGATTCGATGACTTACGATGATTTGTCAATGAATGACACGTGAGAATGAGTCGAAACGATTGAAGATGGATGAAAGTTGTCAATTCCGAGTTCCGAATTCCTCCTTCCTTCCTTCTTATTTTCAGCGAAAATTCGGTAAAGTCAACGTCGGATGTTAAAGTCGATGATTGATGGTTGATGGTATTTGTAGGTGATGAAATAACTTTTCGTTGAACTCCGATTTATTTATTCGTTGATATATTCTGACTTTTATTTAATTCTCGACTCCAAAATTCAAACTCCGAGATTTTTAATTATTGGTATAATTTTTAATTGCGTATTCAATGTTGATTCGTACAAAGGTGAATACTCGATACTGATTGTTCGTTGTAATAGAACTGACAAATTATAAGTGACGATGTAATCACGATGGCGAAGTGACAAAAGGTGTCGTGAAGTGACGTGAAGTGAAGATGCGAAGTGCTGTCGCGCCCTTTGGGGAGCTTCTTTTATTGTCTTGATTGGGGGGCACCCGCGCCTCCAAGCTGTCCGTTGCATCAGCCGTCCCCTACCTTGGTCAATATCGATCGGTTTGAGCGTCTTCCGTAACTTATTTTAATAATTTCACAATTCTGGTTTTTACGACAAATTCTCGGATAACCAATTGACTCTGATAATTTTGGATTTAAATAACAAGATTTTACAAATTTGAACGAAGTTTCTACGACGTTTCTATCAAGAGTTACACAACTGATTGTTTAAATTGTTTCAAATATTATTTATAAATTCCTCATTTTTGACGGATAATTATTTTCTCTGCTTAAATTATTAACAATGTCCCTATATATTCTGCTCGGACAATATTAACTGATTCCCTGCTATTGACTATTTTAGTTGACTATTCTACTGATAGTAAAAACATGATTTTATCATGTTAATGAATTTCTCTGGTGATAATAATAATCGATAATAATAATTCGTAAATTTGATAATATTTTTATATTAACGATTTGACCCAAACTATATTTCATGCGTGATTTTACTGGATATTTAATTAATTTATTATTTCCTGGCCAAATTTCCATATTTGTTTCATTTTGTCGTTGTTTCTATCAGCAATGATTAAAAATGTTTTTGATACCAATTTGAATAATTATGCCTCGAGAGGTGCTGCACTCGTTAGCGCCGACGGTGATTTTTCCAATCAGTCGCCTCGAGACAGTCACACGGATTCTCTGGCTGCACCGTTGTGTGCGTATGTGCATCGCTTCGCGCTGCGTGTTAGAGAGATAAGGCACCGTCTCCCGACGCATTTAGCTAAAGATTCGGATTGCCTTCCTGTCTCAATTTAAACAATGGGTTCTTCAGGTAGCCAAAGGTATGCTCGCTGCCGATGATACCTCTCCAGCAACCTGAATATTCCCTTGCGATATTTTTTTAGTTATGTGACTGTTGCTATGCCAATCACTGAATTGAATCATTCAGCGACGGCTAACGCACAATACAGAATTCGTTATCAATGATTTCCTGTGTTAAATGTTTCTATGAATTTTTTCCATGAATTTTCCTATAATTTTCTATGAATTTTTATTACTTGAAATTGAAGGATTATTGGCCAGTTGCGTCAGTGAATTTTGTCAAAAATTCACCGGACGTAACACCTCCCCCCCAAAACGAGGGTTGCTTCGAAGAACAACGCTCGGTCTCGGTAGAGACAGTGCTCAAAAATTAAGATTTTTGGGTCAACTCGCTGTTCAAATCTACTGCAAAATGATTACTATTCATATATTTCTATTAACTTATAAGACTCTTGGTGAATAATATAGGTATTCGTTAAATGATTTCTAAGAATCATATGTGCGTATGTAATATTATTGTGACAAGTGTTTGTGCGTGTTTAGTCTGTCACCTGAACCCTAAGATAAGGAACCGCTCGGCACCAACCCTCAGTTATAAGTGCGTGAAATTTTTCGCTCATTTGACTGACAGCTCGCCAAGCGAACGGACGTATTCGATTTAAAGAACTTTCTTTCGCCAATCACTACCGTAAGTATTCCTTTTTCTATTGTTATTATTATTATATATATTTTTCTTGTTGTTGTTGTTGTTTTTTTTTTTTTTTTCTTTTTTTTTTTTTTTTTTTTTTTTTTTTAATTTTGATTTTTATTATTATTATTATTATTATTTTATTATCTGTTATAGCACACAAAAAAAAAAAAAAAAAAAAAAAAAAAAAATGGGCGTCCAAAGGACTCGAGAGGCAAAAGAGATTTTCGACTCGCGCCGCTCTGGAAAGGAGCAATTCCCGGCGCTCGCAATAATTTGGGACCCCCATGTGTCAGTCCCAACAAATCATCCCTTATTCAAACTACAGGGACCGATTGTGGGCTGGCACATGATAGAAAATTGCGATGACTGCTGGGAGGTTTTGAAGGATTGCCGATGTCCCCTGCCAGATCGTCCGAAAGCAAGGATCAACAACCCTCAGCCAACGGCGGATCAAGCATTCCTTCTCCTTGGCTGATTTTTATTTATTTTTTTTTTTATTTCATTTTTTTTTTTTTTTGTTTTTTTTTTTTTTTATTTTATAGTATTATATTCTTTTGAATAATATATATTTTCTCTACAAGACTTAATGCTTTTTATAAAATAAACCAAAAATTATCATTTAATATTAAATATTTATTTATCCTTTCCCGACTTTTCGGTCTCCCTTTTGTTCCCCAATTTATTTTAACTTCAGTAGTTTTAAGGTAACAGTGGTTGGAGCCACTTATTTTCATTTTTTTTTTTTTTTTTTTTTTTTTTTTTTTTTTTTTTTTAATTTTTAAATGATATATATATATATATAGCCCGGGGACTCTATCTCCGCAGGGCGATTCGGGCTCGCGCTGGCCACATCGCCCTTTATCTGTTCGCGGAAATGCGCCCACCGACACATGTACCTAACGTGGTGCGGCAACGTATCTTCTCTCTCTCTTTCTCTCTCTTTATTCATTGCGTCGATAATTTCGCACTCGCCTCGGCATTCATACTGTCGATAATTAAGTTCACTTTCTTTTCCTTCTACTCTCGAGTGGGTAACATCAGTCCCATTTTAATTGATTGACGGGTATGTTACCCTCGTTCGGAAATCCTGTCACTCTTGAATCTAACTTAAATAGTAATAATTCTGGATCTTGTCCTTGAGGCAAAACTATTTGACCCCATCGCTGATATTTATGTCCCCCTAATTCTACATACCCTTTACTTAGATAAATTGCCATCAACCAGAACGCGAGCATCTCTTCTCTCAATTCCTTCCATTCCGGTGGTATCCACAGTCCTCCTTTTTCCCAATACTCTCGATCTTCTCCCGAATTTTCTATTAATGTATTGGGCCACTGTTCATTCAACGTGAGCTCCAATCTGTACCCTTTGTTTCTGGTTGACTGCATGATTTCTATAAAAATACAAGTAATTTAGCGTAATAATTATTAAACAATTACATTGGAACTAATTTTCTCTTATTATTCGTTTTTTTTTTTTTTTTTTTTTTTATAATAAATTTTTTTTTTTTTTTTAAATTATTATTATTTATCCCTTACTTATTTTATTTATTTATTTCTGCAATTTTAGGATATAGTTCGTATCCACTCATTCTATCTGTTTGGATTGCTACCTCACTTTTTAATTTTTCGTTACTTGGCTTTTCGACTTTTTCTATTTCCTCCTCACCCAATTCTACCTGCTCTTGCATTTCTACTTGCCCTGATTCGATATCTATGTTCTTTCGATTTATTTTCTTTTTCTTTGATTTTTCTGAGGATTTTGTTGATCCTTTCTTTAGATGCAACAACAATCCCGTTACCGAATCCCATACTGCTCCTATTAAAAACAATGACCACCCGTAAACGGTATGTAAAGCATAACCATGTATAATCGTGTCTATTATTAATTTAATAGCTCGAATTATCATTATTATTCCTATGAGTCCAGCACTAATATGACCAAATGCAATTAAATTTTCCCACATCTTTTTCCACGCACTTTGCATTATTTTATCCAATTCAGGTCCTTCAAGCAATTTTATGAAAGATCCTCCCTGTTTTACTGTTGACTTTCCCATCATTCCCCTTACGACTGTGTTCAACATTGCAGGCCTTTCTGCCGGAAACATTATGTATTCCCTTAATTGCTCTAATTCTGCTGATGTATATATTCCACTAGTAGCTAGAGATTTTATCTTATTATATTGCCACGTTGGCTTAGTATTAGGCTTTACGGTTCCTGGAGGATAGATGAGCGTTGGTCCTGGCATCATTCCGTACCATTCCTCGTCGATAAGATACATCGGCGGGACCATTCGATTGCACGTAATTTGTAGACCCGTTTCCATCAATATATGCGTTCTTGGCGCCAGAAAATAACTGTCGTTTCCTTTAGACACTGGTAGATGCGTATAACACTCCTCCAGATGTCTAACCTTCACTTCCGTTGGAACACATTTTACAATGTGTACTACTTCTCCTGATATTACCGCCATGTATCCGGGTCCCTTCATTAACTGATAAGCAAACTCGTCTGGTGCTTGAGTAGCTATAGCCAACCGATTTTTCAACATTTCTCGCTCTAATTCGCACTTTTGTGTTAAGAGATCAATGTAAACTTGTTGAATTTGAGTTTGTACATGTCTCTCAACATACACAAATTTTGAATTGACGTACGCGTATATGTCCATGTTAATCGCGTCAATCTTTTTCTTTTGCAAAAACATTTGTCCATTCCTTATTTTATGGATAAGTAGTCTAGGATGTTCCGTTCGAATTAAGTTTTGTCCACACACGTTAATAGATGAACGAGCAACGAGAGCGAAAATAATGTCAGAAGTTGTCACGGTATATACAGTCTCGGCATCCCTATCAACCACTTTTTCTGCCATTCCCATGTACAATACTCCATATTCACTGCCATCACATTCATTCACTGGAACTGAATTCCAAAACGTATGTCCACCTTCCATGTCCATGCATTGTCCCTTATTCAACTCACACCTGACACCCGACTTCAAATATACTTTGTTCGACTTTAATGCGACCGATGCGTAATAATCTCTCAACGTAATTTTTATTGTGGACAGAACCACTACGTCATTCCAGCTTCCGAAAGGATCCGAATAGGATGAACCCTTGCATCCTCCATCCACTTCCAAATGTCCCGCCAAAATAACTGGATGACTTGTCGTCTGATTACCACAAAGTCCCATGATAACTGCATTATCCATTCGAAAAGATCCAACCTCATGCATTTTCATACAGACGTCGCGAGAGACTTCGAAGATATATGAAGCCTTCCCATTAACCACGTCACTTGTATGTGAGAACATACCGCATCTCCGAACGTCTCGATCGATTTCTATTTTGCACTGATGAACGTGCACCGTTCCGTATTCATTGATCTGAATCAACTGAATACGAACTGAAGAGATGTTCAATGATGTTGAGGATACGTCACACTCGTCCACGTCCAGCAGAGACAAGGTTGAGATATTTGAAGATGGCGACCCACACTCATATCCAATCATCCCTGAGGAAGGTGTGGGTAGAAGAGATACCCATATCACCGCTAATAACCACGCCCTCCGACTCATCTGTTTAACAAAACAAAATTCTATTATTTGTATGAATGATTATTTTATTGATAACAAACCATAATATTGATGATTACATAGGTGAGGTGTTCTTGATGCACTGAAACATAATTATTATTTTGTGCCACCTTGAATCTTACTAATGGATATAAATGTGGATATATATATAATTGTTAACAATTTGGTTAATGTCTCTGAATTTATACATTATTTGTATACTAATGCTAATTCTACCCCAATGGTGCGTTTAAACTACAATTCGCACATTTCCCAAAATATTGATTTATTATTCTTACTTTTTAAATTCCCCAATTTGTGCTAAAAAAATTGTAAAGTGCATTTTTCCCCAATATTTTTTTTTTTATTTATTTATTGTTTTTTCTGCAATTAATTTTATTCTGTCTTCGTCGCTTTCGCCTCTTCGAAGTTTCTTTTTCTTTTTCTTTTCGTTCGTGTTTTCTGATGATCTCTTCCGCCTGCATCATTTCTCTTATCTCAATTCCTAGCCTTCCCTGTACTGAATACAGAACACTCAGCAACGCTGCTAGTTCCGCAAGATTCTGGTCTTTGTCAAACTCCAATATTGTGATAGCACTATCTTTTTCTGAGTCTATTGTCATTGCTACTCCCGTCTCTTTCTCCCTTTGAAATGTCCGAATTTTCAGTGCTATTCCGAAAGTGGCAAAAATTTCGATGGCCTCGAACTTCAAATCTACTATTTCAAATGGACTGATAGTTTTTTCGTTTCCGCGGATTCTATTCATTACTTTCTCAATAGCTATTACCCCCAACTCTTTCGTAGTCAATTCCAATTTTCTAAGGCGTTTAGCTAGATGATCATTTTCCTTCCTGAGGTCGAAATTTTTATTGCGTCTCGGTGTTCTGCTTTCACTTATTCTTTCTATTAAAGCCTCCGCAGCGGCTTCTCTCGCTTCCTCCTCGCTGTGCCCAACTCCGATATCCTTCCACCTGCCCAAAACAGCCTGGATCCTATGTGTGTAGCTTGACATATTCCGTGTATAGGGAACGTTCAAATACACAGCTCCATTTCCATACATACGCTCCAAACGAAAGGTAGACTTTTCGTTGTCCGACATTTTATTGCCTGTAACCGGAAACTTTTCATTTTACATCCTATTGTTACCCTTTTTTTTTCCAAGATAGATTTTTGAACGAGACCATTTTTTTTTTTTTTTTTTTTTTCTAATTTTATTGTTCAAGTTTTTCGAATGTTTCACGAAGTTTCTTTGTCAAATATCTCTGAATATTTTTCAATACGTCACCTAAGCCTTTCAAATCAATCTTTAGTTTCGGAGTTCCTACCTCGATATACACGAACGGTTCAGTATCTTTGTACATGATAATATAACACACCCCTTGTTCCTTACTTCCCTCATTACTTTGTCGTATTATGTCAATATTATACTCCCGCATTATATCTCGAAGTCGGCCCCAATACACGAAGAAATCATAGTCGCTTATTTCGCTTATTCCCTCCTCATATGCTATTATAATGTCCAGCATATCCCTTATCTGATTTCTTCCCAACCTAATCGCAGTTGCTTTCCATATCAGCTCACTTCTTTGAGTGTTTTTCACAAATTCATCGCAAACTTTTCTTATCTCTACTCCTGATTTCCCGTCTGTCTGAGTTTCTTCTCTGTTACTCGTAGTTGGACGATTATCGGTTGGATTATTTGTTCCAGTAGGCTCCGAAAATAATTCTCGTGTTAGTTGATATTTAATAAAGCCACATTCTGTCGGCCTGGTTGTCGCTACATTCGTCATTTGTCGGCGCCTCGATCTAGCTCCAGCTATAGGTGAATTTCTCGATTGCATTTTATCTGTAATTGTTTATAAAAAAAATGTATTGAAATTTATTTATTTATTGTTGATTCATTTATTTTTTAAATTAACATTCGTTTGATAACTCAAACAATGCAATTCCGATCAAAATGATCAATTTTTAAGTTAACATTTTCTCATTTTCAACAATATACGTTGAACGGAAATGTTATATTGTTTATTGGTTTATTTATTTTGTTTTACTTTGAGGTTTGATATGAGAATATCTCAGGCGATTAGCGTGAACAATCATGGGTTTTTTATTAGTTTTTATTTTTATATTCTGATTTCCTTTCACCTCGATTATTTCAAAGGGACCAGAATGTTGATTTTCTAGTTTCTTTGGTTTTGGTCCACTTTTCAAAAATGCGTAATCTCCAACCTTAAATTGTCTGACATTAAGATTTTTATCGTACCGTTCTTTAGATTTTAATTTTGCTTTTATTAAATTTTCTCTTGCGATTCTTCGGATTTCATGTAATTGCGTTACTAATTTCACAAGATAATCCTCATAAGTAGGTAATCTATCTTCCATTTGTAAAGGTTCACTCGACGGTATTCTCGCCAATTTCCCGAAAACTAACTCATATGGTGTATGTTTAGTGCCTTCATGGACACTTGTATTATAATTGAAAATGGCCAATTCCACCCATTCGTCCCATTCAAACTTTTTATCCACGTATTGTTTTAAATATTCCCCAAGTGCATGATGTGATCGCTCTAAAGAACCGTTCGATTGAGGATGAAAAGCAGTCGTACGAATTCTTTTGATTTTAAACCTTTTAGCCACTCGTTTTATTAAGTTACTGAGAAAATTTCGTCCCTGGTCAGTTAATATACTTCTAGGTGCTCCGAAAATACTGATATAATATTTAACCATCGTATCTGCGATCATAATCGATGTTGCGTTTGGTATAGGGAATGCTAGACAAAATTTGGTTAATTGATCCTGTATAGTGAGAATATATTCATTGCCTCGTTTGGTTCGCGGTAAAGGCCCTACTATATCCATAGCTACTTTATCGAAAGCTATTCCCGGAGTGTCGGTAATGACCATTGGTTGTTTTGTTTTTATTCTGACGCATTTTTTTAGCTGGCAGGGTAAACACCGTTGTATAAAACGTTCAATGTCGGTTTTCATCCTTTCCCAATAAAAACGATGTCTGATCCTATTAAATGTTTTCGTGACCCCTCTGTGTCCACCAACAGCTGATCCATGCATTTCGTGTATTATTCCTTCTCTCTCTGCCTTACTCGGATATCGAACTATCCCATGACAAACTATCACATTTACCGGACTATTAAGAAATTCCAATCGTAATTCGCTTGCAATTTTATCCCATGGAACGTTTCCAACAGCATCCGATTTAGAAATGCTCACACTTTGTATCTTTTCTTGTTCTGCAAAATTTCGTAAACTTCTTATAGCATTTCTGATATGGTTTAATATTAAGGAGGCTCCTTCTCCGGAGTCATCACTTACAGGCAAAGCTATATGATATCTATTTCCTCGTTTTAATGCGCTCACCACTCCCAATTTAAGGTTAGAAAAATAAGGTAATTCATTTCTATCTACTAATTTCTGCGAGCCTGTATCAAATGCTTCTCCTTTTAAATTTAGAAAATAAACAAGTGAATCCTTGCGAGTAAAGAAAATTTCCCTTGAAGGAATAATATTTCGCGATATGGAATATTCAAGTTCGAATTCAGATTGTTGATTATCATCACTATTTTCTTCGTTATTTTCATCTTTACTGTCATTGTCATTATTGTCAAAGTCGCTCCTCGCTATTTCTTCGGAGGATTCCTCATCGTCCGAGTTCTGTATTGGAGTAATTTTCTTTTGCCTTTGGGGTTGTTCCTCTTCGTCTGATTCTGATATTTTCCGAACTTTCTTCTTTCTTCGAGGCCGTCTCACTGGTTCATCCTCGGTCTCCCTGTCTTCCTCCGTGGTATCATCCTGTTTGGTATTTTGTGCTGGTCGAATTTTCCTTTTAATCTTCACCTTTTTCTTCGCATTTATTGTGTCAGATTGTTGAGCTTCTTTTTGTCCTTGTTTGGTCGACTGAAAATTGGCCTTGATTTTCTCGAGTGCTTTCCGTTTTGCTCCACGTTCTAATTTTTCTTCCTTTTCTACGTTGCCGATTAGTATCTCGTCTTCCGCTGATCCGTCCTCTGCACTGTTGTTGACTGATGAATGGTCGAAATGAAAATGTCGAATCTCATTTTCTGATGATTCCAACGATGAATTTATATTATTATTTCTCTCAAATTGAATATTCTTTAAACTATTTTTCCATAATATTTCTGGATCCTCTTCTTCTTCTTTTATTTCTTCATCACTTATACCATCATTTTCATCATGTTCATCTCCAAAGAATCTCAACATCTCATCATCGGTCCACTCTGTCCGTCCTCTAACTTCCGTTATAAATATCTCTTCCTCCACCCCATTTTCTTTACTCACAATCGGATTTCGAGACAAAGCGTCGGCGTTTACGTTTGTTTTTCCTGTTTTATATACTACATCGTACTCATACTCAGCCAATTTCAATCTCCATCTAAGAACCCTCGTGTTACCATCCTTACAAGTCCTAAACCATACTAAAGGCTTGTGGTCAGTCACCAAAGTGAATGTTTTCCCGTATAAATATGGTCTAAAATGCAAAACGCTATAGACAATTGCCAAGGCTTCCTTTTCATAGGTATCATATTTTGTTTCAGCTTCGTTAAGTGTACGTGAGGCGCATGCTATTGGTCTATCTTTTCCTATAGGTCCTTGTGACAAAATTCCCCCGATTGCGTAACCCGAAGCGTCGGTTGTTACAATGAAAGGTTTTGAAAAATCTGGGAAAATTAAAACTGGTTCGGTACAAAGTTTCTCTTTAAGCTCCTCAAATGCCTCTTCTTGGCTATTTGTCCATAAGAAAGGTGTATTATCTTTCAAAAGGTTAGTTAATGGCTTTGCTAATTTAGCGTAGCCCTCAATGAATCTGCGATAATATCCTGTTAATCCCAAAAATTGACGAATTTTCTTTACGTTAGTAGGCCTCGGAAAATGTCTGACTGCTTCAACTTTCTTTGGATCGAGCTTTAAACCATCGCGGCTAATTACATGTCCCAAATATCCAACTTCGCTCTTTAAAAATTCACATTTATCAGGTTGCAAAGTTAAATTGGCCTTTCTCAATCGGTCTATTAATCGTTTGCATTTTTCGTTATGTTCTTTTAATGTTTTCGCGTATACTACTATATCATCTAAATAAACAAACAATTCCTGACCCTGTAAGCCCATTAAAACCATATCCATTGCTCTTTGAAATGTAGGAGGTGCATTCTTTAATCCCATTGGCATTCGAACGTATTCATAGTGTCCATAAGGGGTTGTAAAGGCTGTTTTATGACAATCATCGGGATGCATTTTTATTTGATAAAATCCTGAGGCTAAATCGAAAACCGAAAAATATTGGGCTCCTCCCAATTGGTCCAATATGTCAACAATGTTAGGTAAGGGGTAAGCATCCCCTATTGTCTTATCATTCAACTGACGAAAATCCAGTACTACTCTCCACTTTTTATTTCCCTGTGAATCTAATTTTTTTGGTACCACCCACACAGGTGTATTATACGGAGACGTCGATTGTCTGATGTATCCCGCTTCCAAAAACTCTGCTATCTGCCTTTTAATCTCTTCTTTGTGAACTTCAGGGAATCGATATTGTTTGGAATTCACGGGAAAATCGTCGATGGTTGGTATTCGGTGTGTTATTACATTTGTAGCTTCTAATCTTTCTCCAGGTATGTGGAATCGATCTGTTCCGTATTTAATAATTTCATGTACAGCCTCTATTTCTTCTTTATCTAATCCAGTTAGTCGCAACAATTTTATTACTTTTGGTAGTCGAGTCTCATCTTGGAGCTTAGCGTTGACACAAAAACATTTTTCTGATCTATAAAATTGAACTCCTATCAAAGGATGACAAAAATCGTGAGATTTAAACTTTTCTGTTACATTTTTCTCTTCATCTTCTAATTTTTCCAACGTTATTTTAGCTTCATCTCGTGATACTGTTAATTCTCTTGACTTTTCTTTTGTATTTACTATTTCCTTTTTATTTTTTTCTGTAACGAATACTTGATTTATTTCTACATTCTCTAGTATTTCACACGATACATTCAATTCCTCAACTTTTTCCTCTGTATTTTTATCCTTTTTTGTAACAAATTCTCGATTTATTTCTGCATTTTCTGATACATTTAATTCTTCAGCTTTTTCCTCTGTATTTTTATCTTTATTTCTTTCTTCTTTTGTAATGGATTTTTGACTCATTTCAGCATTTTCCATTGTTCTCTCGATTGAACTTGAATTTTCGTTTTTTAAATTTTCTTTCAATTTCATTTCTCTTTTAATTCTTTTCAAAGCTGCTTGAAACGTTTCATACGGTAATTCTTCGCAACTACTTTCGTCTGTGTTCATTTTTCCTTCATTATTTTCTGCACAATGTATATTTTTATCTTCATTTTTCAACCTGGGATTATTTTCATCACTCAAAGAATCAACTTCAACCTTATTCATATTATTTCCCGTAATTTGACCAACGACGTAAATTTCTTCAGTTACTACCATTTCTTCTTTTACCCACGTTTTTTCCTTTATTTCGGCAGGACTTTTTGCCAACTTCATGGTAGGAATCCCTATTTCAATTTGTTCGTCTCGATTGTTAGTAATATTGATAAAGCATTTCCCATTTATATTTTGTACCAGACCTTGCTCGACAATTATTCCCTTACCAATGTTAATAGGAGCCAAATATCCCTCGCGAATCGTATCATCATTTATTCTAACATAGAAAACTTTTTTCGTTTTTGGTGGAAAAATCATACTTTCTCGAGTGAAAAATTCTATTTCTTTATCGCGAACTTTGAACCTGCTGTACTCATAATCTATTTTAGCCAAATTTTCTCGAAAATATTCATTAGATAAAATCCCATCTTGTTTAGTAGGAAAATTGTCAGCCACAATATGATAGACTGCCTCTCGTCCAAAAGTTTCAAGAATTACATATCCTGACGTATAGACAAATTGATCTGTAATTCCACTGAGCCTCAAAATCTCATCTCTATATATTATATTATTTTCGCTCAAGCATTTTTCCTTTAACACGTTTCTACCGGCTCCTGTATCCAACAACATGATGACACAACCTTGGAGGTCACCACTCTCCAATTTAATAGTGGGAGGAATAATTCCTTTTTCAGGTCTAACCAAAAATACATCGATTATTCGACATTGTTCATCTACTGTTCGATTGCAGTCTGTATTGAATACATTGGGTGCGAATTCGCCTTGGCCTCCGCCGACGCACCCTTGACTGGCTGGCCACTCGCGTTTCCCTGCATCGAATCTCGTCTACTGTTGTACTCTATGCGTTGCGGGCATTCGTATACCACATGGCCTTTTATTCCACAATAATGGCAAATCACATTAGCATTATTCGGCTGAGAGGGCTGACTAGCCGCTTGAGCATAAGACATTGCTCCTTGATTATTTGACATCTGATTATTTCCGCTGTTTAAATCCGAGCCAAAATTCCGATTTTGGTTAAAAGTAGGATTAAAATTCCGATTTTGATTATAATTCTGATTAAAATTTGGATTAAAATTTCGATTTGGACCAAAATTTTGATTGAAATTTCGATTTTGGTTAAAATTCTGGTTTTGATTAAAATTTTGATTTTGATAATTTTGGTTTTGATAATTCTGATTGCGATTAAAATTTTGGTTGAAATTTCGATTTTGGTTATAATTTTGATTTGGGTTAAAATTTTGATTTTGATTAAAATTTTGGTTTTGATTAAAATTTCGATTCGGATTAAAATTTTGATATTGGTTAAAATTTCGATTTTGATTGAAATTCGGGTTTTGATTATATCGTGGATTCGAATTGAAACCTTGATTAAAATTGTAATTTTGACGATTATTATTATAATTATTGGAATTAAAAGTTCCCTGATTTTGGGCTTGTCTATAATTTTGTTGAGTAGGTTGTTGATTTGGACGTTCACCAGATGATCGCTCGCTATCACTTTGACCTTTTTGTTTGCAAATTTCAGCCCAATGGCCCTTCTGACCGCAAATGGAACACCCTATACTTCTACATTTATCTGCCAGATGGCCGCGTTTGTTACAATACTGACAAATGTCGATTACTTCTTTCTCATGTATTTTAGGACATTGATTAGCAGAATGGCCCTGATTTTTGCAATATTGGCAATTTATTACTTTCGGTGTCTCGACGAACGGTGCCATAGTGACTTCCTCTACAGGTTCTACAAATTTTATGCTAACCTTTTTTGCTCCTCTCTCTATCTCTTTTGTCGACGAAAATTTAGAATTTGCGTTATCTCTTAGTTTAGAACGTTCAGATATATCGAGTTCGATGGCCAATGCCGTGTTTACCGCATCTTGAAGTGTCAATTTATCTTCCTTTATTCTATCCAATATTTCAGGTTTCAATCCCCGGTTAAAACAATTAATCGCCATTTTCTCGATGGCCTCTCTATCACCCTCGTCTAAATATCCGTCAATATATCGTCGTGACTCCTCTAATTTTGCAACTAATTGCTGAATTTTGTACGCGTATTCGGCGACTGTTTCATAATTTAATTGGGCAATGCTACCTAATTCGCCCTGTAATTGATATATGTCCCTCGGAGGATCATATATTTTTCGAAGATATTCCATATAATCGGTGATGTGGCTGAACCGATTGGTGCTAATTCGATTCCATACTTCTCCTACTAATTTATTTTTGGCCACTCTCATTAAATCTAACTCAAATTCTGGTCCTACCATTGCTGCAGCGTCCTCCAAACACCCAAGATAACGGCTCAAAGACTCTCGTTTTCCGTCAAATTCTGGAATCATTCTCACTGCTTCTCGCCATTGTTCTGCACCCTGAAATGACCTATGTGCTCCGAGGAATGGGCTCGAACGGCGAGGGTTATTGTTTCCACCGCCACGATTGCCGTCACCGCGATCGCCTCCTCCACCGCTTCCATTATTATCATTTTTCCCGTCCATATTTTCAAACAAATTTTTAACCACTTCGTTCGATATAGCTCTAGTTGGTCGACGTGAAGCGCCGCAAATTGTAAAAAAGTGTCGTATTTGTTCTTGTGCGGATTTTGTTTTACAAGATTTGAAAGATATTAAATTAACACTCAATGGAGCCTTTCCCGATTTGCTATTAGAACTTTGTTCAGTGTCACTTGACTCGGCTGTATCGTTTATTTGATCCGAAATTTGGCTTTTATTCTCAACTAACTCGACTATTTTACTGTTTTTCTCAAGTTGATTCCCAATGCAAACACTCGGGGCACTTTTTGTTTTTATCGAACTTATTTTTATACACGATTTTATAACTGACTTTGGTTTAATTGAAGTATCTACCGAACAAGATCTAACAAGATGAGTTGATGCTGCGTTTATTCCCGAATTAAATCGAACAACCGGTGTAATATGCTCATTTCTTAATTTTGCTGATAGTTGAGAGGTATGAAGACTCAACAATGAGGACTCACTCTGTGCTCTTATTAACCCACGTGTTAACACTTCAATTTGATTTTCGTTATCTATTGGATTTTCGTTATCACTTTGATTCTCATTGTCACTTTGATTCTTGGGATCGTTCTGATTTTCGTTGACACTTTTCACCCCCGTCGCAGATACTTTAAACCTGTCACCTTCGATTGCACCTTTTTCACCTGGTGTTTTGACGAGTGATAATGATTTTGCAAGCTTATCTAGCCCTTCTGAAGGGGTTCCCGATACATCTCCTTCGGATTCTTTTATTTTCTCCGGGTCAATCATACATTGAACTATTTTCTCATTTATGTTTATTCCAGATGAACACGGCTCTATATTACTTTGTTGAGCGGTTACTACCGAATGATCGAAATCTATGAAATCTATTTCCTCCAATTCCGAAGTATCTGTGGATTTTGACTGTGTACTTTTAATTACGGGCAAGGGTTTTGAAATTTTTGGTTTCGAATTTTTCTTATCTCCCGGATATATGCTAAGACATTTTTCGGAAACTTTTCCTTGAGATCGAGTAAAAGGCATTTATATTTTATTTATTTTATTTCATAGTTAAATTCACTGATTTTATTTATTTGTTTATTTATTTATTGATTTTACTTGAAATTATTTAATTATTTAATTATTTATTTAATTTTATTTGAAATTGTTTATATATTTTGGCATGCAAACCTTTAAACATCCCGGACGAGCCCCCAAATTTTTATGTTACGTCCTGATCAGCATTTTCCTGCATCTACGGTAAAGGAGATTTCTCTCCCTATTACGCGTTTATCGCATGTGACGCTTTATCAGAACATTGCCCCTTTTGAATCTAACCTTTCGGAAATTTATTCAGGGATGGGCTAAGAATGCATGCCGAAAAATATTATAGCTCGATTGTAAGCGCGCGGTGTTTACTACGGCTCGGTATTTAATTCTACTCGGTGCGTACTACGATGTTTACTACGTCGAACTGATATGACACTACGCGTGGCCCGGTGACATACCGTAGCAAGGCTGCGGAATAAGATCCCTCACGGTCGCGCGATGCTGCCCGGTGCTGGACTGCACTGACTCAAGGGTAACGTTAACACTGACCGTCGGGTTCGTTGCCCTATAGCTCAACTCTCTTTAAGAAAGATCGAAGATCTAAACTTCTGGATTTTAAACTATCACTTTTCAGTTTATTAAGACCCGAAATAATTATCAACGATGATTCAAGATGATTAATTAATGTCCAGAAAAATAAACAAAACAAGGGAAAATTCAGAAACGATTCGAGAAACAAAATCGATGATACAAAATTAAATGATTCGATGACTTACGATGATTTGTCAATGAATGACACGTGAGAATGAGTCGAAACGATTGAAGATGGATGAAAGTTGTCAATTCCGAGTTCCGAATTCCTCCTTCCTTCCTTCTTATTTTCAGCGAAAATTCGGTAAAGTCAACGTCGGATGTTAAAGTCGATGATTGATGGTTGATGGTATTTGTAGGTGATGAAATAACTTTTCGTTGAACTCCGATTTATTTATTCGTTGATATATTCTGACTTTTATTTAATTCTCGACTCCAAAATTCAAACTCCGAGATTTTTAATTATTGGTATAATTTTTAATTGCGTATTCAATGTTGATTCGTACAAAGGTGAATACTCGATACTGATTGTTCGTTGTAATAGAACTGACAAATTATAAGTGACGATGTAATCACGATGGCGAAGTGACAAAAGGTGTCGTGAAGTGACGTGAAGTGAAGATGCGAAGTGCTGTCGCGCCCTTTGGGGAGCTTCTTTTATTGTCTTGATTGGGGGGCACCCGCGCCTCCAAGCTGTCCGTTGCATCAGCCGTCCCCTACCTTGGTCAATATCGATCGGTTTGAGCGTCTTCCGTAACTTATTTTAATAATTTCACAATTCTGGTTTTTACGACAAATTCTCGGATAACCAATTGACTCTGATAATTTTGGATTTAAATAACAAGATTTTACAAATTTGAACGAAGTTTCTACGACGTTTCTATCAAGAGTTACACAACTGATTGTTTAAATTGTTTCAAATATTATTTATAAATTCCTCATTTTTGACGGATAATTATTTTCTCTGCTTAAATTATTAACAATGTCCCTATATATTCTGCTCGGACAATATTAACTGATTCCCTGCTATTGACTATTTTAGTTGACTATTCTACTGATAGTAAAAACATGATTTTATCATGTTAATGAATTTCTCTGGTGATAATAATAATCGATAATAATAATTCGTAAATTTGATAATATTTTTATATTAACGATTTGACCCAAACTATATTTCATGCGTGATTTTACTGGATATTTAATTAATTTATTATTTCCTGGCCAAATTTCCATATTTGTTTCATTTTGTCGTTGTTTCTATCAGCAATGATTAAAAATGTTTTTGATACCAATTTGAATAATTATGCCTCGAGAGGTGCTGCACTCGTTAGCGCCGACGGTGATTTTTCCAATCAGTCGCCTCGAGACAGTCACACGGATTCTCTGGCTGCACCGTTGTGTGCGTATGTGCATCGCTTCGCGCTGCGTGTTAGAGAGATAAGGCACCGTCTCCCGACGCATTTAGCTAAAGATTCGGATTGCCTTCCTGTCTCAATTTAAACAATGGGTTCTTCAGGTAGCCAAAGGTATGCTCGCTGCCGATGATACCTCTCCAGCAACCTGAATATTCCCTTGCGATATTTTTTTAGTTATGTGACTGTTGCTATGCCAATCACTGAATTGAATCATTCAGCGACGGCTAACGCACAATACAGAATTCGTTATCAATGATTTCCTGTGTTAAATGTTTCTATGAATTTTTTCCATGAATTTTCCTATAATTTTCTATGAATTTTTATTACTTGAAATTGAAGGATTATTGGCCAGTTGCGTCAGTGAATTTTGTCAAAAATTCACCGGACGTAACACAAGCTCCCATCGAATGCAAAGTCGCTTTATATCGAAATCGAACATTAGCCTTTTGCTTTGGCTGTAGGTGTTTCAGCTCGTAATATTTGATCAAAAAGCCTTAGTTTTATGCAAATACGCAAGATTCATGCGTTTCGAGCCGCCAAACAAGCCCCCATCGAATGCAAAGTCGCTTTATATCGAAATCGAACATTAGCCTTTTGCTTCGGCTGTAGGCGTTCCAGCTCGTAATATGAGATCAAAAAGCCTTAGTTTTATATAAATACGCAAGATTCATGCGTTTCGAGCTGCCAAACAAGCCCTCATCGAATGCAAATTCGCTTTATATCGAAATCGATCATTAGCGTTTTGCATCGGTTGTCGGTATTCCAGCTCGTAATATGAGATAGAAAAGCCTTAGTTTTATGCAAATACGCAAGATTCATGCGTTTCGAGCCGCCAAACAAGGCCCCATCGAATGCAAAGTCGCTTTATATCGAAATCGAACATTAGCGTTTTGCTTTGGCTGTAGGTGATCCAGCTCGTAATATTAGATGAAAAAGCCTTAGTTTTATGCAAATACGCAAGATTAATGCGTTTCGAGCCGCCAAACAAGCCCCCATCGAATGCAAAATCGCTTTATATCGAAATCGAACATTAGCGTTTTGCTTCGGCTGTAGGCGTTCCAGCTCGTAATATGAGATCAAAAAGCCTTAGTTTTACGTAATTACGCAAGATTCATGCGTTTCGAGCCACCAAACAAGCACCCATCGAATGCAAATTCGCTTTATATCGAAATCGAACATAAGCGTTTTGCTTTAGCTGTAGGTCTTCCAGCTCGTAATATTAGATCAAAAAGCCTTCGTTTTATATAAATACGCAAGATTCATGCGTTTCGAGCCGCCAAACAAGCCCCCACCGAATGCAAATTCGCTTTAAATCGAAATCGAACACTTGCGTTTTGCGTTGGCTGTAGGCGTTCCGGCTCGTAATAAGACATAGAAAAGCCTTAGTTTTACGTAAAAACGCGAGATTTATGCGTTTCGAGCCGCCAAACAAGCTCCCATCGAATGCAAAGTCGCTTTATATCGAAATCGAACATTAGCCTTTTGCTTTGGCTGTAGGTGTTTCAGCTCGTAATATTAGATCAAAAAGCCTTAGTTTTATGCAAATACGCAAGATTCATGCGTTTCGAGCCGCCAAACAAGCCCCCATCGAATGCAAAGTCGCTTTATATCGAAATCGAACATTAGCCTTTTGCTTTGGCTGTAGGTGTTCCAGCTCGTAATATTAGATCAAAAAGCCTTAGTTTTATGCAAATACGCAAGATTCATGCGTTTCGAGCCGCCAAACAAGCCCCCATCGAATGCAAAGTCGCTTTATATCGAAATCGATCATTAGCGTTTTGCATCGGTTGTCGGTATTCCAGCTCGTAATATGAGATAGAAAAGCCTTAGTTTTATGCAAATACGCAAGATTCATGCGTTTCGAGCCGCCAAACAAGCTCCCATCGAATGCAAAGTCGCTTTATATCGAAATCGAACATTAGCGTTTTGCTTCGGCTGTAGGTGTTCCAGCTCGTAATATGAGATCAAAAAGCCTTAGTTTTACGTAAATACGCAAGATTTTTGCATTTCGAGCTTCCAAACAAGCCCTCATCGAATGCAAATTCGCTTTATATCGAAATCGAACATTAGCGTTTTGCATCGGTTGTAGGTATTCCAGCTCGTAATATGAGATAGAAAAGCCTTAGTTTTACGTAGTTACGCAAGATTCATGCGTTTCGAGCTCCCAATCAAGCCCCCATCGAATGCAAAGTCGCTTTATATCGAAATCGAACATTAGCGTTTTGCTTCGGCTGTAGGCGTTCCAGCTCGTAATATGAGATCAAAAAGCCTTAGTTTTACGTAATTACGCAAGATTCATGCGTTTCGAGCCACCAAACAAGCACCCATCGAATGCAAATTCGCTTTATATCGTAATCGAACATTAGCCTTTTGCTTTAGCTGTAGGTGTTCCAGCTCGTAATATTAGATCAAAAAGCCTTAGTTTTATGCAAATACGCAAGATTCATGCGTTTCGAGCTGCCAAACAAGCCCCCATCGAATGCAAAGTCGCTTTATATCGAAATCGAACATTAGCGTTTTGCTTTGGCTGTAGGTGATCCAGCAAGTAATATTAGATCAAAAAGCCTTAGTTTTATGCAAATACGCAAGATTCATGCGTTTCCAGCCGCCAAACAAGCCCCCATCGAATGCAAAGTCGCTTTATATCGAAATCGAACATTAGCGTTTTGCTTCGGCTGTAGGTGTTCCAGCTCGTAATATGAGATCAAAAAGCCTTAGTTTTACGTAAATACGCAAGATTTTTGCATTTCGAGCTTCCAAACAAGCCCTCATCGAATGCAAATTCGCTTTATATCGAAATCGAACATTAGCGTTTTGCATCGGTTGTAGGTATTCCAGCTCGTAATATGAGATAGAAAAGCCTTAGTTTTACGTAGTTACGCAAGATTCATGCGTTTCGAGCTCCCAATCAAGCCCCCATCGAATGCAAAGTCGCTTTATATCGAAATCGAACATTAGCGTTTTGCTTCGGCTGTAGGCGTTCCAGCTCGTAATATGAGATCAAAAAGCCTTAGTTTTACGTAATTACGCAAGATTCATGCGTTTCGAGCCACCAAACAAGCACCCATCGAATGCAAATTCGCTTTATATCGTAATCGAACATTAGCCTTTTGCTTTAGCTGTAGGTGTTCCAGCTCGTAATATTAGATCAAAAAGCCTTAGTTTTATGCAAATACGCAAGATTCATGCGTTTCGAGCTGCCAAACAAGCCCCCATCGAATGCAAAGTCGCTTTATATCGAAATCGAACATTAGCGTTTTGCTTTGGCTGTAGGTGATCCAGCAAGTAATATTAGATCAAAAAGCCTTAGTTTTATGCAAATACGCAAGATTCATGCGTTTCGAGCCGCCAAACAAGGCCCCATCGAATGCAAAGTCGCTTTATATCGAAATCGAACATTAGCGTTTTGCTTCGGCTGTAGGCGTTCCAGCTCGTAATATGAGATCAAAAAGCCTTAGTTTTACGTAATTACGCAAGATTCATGCGTTTCGAGCTACCAAACAAGCACCCATCGAATGCAAATTCGCTTTATATCGAAATCGAACATAAGCGTTTTGCTTTATCTGTAGGTCTTCCAGCTCGTAATATTAGATCAAAAAGCCTTCGTTTTATAAAAATACGCAAGATTCATGCGTTTCGAGCCGCCAAACAAGCCCCCACCGAATGCAAATTCGCTTTAAATCGAAATCGAACACTTGCGTTTTGCGTTGGCTGTAGGCGTTCCGGCTCGTAATAAGACATAGAAAAGCCTTAGTTTTACGTAAAAACGCGAGATTTATGCGTTTCGAGCCGCCAAACAAGCTCCCATCGAATGCAAAGTCGCTTTATATCGAAATCGAACATTAGCCTTTTGCTTTGGCTGTAGGTGTTTCAGCTCGTAATATTTGATCAAAAAGCCTTAGTTTTATGCAAATACGCAAGATTCATGCGTTTCGAGCCGCCAAACAAGCCCCCATCGAATGCAAAGTCGCTTTATATCGAAATCGAACATTAGCCTTTTGCTTCGGCTGTAGGCGTTCCAGCTCGTAATATGAGATCAAAAAGCCTTAGTTTTATATAAATACGCAAGATTCATGCGTTTCGAGCTGCCAAACAAGCCCTCATCGAATGCAAATTCGCTTTATATCGAAATCGATCATTAGCGTTTTGCATCGGTTGTCGGTATTCCAGCTCGTAATATGAGATAGAAAAGCCTTAGTTTTATGCAAATACGCAAGATTCATGCGTTTCGAGCCGCCAAACAAGGCCCCATCGAATGCAAAGTCGCTTTATATCGAAATCGAACATTAGCGTTTTGCTTTGGCTGTAGGTGATCCAGCTCGTAATATTAGATGAAAAAGCCTTAGTTTTATGCAAATACGCAAGATTAATGCGTTTCGAGCCGCCAAACAAGCCCCCATCGAATGCAAAATCGCTTTATATCGAAATCGAACATTAGCGTTTTGCTTCGGCTGTAGGCGTTCCAGCTCGTAATATGAGATCAAAAAGCCTTAGTTTTACGTAATTACGCAAGATTCATGCGTTTCGAGCCACCAAACAAGCACCCATCGAATGCAAATTCGCTTTATATCGAAATCGAACATAAGCGTTTTGCTTTAGCTGTAGGTCTTCCAGCTCGTAATATTAGATCAAAAAGCCTTCGTTTTATATAAATACGCAAGATTCATGCGTTTCGAGCCGCCAAACAAGCCCCCACCGAATGCAAATTCGCTTTAAATCGAAATCGAACACTTGCGTTTTGCGTTGGCTGTAGGCGTTCCGGCTCGTAATAAGACATAGAAAAGCCTTAGTTTTACGTAAAAACGCGAGATTTATGCGTTTCGAGCCGCCAAACAAGCTCCCATCGAATGCAAAGTCGCTTTATATCGAAATCGAACATTAGCCTTTTGCTTTGGCTGTAGGTGTTTCAGCTCGTAATATTAGATCAAAAAGCCTTAGTTTTATGCAAATACGCAAGATTCATGCGTTTCGAGCCGCCAAACAAGCCCCCATCGAATGCAAAGTCGCTTTATATCGAAATCGAACATTAGCCTTTTGCTTTGGCTGTAGGTGTTCCAGCTCGTAATATTAGATCAAAAATCCTTAGTTTTATGCAAATACGCAAGATTCATGCGTTTCGAGCTGCCAAACAAGCCCCCATCGAATGCAAAGTCGCTTTATATCGAAATCGATCATTAGCGTTTTGCATCGGTTGTCGGTATTCCAGCTCGTAATATGAGATAGAAAAGCCTTAGTTTTATGCAAATACGCAAGATTCATGCGTTTCGAGCCGCCAAACAAGGCCCCATCGAATGCAAAGTCGCTTTATATCGAAATCGAACATTAGCGTTTTGCTTTGGCTGTAGGTGATCCAGCTCGTAATATTAGATGAAAAAGCCTTAGTTTTATGCAAATACGCAAGATTCATGCGTTTCGAGCCGCCAAACAAGCCCCCATCGAATGCAAAGTCGCTTTATATCGAAATCGAACATTAGCGTTTTGCTTCGGCTGTAGGCGTTCCAGCTCGTAATATGAGATCAAAAAGCCTTAGTTCTACGTAATTACGCAAGATTCATGCGGTTCGAGCCACCAAACAAGCCCCCATCGAATGCAAATTCGCTTTATATCGAAATCGAACATTAGCGTTTTGCTTTGGCTGTAGGTGATCCAGCTCGTAATATTAGATGAAAAAGCCTTAGTTTTATGCAAATACGCAAGATTCATGCGTTTCGAGCCGCCAAACAAGCCCCCATCGAATGCAAAGTCGCTTTATATCGAAATCGAACATTAGCGTTTTGCTTCGGCTGTAGGTGTTCCAGCTAGTAATATGAGATCAAAAAGCCTTAGTTTTACGTAAATACGCAAGATTTTTGCATTTCGAGCTGCCAAACAAGCCCTCATCGAATGCAAATTCGCTTTATATCGAAATCGAACATTAGCGTTTTGCATCGGTTGTAGGTATTCCAGCTCGTAATATGAGATAGAAAAGCCTTAGTTTTACGTAGTTACGCAAGATTCATGCGTTTCGAGCTCCCAATCAAGCCCCCATCGAATGCAAAGTCGCTTTATATCGAAATCGAACATTAGCGTTTTGCTTCGGCTGTAGGCGTTCCAGCTCGTAATATGAGATCAAAAAGCCTTAGTTTTACGTAATTACGCAAGATTCATGCGTTTCGAGCCACCAAACAAGCACCCATCGAATGCAAATTCGCTTTATATCGTAATCGAACATTAGCCTTTTGCTTTAGCTGTAGGTGTTCCAGCTCGTAATATTAGATCAAAAAGCCTTAGTTTTATGCAAATACGCAAGATTCATGCGTTTCGAGCTGCCAAACAAGCCCCCATCGAATGCAAAGTCGCTTTATATCGAAATCGAACATTAGCGTTTTGCTTTGGCTGTAGGTGATCCAGCAAGTAATATTAGATCAAAAAGCCTTAGTTTTATGCAAATACGCAAGATTCATGCGTTTCGAGCCGCCAAACAAGGCCCCATCGAATGCAAAGTCGCTTTATATCGAAATCGAACATTAGCGTTTTGCTTCGGCTGTAGGCGTTCCAGCTCGTAATATGAGATCAAAAAGCCTTAGTTTTACGTAATTACGCAAGATTCATGCGTTTCGAGCTACCAAACAAGCACCCATCGAATGCAAATTCGCTTTATATCGAAATCGAACATAAGCGTTTTGCTTTATCTGTAGGTCTTCCAGCTCGTAATATTAGATCAAAAAGCCTTCGTTTTATAAAAATACGCAAGATTCATGCGTTTCGAGCCGCCAAACAAGCCCCCACCGAATGCAAATTCGCTTTAAATCGAAATCGAACACTTGCGTTTTGCGTTGGCTGTAGGCGTTCCGGCTCGTAATAAGACATAGAAAAGCCTTAGTTTTACGTAAAAACGCGAGATTTATGCGTTTCGAGCCGCCAAACAAGCTCCCATCGAATGCAAAGTCGCTTTATATCGAAATCGAACATTAGCCTTTTGCTTTGGCTGTAGGTGTTTCAGCTCGTAATATTTGATCAAAAAGCCTTAGTTTTATGCAAATACGCAAGATTCATGCGTTTCGAGCCGCCAAACAAGCCCCCATCGAATGCAAAGTCGCTTTATATCGAAATCGAACATTAGCCTTTTGCTTCGGCTGTAGGCGTTCCAGCTCGTAATATGAGATCAAAAAGCCTTAGTTTTATATAAATACGCAAGATTCATGCGTTTCGAGCTGCCAAACAAGCCCTCATCGAATGCAAATTCGCTTTATATCGAAATCGATCATTAGCGTTTTGCATCGGTTGTCGGTATTCCAGCTCGTAATATGAGATAGAAAAGCCTTAGTTTTATGCAAATACGCAAGATTCATGCGTTTCGAGCCGCCAAACAAGGCCCCATCGAATGCAAAGTCGCTTTATATCGAAATCGAACATTAGCGTTTTGCTTTGGCTGTAGGTGATCCAGCTCGTAATATTAGATGAAAAAGCCTTAGTTTTATGCAAATACGCAAGATTAATGCGTTTCGAGCCGCCAAACAAGCCCCCATCGAATGCAAAATCGCTTTATATCGAAATCGAACATTAGCGTTTTGCTTCGGCTGTAGGCGTTCCAGCTCGTAATATGAGATCAAAAAGCCTTAGTTTTACGTAATTACGCAAGATTCATGCGTTTCGAGCCACCAAACAAGCACCCATCGAATGCAAATTCGCTTTATATCGAAATCGAACATAAGCGTTTTGCTTTAGCTGTAGGTCTTCCAGCTCGTAATATTAGATCAAAAAGCCTTCGTTTTATATAAATACGCAAGATTCATGCGTTTCGAGCCGCCAAACAAGCCCCCACCGAATGCAAATTCGCTTTAAATCGAAATCGAACACTTGCGTTTTGCGTTGGCTGTAGGCGTTCCGGCTCGTAATAAGACATAGAAAAGCCTTAGTTTTACGTAAAAACGCGAGATTTATGCGTTTCGAGCCGCCAAACAAGCTCCCATCGAATGCAAAGTCGCTTTATATCGAAATCGAACATTAGCCTTTTGCTTTGGCTGTAGGTGTTTCAGCTCGTAATATTAGATCAAAAAGCCTTAGTTTTATGCAAATACGCAAGATTCATGCGTTTCGAGCCGCCAAACAAGCCCCCATCGAATGCAAAGTCGCTTTATATCGAAATCGAACATTAGCCTTTTGCTTTGGCTGTAGGTGTTCCAGCTCGTAATATTAGATCAAAAATCCTTAGTTTTATGCAAATACGCAAGATTCATGCGTTTCGAGCTGCCAAACAAGCCCCCATCGAATGCAAAGTCGCTTTATATCGAAATCGATCATTAGCGTTTTGCATCGGTTGTCGGTATTCCAGCTCGTAATATGAGATAGAAAAGCCTTAGTTTTATGCAAATACGCAAGATTCATGCGTTTCGAGCCGCCAAACAAGGCCCCATCGAATGCAAAGTCGCTTTATATCGAAATCGAACATTAGCGTTTTGCTTTGGCTGTAGGTGATCCAGCTCGTAATATTAGATGAAAAAGCCTTAGTTTTATGCAAATACGCAAGATTCATGCGTTTCGAGCCGCCAAACAAGCCCCCATCGAATGCAAAGTCGCTTTATATCGAAATCGAACATTAGCGTTTTGCTTCGGCTGTAGGCGTTCCAGCTCGTAATATGAGATCAAAAAGCCTTAGTTCTACGTAATTACGCAAGATTCATGCGGTTCGAGCCACCAAACAAGCCCCCATCGAATGCAAATTCGCTTTATATCGAAATCGAACATTAGCGTTTTGCTTTGGCTGTAGGTGATCCAGCTCGTAATATTAGATGAAAAAGCCTTAGTTTTATGCAAATACGCAAGATTCATGCGTTTCGAGCCGCCAAACAAGCCCCCATCGAATGCAAAGTCGCTTTATATCGAAATCGAACATTAGCGTTTTGCTTCGGCTGTAGGTGTTCCAGCTAGTAATATGAGATCAAAAAGCCTTAGTTTTACGTAAATACGCAAGATTTTTGCATTTCGAGCTGCCAAACAAGCCCTCATCGAATGCAAATTCGCTTTATATCGAAATCGAACATTAGCGTTTTGCATCGGTTGTAGGTATTCCAGCTCGTAATATGAGATAGAAAAGCCTTAGTTTTACGTAGTTACGCAAGATTCATGCGTTTCGAGCTCCCAATCAAGCCCCCATCGAATGCAAAGTCGCTTTATATCGAAATCGAACATTAGCGTTTTGCTTCGGCTGTAGGCGTTCCAGCTCGTAATATGAGATCAAAAAGCCTTAGTTTTACGTAATTACGCAAGATTCATGCGTTTCGAGCCACCAAACAAGCACCCATCGAATGCAAATTCGCTTTATATCGTAATCGAACATTAGCCTTTTGCTTTAGCTGTAGGTGTTCCAGCTCGTAATATTAGATCAAAAAGCCTTAGTTTTATGCAAATACGCAAGATTCATGCGTTTCGAGCTGCCAAACAAGCCCCCATCGAATGCAAAGTCGCTTTATATCGAAATCGAACATTAGCGTTTTGCTTTGGCTGTAGGTGATCCAGCAAGTAATATTAGATCAAAAAGCCTTAGTTTTATGCAAATACGCAAGATTCATGCGTTTCGAGCCGCCAAACAAGGCCCCATCGAATGCAAAGTCGCTTTATATCGAAATCGAACATTAGCGTTTTGCTTCGGCTGTAGGCGTTCCAGCTCGTAATATGAGATCAAAAAGCCTTAGTTTTACGTAATTACGCAAGATTCATGCGTTTCGAGCTACCAAACAAGCACCCATCGAATGCAAATTCGCTTTATATCGAAATCGAACATAAGCGTTTTGCTTTATCTGTAGGTCTTCCAGCTCGTAATATTAGATCAAAAAGCCTTCGTTTTATAAAAATACGCAAGATTCATGCGTTTCGAGCCGCCAAACAAGCCCCCACCGAATGCAAATTCGCTTTAAATCGAAATCGAACACTTGCGTTTTGCGTTGGCTGTAGGCGTTCCGGCTCGTAATAAGACATAGAAAAGCCTTAGTTTTACGTAAAAACGCGAGATTTATGCGTTTCGAGCCGCCAAACAAGCTCCCATCGAATGCAAAGTCGCTTTATATCGAAATCGAACATTAGCCTTTTGCTTTGGCTGTAGGTGTTTCAGCTCATAATATTTGATCAAAAAGCCTTAGTTTTATGCAAATACGCAAGATTCATGCGTTTCGAGCCGCCAACAAGCCCCCATCGAATGCAAAGTCGCTTTATATCGAAATCGAACATTAGCCTTTTGCTTCGGCTGTAGGCGTTCCAGCTCGTAATATGAGATCAAAAAGCCTTAGTTTTATATAAATACGCAAGATTCATGCGTTTCGAGCTGCCAAACAAGCCCTCATCGAATGCAAATTCGCTTTATATCGAAATCGATCATTAGCGTTTTGCATCGGTTGTCGGTATTCCAGCTCGTAATATGAGATAGAAAAGCCTTAGTTTTATGCAAATACGCAAGATTCATGCGTTTCGAGCCGCCAAACAAGGCCCCATCGAATGCAAAGTCGCTTTATATCGAAATCGAACATTAGCGTTTTGCTTTGGCTGTAGGTGATCCAGCTCGTAATATTAGATGAAAAAGCCTTAGTTTTATGCAAATACGCAAGATTAATGCGTTTCGAGCCGCCAAACAAGCCCCCATCGAATGCAAAATCGCTTTATATCGAAATCGAACATTAGCGTTTTGCTTCGGCTGTAGGCGTTCCAGCTCGTAATATGAGATCAAAAAGCCTTAGTTTTACGTAATTACGCAAGATTCATGCGTTTCGAGCCACCAAACAAGCACCCATCGAATGCAAATTCGCTTTATATCGAAATCGAACATAAGCGTTTTGCTTTAGCTGTAGGTCTTCCAGCTCGTAATATTAGATCAAAAAGCCTTCGTTTTATATAAATACGCAAGATTCATGCGTTTCGAGCCGCCAAACAAGCCCCCACCGAATGCAAATTCGCTTTAAATCGAAATCGAACACTTGCGTTTTGCGTTGGCTGTAGGCGTTCCGGCTCGTAATAAGACATAGAAAAGCCTTAGTTTTACGTAAAAACGCGAGATTTATGCGTTTCGAGCCGCCAAACAAGCTCCCATCGAATGCAAAGTCGCTTTATATCGAAATCGAACATTAGCCTTTTGCTTTGGCTGTAGGTGTTTCAGCTCGTAATATTAGATCAAAAAGCCTTAGTTTTATGCAAATACGCAAGATTCATGCGTTTCGAGCGGCCAAACAAGCCCCCATCGAATGCAAAGTCGCTTTATATCGAAATCGAACATTAGCCTTTTGCTTTGGCTGTAGGTGTTCCAGCTCGTAATATTAGATCAAAAAGCCTTAGTTTTATGCAAATACGCAAGATTCATGCGTTTCCTGCCGCCAAACAAGCCCCCATCGAATGCAAAGTCGCTTTATATCGAAATCGAACATTCGCGTTTTGCTTCGGCTGTAGGTGTTCCAGCTCGTAATATGAGATCAAAAAGCCTTAGTTTTACGTAAATACGCAAGATTTTTGCATTTCGAGCTGCCAAACAAGCCCTCATCGAATGCAAATTCGCTTTATATCGAAATCGAACATTAGCGTTTTGCATCGGTTGTAGGTATTCCAGCTCGTAATATGAGATAGAAAAGCCTTAGTTTTACGTAGTTACGCAAGATTCATGCGTTTCGAGCTCCCAATCAAGCCCCCATCGAATGCAAAGTCGCTTTATATCGAAATCGAACATTAGCGTTTTGCTTCGGCTGTAGGCGTTCCAGCTCGTAATATGAGATCAAAAAGCCTTAGTTTTACGTAATTACGCAAGATTCATGCGTTTCGAGCCACCAAACAAGCACCCATCGAATGCAAAGTCGCTTTATATCGAAATCGAACATTAGCGTTTTGCTTCGGCTGTAGGCGTTCCAGCTCGTAATATGAGATCAAAAAGCCTTAGTTTTACGTAATTACGCAAGATTCATGCGTTTCGAGCCACCAAACAAGCACCCATCGAATGCAAAGTCGCTTTATATCGAAATCGAACATTAGCGTTTTGCTTTGGCTGTAGGTGATCCAGCTCGTAATATTAGATGAAAAAGCCTTAGTTTTATGCAAATACGCAAGATTCATGCGTTTCGAGCCGCCAAACAAGCCCCCATCGAATGCAAAATCGCTTTATATCGAAATCGAACATTAGCGTTTTGCTTCGGCTGTAGGCGTTCCAGCTCGTAATATGAGATCAAAAAGCCTTAGTTTTACGTAATTACGCAAGATTCATGCGTTTCGAGCCACCAAACAAGCACCCATCGAATGCAAATTCGCTTTATATCGAAATCGAACATAAGCGTTTTGCTTTAGCTGTAGGTCTTCCAGCTCGTAATATTAGATCAAAAAGCCTTCGTTTTATATAAATACGCAAGATTCATGCGTTTCGAGCCGCCAAACAAGCCCCCACCGAATGCAAATTCGCTTTAAATCGAAATCGAACACTTGCGTTTTGCGTTGGCTGTAGGCGTTCCGGCTCGTAATAAGACATAGAAAAGCCTTAGTTTTACGTAAAAACGCGAGATTTATGCGTTTCGAGCCGCCAAACAAGCTCCCATCGAATGCAAAGTCGCTTTATATCGAAATCGAACATTAGCCTTTTGCTTTGGCTGTAGGTGTTTCAGCTCGTAATATTAGATCAAAAAGCCTTAGTTTTATGCAAATACGCAAGATTCATGCGTTTCGAGCCGCCAAACAAGCCCCCATCGAATGCAAAGTCGCTTTATATCGAAATCGAACATTAGCCTTTTGCTTTGGCTGTAGGTGTTCCAGCTCGTAATATTAGATCAAAAAGCCTTAGTTTTATGCAAATACGCAAGATTCATGCGTTTCGAGCCGCCAAACAAGCCCCCATCGAATGCAAAGTCGCTTTATATCGAAATCGAACATTAGCGTTTTGCTTCGGCTGTAGGCGTTCCAGCTCGTAATATTTGATCAAAAAGCCTTAGTTTTATGCAAATACGCAAGATTCATGCGTTTCCAGCCGCCAAACAAGCCCCCATCGAATGCAAAGTCGCTTTATATCGAAATCGAACATTAGCGTTTTGCTTCGGCTGTAGGTGTTCCAGCTCGTAATATGAGATCAAAAAGCCTTAGTTTTACGTAAATACGCAAGATTTTTGCATTTCGAGCTGCCAAACAAGCCCTCATCGAATGCAAATTCGCTTTATATCGAAATCGAACATTAGCGTTTTGCATCGGTTGTAGGTATTCCAGCTCGTAATATGAGATAGAAAAGCCTTAGTTTTACGTAGTTACGCAAGATTCATGCGTTTCGAGCTCCCAATCAAGCCCCCATCGAATGCAAAGTCGCTTTATATCGAAATCGAACATTAGCGTTTTG
The DNA here is from genome assembly GCA_964017025.1 of Stenichneumon culpator. Lineage (NCBI taxonomy): Eukaryota > Metazoa > Arthropoda > Insecta > Hymenoptera > Ichneumonidae > Stenichneumon > Stenichneumon culpator. Next base: position 57,644 of record CAXHKB010000021.1, on the reverse strand, counting down.
CTTCGGCTGTAGGCGTTCCAGCTCGTAATATGAGATCAAAAAGCCTTAGTTTTACGTAATTACGCAAGATTCATGCGTTTCGAGCCACCAAACAAGCACCCATCGAATGCAAAGTCGCTTTATATCGAAATCGAACATTAGCGTTTTGCTTTGGCTGTAGGTGATCCAGCTCGTAATATTAGATGAAAAAGCCTTAGTTTTATGCAAATACGCAAGATTCATGCGTTTCGAGCCGCCAAACAAGCCCCCATCGAATGCAAAATCGCTTTATATCGAAATCGAACATTAGCGTTTTGCTTCGGCTGTAGGCGTTCCAGCTCGTAATATGAGATCAAAAAGCCTTAGTTTTACGTAATTACGCAAGATTCATGCGTTTCGAGCCACCAAACAAGCACCCATCGAATGCAAATTCGCTTTATATCGAAATCGAACATAAGCGTTTTGCTTTAGCTGTAGGTCTTCCAGCTCGTAATATTAGATCAAAAAGCCTTCGTTTTATATAAATACGCAAGATTCATGCGTTTCGAGCCGCCAAACAAGCCCCCACCGAATGCAAATTCGCTTTAAATCGAAATCGAACACTTGCGTTTTGCGTTGGCTGTAGGCGTTCCGGCTCGTAATAAGACATAGAAAAGCCTTAGTTTTACGTAAAAACGCGAGATTTATGCGCTTCGAGCCGCCAAACAAGCTCCCATCGAATGCAAAGTCGCTTTATATCGAAATCGAACATTAGCCTTTTGCTTTGGCTGTAGGTGTTTCAGCTCGTAATATTGGATCAAAAAGCCTTAGTTTTATGCAAATACGCAAGATTCATGCGTTTCGAGCCGCCAAACAAGCCCCCATCGAATGCAAAGTCGCTTTATATCGAAATCGAACATTAGCCTTTTGCTTTGGCTGTAGGTGTTCCAGCTCGTAATATTAGATCAAAAAGCCTTAGTTTTATGCAAATACGCAAGATTTTTGCATTTCGAGCTGCCAAACAAGCCCTCATCGAATGCAAATTCGCTTTATATCGAAATCGAACATTAGCGTTTTGCATCGGTTGTAGGTATTCCAGCTCGTAATATGAGATAGAAAAGCCTTAGTTTTTACGTAAATACGCAAGATTCATGCGTTTCGAGCCACCAAACAAGCACCCATCGAATTCAAATTCGCTTTATGCCGAAATCGAACATAAGCGTTTTGCTTTGGCTGTAGGTGTTCCAGCTCGTAATATTAGATCAAAAAGCCTTAGTTTTATGCAAATACGCAAGATTTTTGCATTTCGAGCTGCCAAACAAGCCCTCATCGAATGCAAATTCGCTTTATATCGAAATCGAACATTAGCGTTTTGCATCGGTTGTAGGTATTCCAGCTCGTAATATGAGATAGAAAAGCCTTAGTTTTTACGTAAATACGCAAGATTCATGCGTTTCGAGCTCCCAAACAAGCCCCCATCGAATGCAAATTCGCTTTATATCGAAATCGAACATTAGCGTTTTGTTTCGGCTGTAGGTATTCCAGCTCGTAATATGAGATCAAAAAGCCTTAGTTTGACGTAAATACGCAAGATTCATGCAATTCGAGCCGCCAAACAAGCCCCTATCGAATGCACAGTCGCTTTACATCGAAATCGAACATTAGCGTTTTGCTTCGGCTGTAGGTGTTCCAGCTCGTAATATGAGATCAAAAAGCCTTAGTTTTACGTAAATACGCAAGATTTTTGCATTTCTAGCTGCCCAAAGAGCCCTTATCGAATGCAAATTCGCTTTATATCGAAATCGAACATTAGCGTTTTGCTTCTGCTGTAGGTGTTCCAGCTCGTAATATGAGATCAAAAGGCCTTAGTTTTACGTAATTACGCAAGATTCATGCGTTTCCAGCTCCCAAACAAGCCCCCATCGAATGCAATTTCGCTTTATATCGAAATCGAACATTAGCGTTTTGCTTCGGCTGTAGGCGTTCCAGCTCGTAATATGAGATCAAAAAGCCTTAGTTTTACGTAATTACGCAAGATTCATGCGTTTCGAGCCACCAAACAAGCACCCATCGAATTCAAATTCGCTTTATGCCGAAATCGAACATAAGCGTTTTGCTTTAGCTGTAGGTCTTCCAGCTCGTAATATTAGATCAAAAAGCCTTCGTTTTATATAAATACGCAAGATTCATGCGTTTCAAGCCGCCAAACAAGCCCCCACCGAATGCAAATTCGCTTTAAATCGAAATCGAACACTTGCGTTTTTCGTTGGCTGTAGGCGTTCCGGCTCGTAATAAGAGATAGAAAAGCCTTAGTTTTACGTAAATACGCGAGATTTATGCGTTTCGAGCCGCCAAACAAGCTCCCATCGAATGCAAAGTCGCTTATCTTTATATGTCGAACATTAGCGTTTTGCTTTGGCTGTAGGTGATCCAGCTCGTAATATTAGATGAAAAAGCCTTAGTTTTATGCAAATACGCAAGATTCAGGCGTTTCGAGCCGCCAAACAAGCCCCCATCGAATGCAAAGTCGCTTTACATCGAAATCGAACATTAGCGTTTTGCTTCGGCTGTAGGTGTTCCAGCTCGTAATATGAGATCAAAAAGCCTTAGTTTTACGTAAATACGCAAGATTTTTGCATTTCTAGCTGCCCAAAGAGCCCTGATCGAATGCAAATTCGCTTTATATCGAAATCGAACATTAGCGTTTTGCTTCTGCTGTAGGTGTTCCAGCTCGTAATATGAGATCAAAAGGCCTTAGTTTTACGTAATTACGCAAGATTCATGCGTTTCCAGCTCCCAAACAAGCCCCCATCGAATGCAATTTCGCTTTATATCGAAATCGAACATTAGCGTTTTGCTTCGGCTGTAGGCGTTCCAGCTCGTAATATGAGATCAAAAAGCCTTAGTTTTACGTAATTACGCAAGATTCATGCGTTTCGAGCCACCAAACAAGCACCCATCGAATTCAAATTCGCTTTATGCCGAAATCAAACATAAGCGTTTTGCTTTAGCTGTAGGTCTTCCAGCTCGTAATATTAGATCAAAAAGCCTTCGTTTTATATAAATACGCAAGATTCATGCGTTTCGAGCCGCCAAACAAGCCCCCACCGAATGCAAATTCGCTTTAAATCGAAATCGAACATTAGCGTTTTGCTTTGGCTGTAGGTGATCCAGCAAGTAATATTAGATCAAAAAGCCTTAGTTTTATGCAAATACGCAAGATTCATGCGTTTCGAGCCGCCAAACAAGGCCCCATCGAATGCAAAAGTCGCTTTATATCGAAATCGAACATTAGCGTTTTGCTTCGGCTGTAGGTGTTCCAGCTCGTAATATTAGATCAAAAAGCCTTAGTTTTATGCAAATACGCAAGATTCATGCGTTTCGAGCCGCCAAACAAGCCCCCATCGAATGCAAAGTCGCTTTATATCGAAATCGAACATTAGCCTTTTGCTTCGGCTGTAGGCGTTCCAGCTCGTAATATGAGATCAAAAAGCCTTAGTTTTATGCAAATACGCAAGATTCATGCGTTTCGAGCCGCCAAACAAGCCCCCATCGAATGCAAAGTCGCTTTATATCGAAATCGAACATTAGCCTTTTGCTTCGGCTGTAGGCGTTCCAGCTCGTAATATGAGATCAAAAAGCCTTAGTTTTATATAAATACGCAAGATTCATGCGTTTCGAGCTGCCAAACAAGCCCTCATCGAATGCAAATTCGCTTTATATCGAAATCGATCATTAGCGTTTTGCATCGGTTGTCGGTATTCCAGCTCGTAATATGAGATAGAAAAGCCTTAGTTTTATGCAAATACGCAAGATTCATGCGTTTCGAGCCGCCAAACAAGGCCCCATCGAATGCAAAGTCGCTTTATATCGAAATCGAACATTAGCGTTTTGCTTTGGCTGTAGGTGATCCAGCTCGTAATATTAGATGAAAAAGCCTTAGTTTTATGCAAATACGCAAGATTAATGCGTTTCGAGCCGCCAAACAAGCCCCCATCGAATGCAAAATCGCTTTATATCGAAATCGAACATTAGCGTTTTGCTTCGGCTGTAGGCGTTCCAGCTCGTAATATGAGATCAAAAAGCCTTAGTTTTACGTAATTACGCAAGATTCATGCGTTTCGAGCCACCAAACAAGCACCCATCGAATGCAAATTCGCTTTATATCGAAATCGAACATAAGCGTTTTGCTTTAGCTGTAGGTCTTCCAGCTCGTAATATTAGATCAAAAAGCCTTCGTTTTATATAAATACGCAAGATTCATGCGTTTCGAGCCGCCAAACAAGCCCCCACCGAATGCAAATTCGCTTTAAATCGAAATCGAACACTTGCGTTTTGCGTTGGCTGTAGGCGTTCCGGCTCGTAATAAGACATAGAAAAGCCTTAGTTTTACGTAAAAACGCGAGATTTATGCGTTTCGAGCCGCCAAACAAGCTCCCATCGAATGCAAAGTCGCTTTATATCGAAATCGAACATTAGCCTTTTGCTTTGGCTGTAGGTGTTTCAGCTCGTAATATTAGATCAAAAAGCCTTAGTTTTATGCAAATACGCAAGATTCATGCGTTTCGAGCCGCCAAACAAGCCCCCATCGAATGCAAAGTCGCTTTATATCGAAATCGAACATTAGCCTTTTGCTTTGGCTGTAGGTGTTCCAGCTCGTAATATTAGATCAAAAAGCCTTAGTTTTATGCAAATACGCAAGATTCATGCGTTTCGAGCCGCCAAACAAGCCCCCATCGAATGCAAAGTCGCTTTATATCGAAATCGATCATTAGCGTTTTGCATCGGTTGTCGGTATTCCAGCTCGTAATATGAGATAGAAAAGCCTTAGTTTTATGCAAATACGCAAGATTCATGCGTTTCGAGCCGCCAAACAAGGCCCCATCGAATGCAAAGTCGCTTTATATCGAAATCGAACATTAGCGTTTTGCTTTGGCTGTAGGTGATCCAGCTCGTAATATTAGATGAAAAAGCCTTAGTTTTATGCAAATACGCAAGATTCATGCGTTTCGAGCCGCCAAACAAGCCCCCATCGAATGCAAAGTCGCTTTATATCGAAATCGAACATTAGCGTTTTGCTTCGGCTGTAGGCGTTCCAGCTCGTAATATGCGATCAAAAAGCCTTAGTTCTACGTAATTACGCAAGATTCATGCGGTTCGAGCCACCAAACAAGCCCCCATCGAATGCAAATTCGCTTTATATCGAAATCGAACATTAGCGTTTTGCTTTAGCTGTAGGTGATCCAGCTCGTAATATTAGATGAAAAAGACTTAGTTTTATGCAAATACGCAAGATTCATGCGTTTCGAGCTGCCAAACAAGCCCCCATCGAATGCAAAGTCGCTTTATATCGAAATCGATCATTAGCGTTTTGCATCGGTTGTCGGTATTCCAGCTCGTAATATGAGATAGAAAAGCCTTAGTTTTATGCAAATACGCAAGATTCATGCGTTTCGAGCCGCCAAACAAGGCCCCATCGAATGCAAAGTCGCTTTATATCGAAATCGAACATTAGCGTTTTGCTTTGGCTGTAGGTGATCCAGCTCGTAATATGAGATCAAAAAGCCTTAGTTTTACGTAAATACGCAAGATTTTTGCATTTCGAGCTGCCAAACAAGCCCTCATCGAATGCAAATTCGCTTTATATCGAAATCGAACATTAGCGTTTTGCATCGGTTGTAGGTATTCCAGCTCGTAATATGAGATAGAAAAGCCTTAGTTTTACGTAGTTACGCAAGATTCATGCGTTTCGAGCTCCCAATCAAGCCCCCATCGAATGCAAAGTCGCTTTATATCGAAATCGAACATTAGCGTTTTGCTTCGGCTGTAGGCGTTCCAGCTCGTAATATGAGATCAAAAAGCCTTAGTTTTACGTAATTACGCAAGATTCATGCGTTTCGAGCCACCAAACAAGCACCCATCGAATGCAAAGTCGCTTTATATCGAAATCGAACATTAGCGTTTTGCTTTGGCTGTAGGTGATCCAGCTCGTAATATTAGATGAAAAAGCCTTAGTTTTATGCAAATACGCAAGATTCATGCGTTTCGAGCCGCCAAACAAGCCCCCATCGAATGCAAAATCGCTTTATATCGAAATCGAACATTAGCGTTTTGCTTCGGCTGTAGGCGTTCCAGCTCGTAATATGAGATCAAAAAGCCTTAGTTTTACGTAATTACGCAAGATTCATGCGTTTCGAGCCACCAAACAAGCACCCATCGAATGCAAATTCGCTTTATATCGAAATCGAACATAAGCGTTTTGCTTTAGCTGTAGGTCTTCCAGCTCGTAATATTAGATCAAAAAGCCTTCGTTTTATATAAATACGCAAGATTCATGCGTTTCGAGCCGCCAAACAAGCCCCCACCGAATGCAAATTCGCTTTAAATCGAAATCGAACACTTGCGTTTTGCGTTGGCTGTAGGCGTTCCGGCTCGTAATAAGACATAGAAAAGCCTTAGTTTTACGTAAAAACGCGAGATTTATGCGTTTCGAGCCGCCAAACAAGCTCCCATCGAATGCAAAGTCGCTTTATATCGAAATCGAACATTAGCCTTTTGCTTTGGCTGTAGGTGTTTCAGCTCGTAATATTAGATCAAAAAGCCTTAGTTTTATGCAAATACGCAAGATTCATGCGTTTCGAGCCGCCAAACAAGCCCCCATCGAATGCAAAGTCGCTTTATATCGAAATCGAACATTAGCCTTTTGCTTTGGCTGTAGGTGTTCCAGCTCGTAATATTAGATCAAAAAGCCTTAGTTTTATGCAAATACGCAAGATTCATGCGTTTCGAGCCGCCAAACAAACCCCATCGAATGCAAAGTCGCTTTATATCGAAATCGATCATTAGCATTTTGCATCGGTTGTCGGTATTCCAGCTCGTAATATGAGATACAAAAGCCTTAGTTTTATGCAAATACGCAAGATTCATGCGTTTCGAGCCGTCAAACAAGGCCCCATCGAATGCAAAGTCGCTTTATATCGAAATCGAACATTAGCGTTTTGCTTTGGCTGTAGGTGATCCAGCTCGTAATATTAGATGAAAAAGCCTTAGTTTTATGCAAATACGCAAGATTCATGCGTTTCGAGCCGCCAAACAAGCCCCCATCGAATGCAAAGTCGCTTTATATCGAAATCGAACATTAGCGTTTTGCTTCGGCTGTAGGCGTTCCAGCTCGTAATATGAGATCAAAAAGCCTTAGTTCTACGTAATTACGCAAGATTCATGCGGTTCGAGCCACCAAACAAGCCCCCATCGAATGCAAATTCGCTTTATATCGAAATCGAACATTAGCGTTTTGCTTTGGCTGTAGGTGATCCAGCTCGTAATATTAGATGAAAAAGACTTAGTTTTATGCAAATACGCAAGATTCATGCGTTTCGAGCCGCCAAACAAGCCCCCATCGAATGCAAAGTCGCTTTATATCGAAAACGAACATTAGCCTTTTGCTTCGGCTGTAGGTGTTCCAGCACGTAATATTTGATCAAAAAGCCTTAGTTTTATGCAAATACGCAAGATTCATGCGTTTCCAGCCGCCAAACAAGCCCCCATCGAATGCAAAGTCGCTTTATATCGAAATCGAACATTAGCGTTTTGCTTCGGCTGTAGGTGTTCCAGCTCGTAATATGAGATCAAAAAGCCTTAGTTTTACGTAAATACGCAAGATTTTTGCATTTCGAGCTGCCAAACAAGCCCTCATCGAGTGCAAATTCGCTTTATATCGAAATCGAACATTAGCGTTTTGCATCGGTTGTCGGTATTCCAGCTCGTAATATGAGATAGAAAAGCCTTAGTTTTATGCAAATACGCAAGATTCATGCGTTTCGAGCCGCCAAACAAGGCCCCATCGAATGCAAAGTCGCTTTATATCGAAATCGAACATTAGCGTTTTGCTTTGGCTGTAGGTGATCCAGCTCGTAATATTAGATGAAAAAGACTTAGTTTTATGCAAATACGCAAGATTCATGCGTTTCGAGCCGCCAAACAAGCCCCCATCGAATGCAAAGTCGCTTTATATCGAAAACGAACATTAGCCTTTTGCTTCGGCTGTAGGTGTTCCAGCACGTAATATTTGATCAAAAAGCCTTAGTTTTATGCAAATACGCAAGATTCATGCGTTTCGAGCTCCCAATCAAGCCCCCATCGAATGCAAAGTCGCTTTATATCGAAATCGAACATTAGCGTTTTGCTTTGGCTGTAGGTGATCCAGCTCGTAATATTAGATGAAAAAGCCTTAGTTTTATGCAAATACGCAAGATTCATGCGTTTCGAGCCGCCAAACAAGCCCCCATCGAATGCAAAATCGCTTTATATCGAAATCGAACATTAGCGTTTTGCTTCGGCTGTAGGCGTTCCACCTCGTAATATGAGATCAAAAAGCCTTAGTTTTACGTAATTACGCAAGATTCATGCGTTTCGAGCCACCAAACAAGCACCCATCGAATGCAAATTCGCTTTATATCGAAATCGAACATAAGCGTTTTGCTTTAGCTGTAGGTCTTCCAGCTCGTAATATTAGATCAAAAAGCCTTCGTTTTATATAAATACGCAAGATTCATGCGTTTCGAGCCGCCAAACAAGCCCCCACCGAATGCAAATTCGCTTTAAATCGAAATCGAACACTTGCGTTTTGCGTTGGCTGTAGGCGTTCCGGCTCGTAATAAGACATAGAAAAGCCTTAGTTTTACGTAAAAACGCGAGATTTATGCGTTTCGAGCCGCCAAACAAGCTCCCATCGAATGCAAAGTCGCTTTATATCGAAATCGAACATTAGCCTTTTGCTTTGGCTGTAGGTGTTTCAGCTCGTAATATTAGATCAAAAAGCCTTAGTTTTATGCAAATACGCAAGATTCATGCGTTTCGAGCCGCCAAACAAGCCCCCATCGAATGCAAAGTCGCTTTATATCGAAATCGAACATTAGCCTTTTGCTTTGGCTGTAGGTGTTCCAGCTCGTAATATTAGATCAAAAAGCCTTAGTTTTATGCAAATACGCAAGATTCATGCGTTTCGAGCCGCCAAACAAGCCCCCATCGAATGCAAAGTCGCTTTATATCGAAATCGATCATTAGCGTTTTGCATCGGTTGTCGGTATTCCAGCTCGTAATATGAGATAGAAAAGCCTTAGTTTTATGCAAATACGCAAGATTCATGCGTTTCGAGCCGCCAAACAAGGCCCCATCGAATGCAAAGTCGCTTTATATCGAAATCGAACATTAGCGTTTTGCTTTGGCTGTAGGTGATCCAGCTCGTAATATTAGATGAAAAAGCCTTAGTTTTATGCAAATACGCAAGATTCATGCGTTTCGAGCCGCCAAACAAGCCCCCATCGAATGCAAAGTCGCTTTATATCGAAATCGAACATTAGCGTTTTGCTTCGGCTGTAGGCGTTCCAGCTCGTAATATGCGATCAAAAAGCCTTAGTTCTACGTAATTACGCAAGATTCATGCGGTTCGAGCCACCAAACAAGCCCCCATCGAATGCAAATTCGCTTTATATCGAAATCGAACATTAGCGTTTTGCTTTGGCTGTAGGTGATCCAGCTCGTAATATTAGATGAAAAAGACTTAGTTTTATGCAAATACGCAAGATTCATGCGTTTCGAGCTGCCAAACAAGCCCCCATCGAATGCAAAGTCGCTTTATATCGAAATCGATCATTAGCGTTTTGCATCGGTTGTCGGTATTCCAGCTCGTAATATGAGATAGAAAAGCCTTAGTTTTATGCAAATACGCAAGATTCATGCGTTTCGAGCCGCCAAACAAGGCCCCATCGAATGCAAAGTCGCTTTATATCGAAATCGAACATTAGCGTTTTGCTTTGGCTGTAGGTGATCCAGCTCGTAATATGAGATCAAAAAGCCTTAGTTTTACGTAAATACGCAAGATTTTTGCATTTCGAGCTGCCAAACAAGCCCTCATCGAATGCAAATTCGCTTTATATCGAAATCGAACATTAGCGTTTTGCATCGGTTGTAGGTATTCCAGCTCGTAATATGAGATAGAAAAGCCTTAGTTTTACGTAGTTACGCAAGATTCATGCGTTTCGAGCTCCCAATCAAGCCCCCATCGAATGCAAAGTCGCTTTATATCGAAATCGAACATTAGCGTTTTGCTTCGGCTGTAGGCGTTCCAGCTCGTAATATGAGATCAAAAAGCCTTAGTTTTACGTAATTACGCAAGATTCATGCGTTTCGAGCCACCAAACAAGCACCCATCGAATGCAAAGTCGCTTTATATCGAAATCGAACATTAGCGTTTTGCTTTGGCTGTAGGTGATCCAGCTCGTAATATTAGATGAAAAAGCCTTAGTTTTATGCAAATACGCAAGATTCATGCGTTTCGAGCCGCCAAACAAGCCCCCATCGAATGCAAAATCGCTTTATATCGAAATCGAACATTAGCGTTTTGCTTCGGCTGTAGGCGTTCCAGCTCGTAATATGAGATCAAAAAGCCTTAGTTTTACGTAATTACGCAAGATTCATGCGTTTCGAGCCACCAAACAAGCACCCATCGAATGCAAATTCGCTTTATATCGAAATCGAACATAAGCGTTTTGCTTTAGCTGTAGGTCTTCCAGCTCGTAATATTAGATCAAAAAGCCTTCGTTTTATATAAATACGCAAGATTCATGCGTTTCGAGCCGCCAAACAAGCCCCCACCGAATGCAAATTCGCTTTAAATCGAAATCGAACACTTGCGTTTTGCGTTGGCTGTAGGCGTTCCGGCTCGTAATAAGACATAGAAAAGCCTTAGTTTTACGTAAAAACGCGAGATTTATGCGTTTCGAGCCGCCAAACAAGCTCCCATCGAATGCAAAGTCGCTTTATATCGAAATCGAACATTAGCCTTTTGCTTTGGCTGTAGGTGTTTCAGCTCGTAATATTAGATCAAAAAGCCTTAGTTTTATGCAAATACGCAAGATTCATGCGTTTCGAGCCGCCAAACAAGCCCCCATCGAATGCAAAGTCGCTTTATATCGAAATCGAACATTAGCCTTTTGCTTTGGCTGTAGGTGTTCCAGCTCGTAATATTAGATCAAAAAGCCTTAGTTTTATGCAAATACGCAAGATTCATGCGTTTCGAGCCGCCAAACAAGCCCCCATCGAATGCAAAGTCGCTTTATATCGAAATCGATCATTAGCGTTTTGCATCGGTTGTCGGTATTCCAGCTCGTAATATGAGATAGAAAAGCCTTAGTTTTATGCAAATACGCAAGATTCATGCGTTTCGAGCCGTCAAACAAGGCCCCATCGAATGCAAAGTCGCTTTATATCGAAATCGAACATTAGCGTTTTGCTTTGGCTGTAGGTGATCCAGCTCGTAATATTAGATGAAAAAGCCTTAGTTTTATGCAAATACGCAAGATTCATGCGTTTCGAGCCGCCAAACAAGCCCCCATCGAATGCAAAGTCGCTTTATATCGAAATCGAACATTAGCGTTTTGCTTCGGCTGTAGGCGTTCCAGCTCGTAATATGAGATCAAAAAGCCTTAGTTCTACGTAATTACGCAAGATTCATGCGGTTCGAGCCACCAAACAAGCCCCCATCGAATGCAAATTCGCTTTATATCGAAATCGAACATTAGCGTTTTGCTTTGGCTGTAGGTGATCCAGCTCGTAATATTAGATGAAAAAGACTTAGTTTTATGCAAATACGCAAGATTCATGCGTTTCGAGCCGCCAAACAAGCCCCCATCGAATGCAAAGTCGCTTTATATCGAAATCGAACATTAGCGTTTTGCTTCGGCTGTAGGTGTTCCAGCTCGTAATATGAGATCAAAAAGCCTTAGTTTTACGTAAATACGCAAGATTTTTGCATTTCGAGCTGCCAAACAAGCCCCCATCGAATGCAAAGTCGCTTTATATCGAAATCGAACATTAGCGTTTTGCTTTGGCTGTAGGTGATCCAGCAAGTAATATTAGATCAAAAAGCCTTAGTTTTATGCAAATACGCAAGATTCATGCGTTTCGAGCCGCCAAACAAGGCCCCATCGAATGCAAAGTCGCTTTATATCGAAATCCAACATTAGCGTTTTGCTTTGGCTGTAGGTGATCCAGCTCGTAATATTAGATGAAAAAGCCTTAGTTTTATGCAAATACGCAAGATTCATGCGTTTCGAGCCGCCAAACAAGCCCCCATCGAATGCAAAGTCGCTTTATATCGAAATCGAACATTAGACTTTTGCTTCGGCTGTAGGCGTTCCAGCTCGTAATATGAGATCAAAAAGCCTTAGTTTTACGTAAATACGCAAGATTCATGCGTTTCGAGCCACCAAACAAGCACCCATCAAATGCAAATTCGCTTTATATCGTAATCGAACATTAGCCTTTTGCTTTAGCTGTAGGTGTTCCAGCTCGTAATATTAGATCAAAAAGCCTTAGTTTTATGCAAATACGCAAGATTCATGCGTTTCGAGCCGCCAAACAAGCCCCCATCGAATGCAAAGTCGCTTTAAATCGAAATCGAACACTTGCGTTTTGCGTTGGCTGTAGGCGTTCCGGCTCGTAATATGAGATCAAAAAGCCTTAGTTTTATATAAATACGCAAGATTCATGCGTTTCGAGCTGCCAAACAAGCCCTCATCGAATGCAAATTCGCTTTATATCGAAATCGATCATTAGCGTTTTGCATCGGTTGTCGGTATTCCAGCTCGTAATATGAGATAGAAAAGCCTTAGTTTTATGCAAATACGCAAGATTCATGCGTTTCGAGCCGCCAAACAAGGCCCCATCGAATGCAAAGTCGCTTTATATCGAAATCGAACATTAGCGTTTTGCTTTGGCTGTAGGTGATCCAGCTCGTAATATTAGATGAAAAAGCCTTAGTTTTATGCAAATACGCAAGATTCATGCGTTTCGAGCCGCCAAACAAGCCCCCATCGAATGCAAAATCGCTTTATATCGAAATCGAACATTAGCGTTTTGCTTCGGCTGTAGGCGTTCCAGCTCGTAATATGAGATCAAAAAGCCTTAGTTTTACGTAATTACGCAAGATTCATGCGTTTCGAGCCACCAAACAAGCACCCATCGAATGCAAATTCGCTTTATATCGAAATCGAACATAAGCGTTTTGCTTTAGCTGTAGGTCTTCCAGCTCGTAATATTAGATCAAAAAGCCTTCGTTTTATATAAATACGCAAGATTCATGCGTTTCGAGCCGCCAAACAAGCCCCCACCGAATGCAAATTCGCTTTAAATCGAAATCGAACACTTGCGTTTTGCGTTGGCTGTAGGCGTTCCGGCTCGTAATAAGACATAGAAAAGCCTTAGTTTTACGTAAAAACGCGAGATTTATGCGTTTCGAGCCGCCAAACAAGCTCCCATCGAATGCAAAGTCGCTTTATATCGAAATCGAACATTAGCCTTTTGCTTTGGCTGTAGGTGTTTCAGCTCGTAATATTAGATCAAAAAGCCTTAGTTTTATGCAAATACGCAAGATTCATGCGTTTCGAGCCGCCAAACAAGCCCCCATCGAATGCAAAGTCGCTTTATATCGAAATCGAACATTAGCCTTTTGCTTTGGCTGTAGGTGTTCCAGATCGTAATATTAGATCAAAAAGCCTTAGTTTTATGCAAATACGCAAGATTCATGCGTTTCGAGCCGCCAAACAAGCCCCCATCGAATGCAAAGTCGCTTTATATCGAAATCGATCATTAGCGTTTTGCATCGGTTGTCGGTATTCCAGCTCGTAATATGAGATAGAAAAGCCTTAGTTTTATGCAAATACGCAAGATTCATGCGTTTCGAGCCGCCAAACAAGGCCCCATCGAATGCAAAGTCGCTTTATATCGAAATCGAACATTAGCGTTTTGCTTTGGCTGTAGGTGATCCAGCTCGTAATATTAGATGAAAAAGCCTTAGTTTTATGCAAATACGCAAGATTCATGCGTTTCGAGCCGCCAAACAAGCCCCCATCGAATGCAAAGTCGCTTTATATCGAAATCGAACATTAGCCTTTTGCTTTAGCTGTAGGTGTTCCAGCTCGTAATATTAGATCAAAAAGCCTTAGTTTTATGCAAATACGCAAGATTCATGCGTTTCGAGCCGCCAAACAAGCCCCCATCGAATGCAAAGTCGCTTTAAATCGAAATCGAACACTTGCGTTTTGCGTTGGCTGTAGGCGTTCCGGCTCGTAATATGAGATCAAAAAGCCTTAGTTTTATATAAATACGCAAGATTCATGCGTTTCGAGCTGCCAAACAAGCCCTCATCGAATGCAAATTCGCTTTATATCGAAATCGATCATTAGCGTTTTGCATCGGTTGTCGGTATTCCAGCTCGTAATATGAGATAGAAAAGCCTTAGTTTTATGCAAATACGCAAGATTCATGCGTTTCGAGCCGCCAAACAAGGCCCCATCGAATGCAAAGTCGCTTTATATCGAAATCGAACATTAGCGTTTTGCTTTGGCTGTAGGTGATCCAGCTCGTAATATTAGATGAAAAAGCCTTAGTTTTATGCAAATACGCAAGATTCATGCGTTTCGAGCCGCCAAACAAGCCCCCATCGAATGCAAAATCGCTTTATATCGAAATCGAACATTAGCGTTTTGCTTCGGCTGTAGGCGTTCCAGCTCGTAATATGAGATCAAAAAGCCTTAGTTTTACGTAATTACGCAAGATTCATGCGTTTCGAGCCACCAAACAAGCACCCATCGAATGCAAATTCGCTTTATATCGAAATCGAACATAAGCGTTTTGCTTTAGCTGTAGGTCTTCCAGCTCGTAATATTAGATCAAAAAGCCTTCGTTTTATATAAATACGCAAGATTCATGCGTTTCGAGCCGCCAAACAAGCCCCCACCGAATGCAAATTCGCTTTAAATCGAAATCGAACACTTGCGTTTTGCGTTGGCTGTAGGCGTTCCGGCTCGTAATAAGACATAGAAAAGCCTTAGTTTTACGTAAAAACGCGAGATTTATGCGTTTCGAGCCGCCAAACAAGCTCCCATCGAATGCAAAGTCGCTTTATATCGAAATCGAACATTAGCCTTTTGCTTTGGCTGTAGGTGTTTCAGCTCGTAATATTAGATCAAAAAGCCTTAGTTTTATGCAAATACGCAAGATTCATGCGTTTCGAGCCGCCAAACAAGCCCCCATCGAATGCAAAGTCGCTTTATATCGAAATCGAACATTAGCCTTTTGCTTTGGCTGTAGGTGTTCCAGCTCGTAATATTAGATCAAAAAGCCTTAGTTTTATGCAAATACGCAAGATTCATGCGTTTCGAGCCGCCAAACAAGCCCCCATCGAATGCAAAGTCGCTTTATATCGAAATCGATCATTAGCGTTTTGCATCGGTTGTCGGTATTCCAGCTCGTAATATGAGATAGAAAAGCCTTAGTTTTATGCAAATACGCAAGATTCATGCGTTTCGAGCCGTCAAACAAGGCCCCATCGAATGCAAAGTCGCTTTATATCGAAATCGAACATTAGCGTTTTGCTTTGGCTGTAGGTGATCCAGCTCGTAATATTAGATGAAAAAGCCTTAGTTTTATGCAAATACGCAAGATTCATGCGTTTCGAGCCGCCAAACAAGCCCCCATCGAATGCAAAGTCGCTTTATATCGAAATCGAACATTAGCGTTTTGCTTCGGCTGTAGGCGTTCCAGCTCGTAATATGAGATCAAAAAGCCTTAGTTCTACGTAATTACGCAAGATTCATGCGGTTCGAGCCACCAAACAAGCCCCCATCGAATGCAAATTCGCTTTATATCGAAATCGAACATTAGCGTTTTGCTTTGGCTGTAGGTGATCCAGCTCGTAATATTAGATGAAAAAGACTTAGTTTTATGCAAATACGCAAGATTCATGCGTTTCGAGCCGCCAAACAAGCCCCCATCGAATGCAAAGTCGCTTTATATCGAAATCGAACATTAGCGTTTTGCTTCGGCTGTAGGTGTTCCAGCTCGTAATATGAGATCAAAAAGCCTTAGTTTTACGTAAATACGCAAGATTTTTGCATTTCGAGCTGCCAAACAAGCCCCCATCGAATGCAAAGTCGCTTTATATCGAAATCGAACATTAGCGTTTTGCTTTGGCTGTAGGTGATCCAGCAAGTAATATTAGATCAAAAAGCCTTAGTTTTATGCAAATACGCAAGATTCATGCGTTTCGAGCCGCCAAACAAGGCCCCATCGAATGCAAAGTCGCTTTATATCGAAATCGAACATTAGCGTTTTGCTTTGGCTGTAGGTGATCCAGCTCGTAATATTAGATGAAAAAGCCTTAGTTTTATGCAAATACGCAAGATTCATGCGTTTCGAGCCGCCAAACAAGCCCCCATCGAATGCAAAGTCGCTTTAAATCGAAATCGAACACTTGCGTTTTGCGTTGGCTGTAGGCGTTCCGGCTCGTAATATGAGATCAAAAAGCCTTAGTTTTATATAAATACGCAAGATTCATGCGTTTCGAGCCGCCAAACAAGCCCCCATCGAATGCAAAGTCGCTTTATATCGAAATCGAACATTAGCGTTTTGCTTCGGCTGTAGGCGTTCCAGCTCGTAATATGAGATCAAAAAGCCTTAGTTCTACGTAATTACGCAAGATTCATGCGGTTCGAGCCACCAAACAAGCCCCCATCGAATGCAAATTCGCTTTATATCGAAATCGAACATTAGCGTTTTGCTTTGGCTGTAGGTGATCCAGCTCGTAATATTAGATGAAAAAGACTTAGTTTTATGCAAATACGCAAGATTCATGCGTTTCGAGCCGCCAAACAAGCCCCCATCGAATGCAAAGTCGCTTTATATCGAAAACGAACATTAGCCTTTTGCTTCGGCTGTAGGTGTTCCAGCACGTAATATTTGATCAAAAAGCCTTAGTTTTATGCAAATACGCAAGATTCATGCGTTTCCAGCCGCCAAACAAGCCCCCATCGAATGCAAAGTCCCTTTATATCGAAATCGAACATTAGCGTTTTGCTTCGGCTGTAGGTGTTCCAGCTCGTAATATGAGATCAAAAAGCCTTAGTTTTACGTAAATACGCAAGATTTTTGCATTTCGAGCTGCCAAACAAGCCCTCATCGAATGCAAATTCGCTTTATATCGAAATCGAACATTAGCGTTTTGCATCGGTTGTCGGTATTCCAGCTCGTAATATGAGATAGAAAAGCCTTAGTTTTATGCAAATACGCAAGATTCATGCGTTTCGAGCCGCCAAACAAGGCCCCATCGAATGCAAAGTCGCTTTATATCGAAATCGAACATTAGCGTTTTGCTTTGGCTGTAGGTGATCCAGCTCGTAATATTAGATGAAAAAGCCTTAGTTTTATGCAAATACGCAAGATTCATGCGTTTCGAGCCGCCAAACAAGCCCCCATCGAATGCAAAGTCGCTTTATATCGAAATCGAACATTAGCGTTTTGCTTCGGCTGTAGGCGTTCCAGCTCGTAATATGAGATCAAAAAGCCTTAGTTCTACGTAATTACGCAAGATTCATGCGGTTCGAGCCACCAAACAAGCCCCCATCGAATGCAAATTCGCTTTATATCGAAATCGAACATTAGCGTTTTGCTTTGGCTGTAGGTGATCCAGCTCGTAATATTAGATGAAAAAGACTTAGTTTTATGCAAATACGCAAGATTCATGCGTTTCGAGCCGCCAAACAAGCCCCCACCGAATGCAAATTCGCTTTAAATCGAAATCGAACACTTGCGTTTTGCGTTGGCTGTAGGCGTTCCGGCTCGTAATAAGACATAGAAAAGCCTTAGTTTTACGTAAAAACGCGAGATTTATGCGTTTCGAGCCGCCAAACAAGCTCCCATCGAATGCAAAGTCGCTTTATATCGAAATCGAACATTAGCCTTTTGCTTTGGCTGTAGGTGTTTCAGCTCGTAATATTAGATCAAAAAGCCTTAGTTTTATGCAATTACGCAAGATTCATGCGTTTCGAGCCGCCAAACAAGCCCCCATCGAATGCAAAGTCGCTTTATATCGAAATCGAACATTAGCCTTTTGCTTTGGCTGTAGGTGTTCCAGCTCGTAATATTAGATCAAAAAGCCTTAGTTTTATGCAAATACGCAAGATTCATGCGTTTCGAGCCGCCAAACAAGCCCCCATCGAATGCAAAGTCGCTTTATATCGAAATCGATCATTAGCGTTTTGCATCGGTTGTCGGTATTCCAGCTCGTAATATGAGATAGAAAAGCCTTAGTTTTATGCAAATACGCAAGATTCATGCGTTTCGAGCCGCCAAACAAGCCCCCATCGAATGCAAAGTCGCTTTATATCGAAATCGAACATTAGCGTTTTGCTTTGGCTGTAGGTGATCCAGCAAGTAATATTAGATCAAAAAGCCTTAGTTTTATGCAAATACGCAAGATTCATGCGTTTCGAGCCGCCAAACAAGGCCCCATCGAATGCAAAGTCGCTTTATATCGAAATCGAACATTAGCGTTTTGCTTCGGCTGTAGGTGTTCCAGCTCGTAATATTAGATCAAAAAGCCTTAGTTTTATGCAAATACGCAAGATTCATGCGTTTCGAGCCGCCAAACAAGCCCCCATCGAATGCAAAGTCGCTTTATATCGAAATCGAACATTAGCGTTTTGCTTCGGCTGTAGGTGTTCCAGCTCGTAATATGAGATCAAAAAGCCTTAGTTTTACGTAAATACGCAAGATTCATGCGTTTCCAGCCGCCAAACAAGCCCCCATCGAATGCAAAGTCCCTTTATATCGAAATCGAACATTAGCGTTTTGCTTCGGCTGTAGGTGTTCCAGCTCGTAATATGAGATCAAAAAGCCTTAGTTTTACGTAAATACGCAAGATTTTTGCATTTCGAGCTGCCAAACAAGCCCTCATCGAATGCAAATTCGCTTTATATCGAAATCGAACATTAGCGTTTTGCATCGGTTGTCGGTATTCCAGCTCGTAATATGAGATAGAAAAGCCTTAGTTTTATGCAAATACGCAAGATTCATGCGTTTCGAGCCGCCAAACAAGGCCCCATCGAATGCAAAGTCGCTTTATATCGAAATCGAACATTAGCGTTTTGCTTTGGCTGTAGGTGATCCAGCTCGTAATATTAGATGAAAAAGCCTTAGTTTTATGCAAATACGCAAGATTCATGCGTTTCGAGCCGCCAAACAAGCCCCCATCGAATGCAAAGTCGCTTTATATCGAAATCGAACATTAGCGTTTTGCTTCGGCTGTAGGCGTTCCAGCTCGTAATATGAGATCAAAAAGCCTTAGTTCTACGTAATTACGCAAGATTCATGCGGTTCGAGCCACCAAACAAGCCCCCATCGAATGCAAATTCGCTTTATATCGAAATCGAACATTAGCGTTTTGCTTTGGCTGTAGGTGATCCAGCTCGTAATATTAGATGAAAAAGACTTAGTTTTATGCAAATACGCAAGATTCATGCGTTTCGAGCCGCCAAACAAGCCCCCACCGAATGCAAATTCGCTTTAAATCGAAATCGAACACTTGCGTTTTGCGTTGGCTGTAGGCGTTCCGGCTCGTAATAAGACATAGAAAAGCCTTAGTTTTACGTAAAAACGCGAGATTTATGCGTTTCGAGCCGCCAAACAAGCTCCCATCGAATGCAAAGTCGCTTTATATCGAAATCGAACATTAGCCTTTTGCTTTGGCTGTAGGTGTTTCAGCTCGTAATATTAGATCAAAAAGCCTTAGTTTTATGCAATTACGCAAGATTCATGCGTTTCGAGCCGCCAAACAAGCCCCCATCGAATGCAAAGTCGCTTTATATCGAAATCGAACATTAGCCTTTTGCTTTGGCTGTAGGTGTTCCAGCTCGTAATATTAGATCAAAAAGCCTTAGTTTTATGCAAATACGCAAGATTCATGCGTTTCGAGCCGCCAAACAAGCCCCCATCGAATGCAAAGTCGCTTTATATCGAAATCGATCATTAGCGTTTTGCATCGGTTGTCGGTATTCCAGCTCGTAATATGAGATAGAAAAGCCTTAGTTTTATGCAAATACGCAAGATTCATGCGTTTCGAGCCGCCAAACAAGCCCCCATCGAATGCAAAGTCGCTTTATATCGAAATCGAACATTAGCGTTTTGCTTTGGCTGTAGGTGATCCAGCAAGTAATATTAGATCAAAAAGCCTTAGTTTTATGCAAATACGCAAGATTCATGCGTTTCGAGCCGCCAAACAAGGCCCCATCGAATGCAAAGTCGCTTTATATCGAAATCGAACATTAGCGTTTTGCTTCGGCTGTAGGTGTTCCAGCTCGTAATATTAGATCAAAAAGCCTTAGTTTTATGCAAATACGCAAGATTCATGCGTTTCGAGCCGCCAAACAAGCCCCCATCGAATGCAAAGTCGCTTTATATCGAAATCGAACATTAGCGTTTTG
Organism: Stenichneumon culpator; assembly: GCA_964017025.1. NCBI lineage: Eukaryota > Metazoa > Arthropoda > Insecta > Hymenoptera > Ichneumonidae > Stenichneumon > Stenichneumon culpator. The sequence continues at coordinate 37,365 of CAXHKB010000021.1, read as the reverse complement.
CTTCGGCTGTAGGTGTTCCAGCTCGTAATATGAGATCAAAAAGCCTTAGTTTTACGTAAATACGCAAGATTTTTGCATTTCGAGCTGCCAAACAAGCCCCCATCGAATGCAAAGTCGCTTTATATCGAAATCGAACATTAGCGTTTTGCTTTGGCTGTAGGTGATCCAGCAAGTAATATTAGATCAAAAAGCCTTAGTTTTATGCAAATACGCAAGATTCATGCGTTTCGAGCCGCCAAACAAGGCCCCATCGAATGCAAAGTCGCTTTATATCGAAATCGAACATTAGCGTTTTGCTTTGGCTGTAGGTGATCCAGCTCGTAATATTAGATGAAAAAGCCTTAGTTTTATGCAAATACGCAAGATTCATGCGTTTCGAGCCGCCAAACAAGCCCCCATCGAATGCAAAGTCGCTTTATATCGAAATCGAACATTAGCCTTTTGCTTCGGCTGTAGGCGTTCCAGCTCGTAATATGAGATCAAAAAGCCTTAGTTTTACGTAAATACGCAGGATTCATGCGTTTCGAGCCACCAAACAAGCACCCATCGAATGCAAATTCGCTTTATATCGTAATCGAACATTAGCCTTTTGCTTTAGCTGTAGGTGTTCCAGCTCGTAATATTAGATCAAAAAGCCTTAGTTTTATGCAAATACGCAAGATTCATGCGTTTCGAGCCGCCAAACAAGCCCCCATCGAATGCAAAGTCGCTTTATATCGAAATCGAACATTAGCGTTTTGCTTCGGCTGTAGGCGTTCCAGCTCGTAATATGAGATCAAAAAGCCTTAGTTTTACGTAATTACGCAAGATTCATGCGTTTCGAGCCACCAAACAAGCACCCATCGAATGCAAATTCGCTTTATATCGAAATCGAACATTAGCCTTTTGCTTCGGCTGTAGGCGTTCCAGCTCGTAATATGAGATCAAAAAGCCTTAGTTTTATATAAATACGCAAGATTCATGAGTTTCGAGCTGCCAAACAAGCCCTCATCGAATGCAAATTCGCTTTATATCGAAATCGATCATTAGCGTTTTGCATCGGTTGTCGGTATTCCAGCTCGTAATATGAGATAGAAAAGCCTTAGTTTTATGCAAATACGCAAGATTCATGCGTTTCGAGCCGCCAAACAAGCCCCCATCGAATGCAAAGTCGCTTTATATCGAAAACGAACATTAGCCTTTTGCTTCGGCTGTAGGTGTTCCAGCTCGTAATATTTGATCAAAAAGCCTTAGTTTTATGCAAATACGCAAGATTCATGCGTTTCCAGCCGCCAAACAAGCCCCCATCGAATGCAAAGTCGCTTTATATCGAAATCGAACATTAGCGTTTTGCTTCGGCTGTAGGTGTTCCAGCTCGTAATATGAGATCAAAAAGCCTTAGTTTTACGTAAATACGCAAGATTTTTGCATTTCGAGCTGCCAAACAAGCCCTCATCGAATGCAAATTCGCTTTATATCGAAATCGAACATTAGCGTTTTGCATCGGTTGTAGGTATTCCAGCTCGTTATATGAGATAGAAAAGCCTTAGTTTTACGTAGTTACGCAAGATTCATGCGTTTCGAGCTCCCAATCAAGCCCCCATCGAATGCAAAGTCGCTTTATATCGAAATCGAACATTAGCGTTTTGCTTCGGCTGTAGGCGTTCCAGCTCGTAATATGAGATCAAAAAGCTTTAGTTTTACGTAATTACGCAAGATTCATGCGTTTCGAGCCACCAAACAAGCACCCATCGAATGCAAATTCGCTTTATATCGTAATCGAACATTAGCCTTTTGCTTTAGCTGTAGGTGTTCCAGCTCGTAATATTAGATCAAAAAGCCTTAGTTTTATGCAAATACGCAAGATTCATGCGTTTCGAGCCGCCAAACAAGCCCCCATCGAATGCAAAGTCGCTTTATATCGAAACCGAACATTAGCGTTTTGCTTCGGCTGTAGGCGTTCCAGCTCGTAATATGAGATCAAAAAGCCTTAGTTTTACGTAATTACGCAAGATTCATGCGTTTCGAGCCGCCAAACAAGCCCCCATCGAATGCAAATTCGCTTTATATCGAAATCGAACATAAGCGTTTTGCTTTAGCTGTAGGTCTTCCAACTCGTAATATTAGATCAAAAAGCCTTCGTTTTATATAAATACGCAAGATTCATGCGTTTCGAGCCGCCAAACAAGCCCCCACCGAATGCAAATTCGCTTTAAATCGAAATCGAACACTTGCGTTTTGCGTTGGCTGTAGGCGTTCCGGCTCGTAATAAGACATAGAAAAGCCTTAGTTTTACGTAAATACGCGAGATTTATGCGTTTCGAGCCGCCAAACAAGCTCCCATCGAATGCAAAGTCGCTTTATATCGAAATCGAACATTAGCCTTTTGCTTTGGCTGTAGGTGTTTCAGCTCGTAATATTAGATCAAAAAGCCTTAGTTTTATGCAAATACGCAAGATTCATGCGTTTCGAGCCGCCAAACAAGCCCCCATCGAATGCAAAGTCGCTTTATATCGAAATCGAACATTAGCCTTTTGCTTTGGCTGTAGGTGTTCCAGCTCGTAATATTAGATCAAAAAGCCTTAGTTTTACGTAAATACGGAAAATTTTTGCATTTCGAGCTGCCAAACAAGCCCCCATCGAATGCAAAGTCGCTTTATATCGAAATCGAACATTAGCGTTTTGCTTTGGCTGTAGGTGATCCAGCAAGTAATATTAGATCAAAAAGCCTTAGTTTTATGCAAATACGCAAGATTCATGCGTTTCGAGCCGCCAAACAAGGCCCCATCGAATGCAAAGTCGCTTTATATCGAAATCGAACATTAGCGTTTTGCTTCGGCTGTAGGTGTTCCAGCTCGTAATATTAGATCAAAAAGCCTTAGTTTTATGCAAATACGCAAGATTCATGCGTTTCGAGCCGCCAAACAAGCCCCCATCGAATGCAAAGTCGCTTTATATCGAAATCGAACATTAGCGTTTTGCTTCAGCTGTAGGTGTTCCAGCTCGTAATATGAGATCAAAAAGCCTTAGTTTTACGTAAATACGCAAGATTTTTGCATTTCGAGCTGCCAAACAAGCCCCCATCGAATGCAAAGTCGCTTTATATCGAAATCGAACATTAGCGTTTTGCTTTGGCTGTAGGTGATCCAGCAAGTAATATTAGATCAAAAAGCCTTAGTTTTATGCAAATACGCAAGATTCATGCGTTTCGAGCCGCCAAACAAGGCCCCATCGAATGCAAAGTCGCTTTATATCGAAATCGAACATTAGCGTTTTGCTTTGGCTGTAGGTGATCCAGCTCGTAATATTAGATGAAAAAGCCTTAGTTTTATGCAAATACGCAAGATTCATGCGTTTCGAGCCGCCAAACAAGCCCCCATCGATGCAAAGTCGCTTTATATCGAAATCGAACATTAGCCTTTTGCTTCGGCTGTAGGCGTTCCAGCTCGTAATATGAGATCAAAAAGCCTTAGTTTTACGTAAATACGCAGGATTCATGCGTTTCGAGCCACCAAACAAGCACCCATCGAATGCAAATTCGCTTTATATCGTAATCGAACATTAGCCTTTTGCTTTAGCTGTAGGTGTTCCAGCTCGTAATATTAGATCAAAAAGCCTTAGTTTTATGCAAATACGCAAGATTCATGCGTTTCGAGCCGCCAAACAAGCCCCCATCGAATGCAAATTCGCTTTATATCGAAATCGAACATTAGCGTTTTGCATCGGTTGTAGGTATTCCAGCTCGTAATATGAGATAGAAAAGCCTTAGTTTTACGTAGTTACGCAAGATTCATGCGTTTCGAGCTCCCAATCAAGCCCCCATCGAATGCAAAGTCGCTTTATATCGAAATCGAACATTAGCGTTTTGCTTCGGCTGTAGGCGTTCCAGCTCGTAATATGAGATCAAAAAGCCTTAGTTTTACGTAATTACGCAAGATTCATGCGTTTCGAGCCACCAAACAAGCACCCATCGAATGCAAATTCGCTTTATATCGTAATCGAACATTAGCCTTTTGCTTTAGCTGTAGGTGTTCCAGCTCGTAATATTAGATCAAAAAGCCTTAGTTTTATGCAAATACGCAAGATTCATGCGTTTCGAGCTGCCAAACAAGCCCCCATCGAATGCAAAGTCGCTTTATATCGAAATCGAACATTAGCGTTTTGCTTTGGCTGTAGGTGATCCAGCAAGTAATATTAGATCAAAAAGCCTTAGTTTTATGCAAATACGCAAGATTCATGCGTTTCGAGCCGCCAAACAAGGCCCCATCGAATGCGAAGTCGCTTTATATCGAAATCGAACATTAGCGTTTTGCTTCGGCTGTAGGCGTTCCAGCTCGTAATATGAGATCAAAAAGCCTTAGTTTTACGTAATTACGCAAGATTCATGCGTTTCGAGCTACCAAACAAGCACCCATCGAATGCAAATTCGCTTTATATCGAAATCGAACATAAGCGTTTTGCTTTATCTGTAGGTCTTCCAGCTCGTAATATTAGATCAAAAAGCCTTCGTTTTATAAAAATACGCAAGATTCATGCGTTTCGAGCCGCCAAACAAGCCCCCACCGAATGCAAAGTCGCTTTATATCGAAATCGAACACTTGCGTTTTGCGTTGGCTGTAGGCGTTCCGGCTCGTAATAAGACATAGAAAAGCCTTAGTTTTACGTAAAAACGCGAGATTTATGCGTTTCGAGCCGCCAAACAAGCTCCCATCGAATGCAAAGTCGCTTTATATCGAAATCGAACATTAGCCTTTTGCTTTAGCTGTAGGTGTTTCAGCTCGTAATATTTGATCAAAAAGCCTTAGTTTTATGCAAATACGCAAGATTCATGCGTTTCGAGCCGCCAAACAAGCCCCCATCGAATGCAAAGTCGCTTTATATCGAAATCGAACATTAGCCTTTTGCTTCGGCTGTAGGTGTTCCAGCTCGTAATATTAGATCAAAAAGCCTTAGTTTTATGCAAATACGCAAGATTCATGCGTTTCGAGCCGCCAAACAAGCCCCCATCGAATGCAAAGTCGCTTTATATCGAAATCGATCATTAGCGTTTTGCATCGGTTGTCGGTATTCCAGCTCGTAATATGAGATAGAAAAGCCTTAGTTTTATGCAAATACGCAAGATTCATGCGTTTCGAGCCGCCAAACAAGCCCCCATCGAATGCAAAGTCGCTTTATATCGAAATCGAACATTAGCGTTTTGCTTTGGCTGTAGGTGATCCAGCAAGTAATATTAGATCAAAAAGCCTTAGTTTTATGCAAATACGCAAGATTCATGCGTTTCGAGCCGCCAAACAAGGCCCCATCGAATGCAAAGTCGCTTTATATCGAAATCGAACATTAGCGTTTTGCTTCGGCTGTAGGTGTTCCAGCTCGTAATATTAGATCAAAAAGCCTTAGTTTTATGCAAATACGCAAGATTCATGCGTTTCGAGCCGCCAAACAAGCCCCCATCGAATGCAAAGTCGCTTTATATCGAAATCGAACATTAGCGTTTTGCTTCGGCTGTAGGTGTTCCAGCTCGTAATATGAGATCAAAAAGCCTTAGTTTTACGTAAATACGCAAGATTCATGCGTTTCCAGCCGCCAAACAAGCCCCCATCGAATGCAAAGTCCCTTTATATCGAAATCGAACATTAGCGTTTTGCTTCGGCTGTAGGTGTTCCAGCTCGTAATATGAGATCAAAAAGCCTTAGTTTTACGTAAATACGCAAGATTTTTGCATTTCGAGCTGCCAAACAAGCCCTCATCGAATGCAAATTCGCTTTATATCGAAATCGAACATTAGCGTTTTGCATCGGTTGTCGGTATTCCAGCTCGTAATATGAGATAGAAAAGCCTTAGTTTTATGCAAATACGCAAGATTCATGCGTTTCGAGCCGCCAAACAAGGCCCCATCGAATGCAAAGTCGCTTTATATCGAAATCGAACATTAGCGTTTTGCTTTGGCTGTAGGTGATCCAGCTCGTAATATTAGATGAAAAAGCCTTAGTTTTATGCAAATACGCAAGATTCATGCGTTTCGAGCCGCCAAACAAGCCCCCATCGAATGCAAAGTCGCTTTATATCGAAATCGAACATTAGCGTTTTGCTTCGGCTGTAGGCGTTCCAGCTCGTAATATGAGATCAAAAAGCCTTAGTTCTACGTAATTACGCAAGATTCATGCGGTTCGAGCCACCAAACAAGCCCCCATCGAATGCAAATTCGCTTTATATCGAAATCGAACATTAGCGTTTTGCTTTGGCTGTAGGTGATCCAGCTCGTAATATGAGATCAAAAAGCCTTAGTTTTACGTAATTACGCAAGATTCATGCGTTTCGAGCCACCAAACAAGCACCCATCGAATGCAAATTCGCTTTATATCGTAATCGAACATTAGCCTTTTGCTTTAGCTGTAGGTGTTCCAGCTCGTAATATTAGATCAAAAAGCCTTAGTTTTATGCAAATACGCAAGATTCATGCGTTTCGAGCTGCCAAACAAGCCCCCATCGAATGCAAAGTCGCTTTATATCGAAATCGAACATTAGCGTTTTGCTTTGGCTGTAGGTGATCCAGCAAGTAATATTAGATCAAAAAGCCTTAGTTTTATGCAAATACGCAAGATTCATGCGTTTCGAGCCGCCAAACAAGGCCCCATCGAATGCGAAGTCGCTTTATATCGAAATCGAACATTAGCGTTTTGCTTCGGCTGTAGGCGTTCCAGCTCGTAATATGAGATCAAAAAGCCTTAGTTTTACGTAATTACGCAAGATTCATGCGTTTCGAGCTACCAAACAAGCACCCATCGAATGCAAATTCGCTTTATATCGAAATCGAACATAAGCGTTTTGCTTTATCTGTAGGTCTTCCAGCTCGTAATATTAGATCAAAAAGCCTTCGTTTTATAAAAATACGCAAGATTCATGCGTTTCGAGCCGCCAAACAAGCCCCCACCGAATGCAAAGTCGCTTTATATCGAAATCGAACACTTGCGTTTTGCGTTGGCTGTAGGCGTTCCGGCTCGTAATAAGACATAGAAAAGCCTTAGTTTTACGTAAAAACGCGAGATTTATGCGTTTCGAGCCGCCAAACAAGCTCCCATCGAATGCAAAGTCGCTTTATATCGAAATCGAACATTAGCCTTTTGCTTTAGCTGTAGGTGTTTCAGCTCGTAATATTTGATCAAAAAGCCTTAGTTTTATGCAAATACGCAAGATTCATGCGTTTCGAGCCGCCAAACAAGCCCCCATCGAATGCAAAGTCGCTTTATATCGAAATCGAACATTAGCCTTTTGCTTCGGCTGTAGGTGTTCCAGCTCGTAATATTAGATCAAAAAGCCTTAGTTTTATGCAAATACGCAAGATTCATGCGTTTCGAGCCGCCAAACAAGCCCCCATCGAATGCAAAGTCGCTTTATATCGAAATCGATCATTAGCGTTTTGCATCGGTTGTCGGTATTCCAGCTCGTAATATGAGATAGAAAAGCCTTAGTTTTATGCAAATACGCAAGATTCATGCGTTTCGAGCCGCCAAACAAGCCCCCATCGAATGCAAAGTCGCTTTATATCGAAATCGAACATTAGCGTTTTGCTTTGGCTGTAGGTGATCCAGCAAGTAATATTAGATCAAAAAGCCTTAGTTTTATGCAAATACGCAAGATTCATGCGTTTCGAGCCGCCAAACAAGGCCCCATCGAATGCAAAGTCGCTTTATATCGAAATCGAACATTAGCGTTTTGCTTCGGCTGTAGGTGTTCCAGCTCGTAATATTAGATCAAAAAGCCTTAGTTTTATGCAAATACGCAAGATTCATGCGTTTCGAGCCGCCAAACAAGCCCCCATCGAATGCAAAGTCGCTTTATATCGAAATCGAACATTAGCGTTTTGCTTCGGCTGTAGGTGTTCCAGCTCGTAATATGAGATCAAAAAGCCTTAGTTTTACGTAAATACGCAAGATTCATGCGTTTCCAGCCGCCAAACAAGCCCCCATCGAATGCAAAGTCCCTTTATATCGAAATCGAACATTAGCGTTTTGCTTCGGCTGTAGGTGTTCCAGCTCGTAATATGAGATCAAAAAGCCTTAGTTTTACGTAAATACGCAAGATTTTTGCATTTCGAGCTGCCAAACAAGCCCTCATCGAATGCAAATTCGCTTTATATCGAAATCGAACATTAGCGTTTTGCATCGGTTGTCGGTATTCCAGCTCGTAATATGAGATAGAAAAGCCTTAGTTTTATGCAAATACGCAAGATTCATGCGTTTCGAGCCGCCAAACAAGGCCCCATCGAATGCAAAGTCGCTTTATATCGAAATCGAACATTAGCGTTTTGCTTTGGCTGTAGGTGATCCAGCTCGTAATATTAGATGAAAAAGCCTTAGTTTTATGCAAATACGCAAGATTCATGCGTTTCGAGCCGCCAAACAAGCCCCCATCGAATGCAAAGTCGCTTTATATCGAAATCGAACATTAGCGTTTTGCTTCGGCTGTAGGCGTTCCAGCTCGTAATATGAGATCAAAAAGCCTTAGTTCTACGTAATTACGCAAGATTCATGCGGTTCGAGCCACCAAACAAGCCCCCATCGAATGCAAATTCGCTTTATATCGAAATCGAACATTAGCGTTTTGCTTTGGCTGTAGGTGATCCAGCTCGTAATATTAGATGAAAAAGACTTAGTTTTATGCAAATACGCAAGATTCATGCGTTTCGAGCCGCCAAACAAGCCCCCACCGAATGCAAATTCGCTTTAAATCGAAATCGAACACTTGCGTTTTGCGTTGGCTGTAGGCGTTCCGGCTCGTAATAAGACATAGAAAAGCCTTAGTTTTACGTAAAAACGCGAGATTTATGCGTTTCGAGCCGCCAAACAAGCTCCCATCGAATGCAAAGTCGCTTTATATCGAAATCGAACATTAGCCTTTTGCTTTGGCTGTAGGTGTTTCAGCTCGTAATATTAGATCAAAAAGCCTTAGTTTTATGCAATTACGCAAGATTCATGCGTTTCGAGCCGCCAAACAAGCCCCCATCGAATGCAAAGTCGCTTTATATCGAAATCGAACATTAGCCTTTTGCTTTGGCTGTAGGTGTTCCAGCTCGTAATATTAGATCAAAAAGCCTTAGTTTTATGCAAATACGCAAGATTCATGCGTTTCGAGCCGCCAAACAAGCCCCCATCGAATGCAAAGTCGCTTTATATCGAAATCGATCATTAGCGTTTTGCATCGGTTGTCGGTATTCCAGCTCGTAATATGAGATAGAAAAGCCTTAGTTTTATGCAAATACGCAAGATTCATGCGTTTCGAGCCGCCAAACAAGCCCCCATCGAATGCAAAGTCGCTTTATATCGAAATCGAACATTAGCGTTTTGCTTTGGCTGTAGGTGATCCAGCAAGTAATATTAGATCAAAAAGCCTTAGTTTTATGCAAATACGCAAGATTCATGCGTTTCGAGCCGCCAAACAAGGCCCCATCGAATGCAAAGTCGCTTTATATCGAAATCGAACATTAGCGTTTTGCTTCGGCTGTAGGTGTTCCAGCTCGTAATATTAGATCAAAAAGCCTTAGTTTTATGCAAATACGCAAGATTCATGCGTTTCGAGCCGCCAAACAAGCCCCCATCGAATGCAAAGTCGCTTTATATCGAAATCGAACATTAGCGTTTTGCTTCGGCTGTAGGTGTTCCAGCTCGTAATATGAGATCAAAAAGCCTTAGTTTTACGTAAATACGCAAGATTTTTGCATTTCGAGCTGCCAAACAAGCCCCCATCGAATGCAAAGTCGCTTTATATCGAAATCGAACATTAGCGTTTTGCTTTGGCTGTAGGTGATCCAGCAAGTAATATTAGATCAAAAAGCCTTAGTTTTATGCAAATACGCAAGATTCATGCGTTTCGAGCCGCCAAACAAGGCCCCATCGAATGCAAAGTCGCTTTATATCGAAATCGAACATTAGCGTTTTGCTTTGGCTGTAGGTGATCCAGCTCGTAATATTAGATGAAAAAGCCTTAGTTTTATGCAAATACGCAAGATTCATGCGTTTCGAGCCGCCAAACAAGCCCCCATCGAATGCAAAGTCGCTTTATATCGAAATCGAACATTAGCCTTTTGCTTCGGCTGTAGGCGTTCCAGCTCGTAATATGAGATCAAAAAGCCTTAGTTTTACGTAAATACGCAGGATTCATGCGTTTCGAGCCACCAAACAAGCACCCATCGAATGCAAATTCGCTTTATATCGTAATCGAACATTAGCCTTTTGCTTTAGCTGTAGGTGTTCCAGCTCGTAATATTAGATCAAAAAGCCTTAGTTTTATGCAAATACGCAAGATTCATGCGTTTCGAGCCGCCAAACAAGCCCCCATCGAATGCAAAGTCGCTTTATATCGAAATCGAACATTAGCGTTTTGCTTCGGCTGTAGGCGTTCCAGCTCGTAATATGAGATCAAAAAGCCTTAGTTTTACGTAATTACGCAAGATTCATGCGTTTCGAGCCACCAAACAAGCACCCATCGAATGCAAATTCGCTTTATATCGAAATCGAACATTAGCCTTTTGCTTCGGCTGTAGGCGTTCCAGCTCGTAATATGAGATCAAAAAGCCTTAGTTTTATATAAATACGCAAGATTCATGAGTTTCGAGCTGCCAAACAAGCCCTCATCGAATGCAAATTCGCTTTATATCGAAATCGATCATTAGCGTTTTGCATCGGTTGTCGGTATTCCAGCTCGTAATATGAGATAGAAAAGCCTTAGTTTTATGCAAATACGCAAGATTCATGCGTTTCGAGCCGCCAAACAAGCCCCCATCGAATGCAAAGTCGCTTTATATCGAAAACGAACATTAGCCTTTTGCTTCGGCTGTAGGTGTTCCAGCTCGTAATATTTGATCAAAAAGCCTTAGTTTTATGCAAATACGCAAGATTCATGCGTTTCCAGCCGCCAAACAAGCCCCCATCGAATGCAAAGTCGCTTTATATCGAAATCGAACATTAGCGTTTTGCTTCGGCTGTAGGTGTTCCAGCTCGTAATATGAGATCAAAAAGCCTTAGTTTTACGTAAATACGCAAGATTTTTGCATTTCGAGCTGCCAAACAAGCCCTCATCGAATGCAAATTCGCTTTATATCGAAATCGAACATTAGCGTTTTGCATCGGTTGTAGGTATTCCAGCTCGTTATATGAGATAGAAAAGCCTTAGTTTTACGTAGTTACGCAAGATTCATGCGTTTCGAGCTCCCAATCAAGCCCCCATCGAATGCAAAGTCGCTTTATATCGAAATCGAACATTAGCGTTTTGCTTCGGCTGTAGGCGTTCCAGCTCGTAATATGAGATCAAAAAGCTTTAGTTTTACGTAATTACGCAAGATTCATGCGTTTCGAGCCACCAAACAAGCACCCATCGAATGCAAATTCGCTTTATATCGTAATCGAACATTAGCCTTTTGCTTTAGCTGTAGGTGTTCCAGCTCGTAATATTAGATCAAAAAGCCTTAGTTTTATGCAAATACGCAAGATTCATGCGTTTCGAGCCGCCAAACAAGCCCCCATCGAATGCAAAGTCGCTTTATATCGAAACCGAACATTAGCGTTTTGCTTCGGCTGTAGGCGTTCCAGCTCGTAATATGAGATCAAAAAGCCTTAGTTTTACGTAATTACGCAAGATTCATGCGTTTCGAGCCGCCAAACAAGCCCCCATCGAATGCAAATTCGCTTTATATCGAAATCGAACATAAGCGTTTTGCTTTAGCTGTAGGTCTTCCAACTCGTAATATTAGATCAAAAAGCCTTCGTTTTATATAAATACGCAAGATTCATGCGTTTCGAGCCGCCAAACAAGCCCCCACCGAATGCAAATTCGCTTTAAATCGAAATCGAACACTTGCGTTTTGCGTTGGCTGTAGGCGTTCCGGCTCGTAATAAGACATAGAAAAGCCTTAGTTTTACGTAAATACGCGAGATTTATGCGTTTCGAGCCGCCAAACAAGCTCCCATCGAATGCAAAGTCGCTTTATATCGAAATCGAACATTAGCCTTTTGCTTTGGCTGTAGGTGTTTCAGCTCGTAATATTAGATCAAAAAGCCTTAGTTTTATGCAAATACGCAAGATTCATGCGTTTCGAGCCGCCAAACAAGCCCCCATCGAATGCAAAGTCGCTTTATATCGAAATCGAACATTAGCCTTTTGCTTTGGCTGTAGGTGTTCCAGCTCGTAATATTAGATCAAAAAGCCTTAGTTTTACGTAAATACGGAAAATTTTTGCATTTCGAGCTGCCAAACAAGCCCCCATCGAATGCAAAGTCGCTTTATATCGAAATCGAACATTAGCGTTTTGCTTTGGCTGTAGGTGATCCAGCAAGTAATATTAGATCAAAAAGCCTTAGTTTTATGCAAATACGCAAGATTCATGCGTTTCGAGCCGCCAAACAAGGCCCCATCGAATGCAAAGTCGCTTTATATCGAAATCGAACATTAGCGTTTTGCTTCGGCTGTAGGTGTTCCAGCTCGTAATATTAGATCAAAAAGCCTTAGTTTTATGCAAATACGCAAGATTCATGCGTTTCGAGCCGCCAAACAAGCCCCCATCGAATGCAAAGTCGCTTTATATCGAAATCGAACATTAGCGTTTTGCTTCAGCTGTAGGTGTTCCAGCTCGTAATATGAGATCAAAAAGCCTTAGTTTTACGTAAATACGCAAGATTTTTGCATTTCGAGCTGCCAAACAAGCCCCCATCGAATGCAAAGTCGCTTTATATCGAAATCGAACATTAGCGTTTTGCTTTGGCTGTAGGTGATCCAGCAAGTAATATTAGATCAAAAAGCCTTAGTTTTATGCAAATACGCAAGATTCATGCGTTTCGAGCCGCCAAACAAGGCCCCATCGAATGCAAAGTCGCTTTATATCGAAATCGAACATTAGCGTTTTGCTTTGGCTGTAGGTGATCCAGCTCGTAATATTAGATGAAAAAGCCTTAGTTTTATGCAAATACGCAAGATTCATGCGTTTCGAGCCGCCAAACAAGCCCCCATCGATGCAAAGTCGCTTTATATCGAAATCGAACATTAGCCTTTTGCTTCGGCTGTAGGCGTTCCAGCTCGTAATATGAGATCAAAAAGCCTTAGTTTTACGTAAATACGCAGGATTCATGCGTTTCGAGCCACCAAACAAGCACCCATCGAATGCAAATTCGCTTTATATCGTAATCGAACATTAGCCTTTTGCTTTAGCTGTAGGTGTTCCAGCTCGTAATATTAGATCAAAAAGCCTTAGTTTTATGCAAATACGCAAGATTCATGCGTTTCGAGCCGCCAAACAAGCCCCCATCGAATGCAAATTCGCTTTATATCGAAATCGAACATTAGCGTTTTGCATCGGTTGTAGGTATTCCAGCTCGTAATATGAGATAGAAAAGCCTTAGTTTTACGTAGTTACGCAAGATTCATGCGTTTCGAGCTCCCAATCAAGCCCCCATCGAATGCAAAGTCGCTTTATATCGAAATCGAACATTAGCGTTTTGCTTCGGCTGTAGGCGTTCCAGCTCGTAATATGAGATCAAAAAGCCTTAGTTTTACGTAATTACGCAAGATTCATGCGTTTCGAGCCACCAAACAAGCACCCATCGAATGCAAATTCGCTTTATATCGTAATCGAACATTAGCCTTTTGCTTTAGCTGTAGGTGTTCCAGCTCGTAATATTAGATCAAAAAGCCTTAGTTTTATGCAAATACGCAAGATTCATGCGTTTCGAGCTGCCAAACAAGCCCCCATCGAATGCAAAGTCGCTTTATATCGAAATCGAACATTAGCGTTTTGCTTTGGCTGTAGGTGATCCAGCAAGTAATATTAGATCAAAAAGCCTTAGTTTTATGCAAATACGCAAGATTCATGCGTTTCGAGCCGCCAAACAAGGCCCCATCGAATGCGAAGTCGCTTTATATCGAAATCGAACATTAGCGTTTTGCTTCGGCTGTAGGCGTTCCAGCTCGTAATATGAGATCAAAAAGCCTTAGTTTTACGTAATTACGCAAGATTCATGCGTTTCGAGCTACCAAACAAGCACCCATCGAATGCAAATTCGCTTTATATCGAAATCGAACATAAGCGTTTTGCTTTATCTGTAGGTCTTCCAGCTCGTAATATTAGATCAAAAAGCCTTCGTTTTATAAAAATACGCAAGATTCATGCGTTTCGAGCCGCCAAACAAGCCCCCACCGAATGCAAAGTCGCTTTATATCGAAATCGAACACTTGCGTTTTGCGTTGGCTGTAGGCGTTCCGGCTCGTAATAAGACATAGAAAAGCCTTAGTTTTACGTAAAAACGCGAGATTTATGCGTTTCGAGCCGCCAAACAAGCTCCCATCGAATGCAAAGTCGCTTTATATCGAAATCGAACATTAGCCTTTTGCTTTAGCTGTAGGTGTTTCAGCTCGTAATATTTGATCAAAAAGCCTTAGTTTTATGCAAATACGCAAGATTCATGCGTTTCGAGCCGCCAAACAAGCCCCCATCGAATGCAAAGTCGCTTTATATCGAAATCGAACATTAGCCTTTTGCTTCGGCTGTAGGCGTTCCAGCTCGTAATATGAGATCAAAAAGCCTTAGTTTTATATAAATACGCAAGATTCATGCGTTTCGAGCTGCCAAACAAGCCCTCATCGAATGCAAATTCGCTTTATATCGAAATCGATCATTAGCGTTTTGCATCGGTTGTCGGTATTCCAGCTCGTAATATGAGATAGAAAAGCCTTAGTTTTATGCAAATACGCAAGATTCATGCGTTTCGAGCCGCCAAACAAGGCCCCATCGAATGCAAAGTCGCTTTATATCGAAATCGAACATTAGCGTTTTGCTTTGGCTGTAGGTGATCCAGCTCGTAATATTAGATGAAAAAGCCTTAGTTTTATGCAAATACGCAAGATTAATGCGTTTCGAGCCGCCAAACAAGCCCCCATCGAATGCAAAATCGCTTTATATCGAAATCGAACATTAGCGTTTTGCTTCGGCTGTAGGCGTTCCAGCTCGTAATATGAGATCAAAAAGCCTTAGTTTTACGTAATTACGCAAGATTCATGCGTTTCGAGCCACCAAACAAGCACCCATCGAATGCAAATTCGCTTTATATCGAAATCGAACATAAGCGTTTTGCTTTAGCTGTAGGTCTTCCAGCTCGTAATATTAGATCAAAAAGCCTTCGTTTTATATAAATACGCAAGATTCATGCGTTTCGAGCCGCCAAACAAGCCCCCACCGAATGCAAATTCGCTTTAAATCGAAATCGAACACTTGCGTTTTGCGTTGGCTGTAGGCGTTCCGGCTCGTAATAAGACATAGAAAAGCCTTAGTTTTACGTAAAAACGCGAGATTTATGCGTTTCGAGCCGCCAAACAAGCTCCCATCGAATGCAAAGTCGCTTTATATCGAAATCGAACATTAGCCTTTTGCTTTGGCTGTAGGTGTTTCAGCTCGTAATATTAGATCAAAAAGCCTTAGTTTTATGCAAATACGCAAGATTCATGCGTTTCGAGCCGCCAAACAAGCCCCCATCGAATGCAAAGTCGCTTTATATCGAAATCGAACATTAGCCTTTTGCTTTATCTGTAGGTCTTCCAGCTCGTAATATTAGATCAAAAAGCCTTCGTTTTATAAAAATACGCAAGATTCATGCGTTTCGAGCCGCCAAACAAGCCCCCACCGAATGCAAATTCGCTTTAAATCGAAATCGAACACTTGCGTTTTGCGTTGGCTGTAGGCGTTCCGGCTCGTAATAAGACATAGAAAAGCCTTAGTTTTACGTAAAAACGCGAGATTTATGCGTTTCGAGCCGCCAAACAAGCTCCCATCGAATGCAAAGTCGCTTTATATCGAAATCGAACATTAGCCTTTTGCTTTGGCTGTAGGTGTTTCAGCTCGTAATATTTGATCAAAAAGCCTTAGTTTTATGCAAATACGCAAGATTCATGCGTTTCGAGCCGCCAAACAAGCCCCCATCGAATGCAAAGTCGCTTTATATCGAAATCGAACATTAGCCTTTTGCTTCGGCTGTAGGCGTTCCAGCTCGTAATATGAGATCAAAAAGCCTTAGTTTTATATAAATACGCAAGATTCATGCGTTTCGAGCTGCCAAACAAGCCCTCATCGAATGCAAATTCGCTTTATATCGAAATCGATCATTAGCGTTTTGCATCGGTTGTCGGTATTCCAGCTCGTAATATGAGATAGAAAAGCCTTAGTTTTATGCAAATACGCAAGATTCATGCGTTTCGAGCCGCCAAACAAGGCCCCATCGAATGCAAAGTCGCTTTATATCGAAATCGAACATTAGCGTTTTGCTTTGGCTGTAGGTGATCCAGCTCGTAATATTAGATGAAAAAGCCTTAGTTTTATGCAAATACGCAAGATTAATGCGTTTCGAGCCGCCAAACAAGCCCCCATCGAATGCAAAATCGCTTTATATCGAAATCGAACATTAGCGTTTTGCTTCGGCTGTAGGCGTTCCAGCTCGTAATATGAGATCAAAAAGCCTTAGTTTTACGTAATTACGCAAGATTCATGCGTTTCGAGCCACCAAACAAGCTCCCATCGAATGCAAAGTCGCTTTATATCGAAATCGAACATTAGCCTTTTGCTTTGGCTGTAGGTGTTTCAGCTCGTAATATTAGATCAAAAAGCCTTAGTTTTATGCAAATACGCAAGATTCATGCGTTTCGAGCCGCCAAACAAGCCCCCATCGAATGCAAAGTCGCTTTATATCGAAATCGAACATTAGCCTTTTGCTTTGGCTGTAGGTGTTCCAGCTCGTAATATTAGATCAAAAAGCCTTAGTTTTATGCAAATACGCAAGATTCATGCGTTTCGAGCCGCCAAACAAGCCCCCATCGAATGCAAAGTCGCTTTATATCGAAATCGATCATTAGCGTTTTGCATCGGTTGTCGGTATTCCAGCTCGTAATATGAGATAGAAAAGCCTTAGTTTTATGCAAATACGCAAGATTCATGCGTTTCGAGCCGCCAAACAAGGCCCCATCGAATGCAAAGTCGCTTTATATCGAAATCGAACATTAGCGTTTTGCTTTGGCTGTAGGTGATCCAGCTCGTAATATTAGATGAAAAAGCCTTAGTTTTATGCAAATACGCAAGATTCATGCGTTTCGAGCCGCCAAACAAGCCCCCATCGAATGCAAAGTCGCTTTATATCGAAATCGAACATTAGCGTTTTGCTTCGGCTGTAGGCGTTCCAGCTCGTAATATGCGATCAAAAAGCCTTAGTTCTACGTAATTACGCAAGATTCATGCGGTTCGAGCCACCAAACAAGCCCCCATCGAATGCAAATTCGCTTTATATCGAAATCGAACATTAGCGTTTTACTTTGGCTGTAGGTGATCCAGCTCGTAATATTAGATGAAAAAGACTTAGTTTTATGCAAATACGCAAGATTCATGCGTTTCGAGCTGCCAAACAAGCCCCCATCGAATGCAAAGTCGCTTTATATCGAAATCGATCATTAGCGTTTTGCATCGGTTGTCGGTATTCCAGCTCGTAATATGAGATAGAAAAGCCTTAGTTTTATGCAAATACGCAAGATTCATGCGTTTCGAGCCGCCAAACAAGGCCCCATCGAATGCAAAGTCGCTTTATATCGAAATCGAACATTAGCGTTTTGCTTTGGCTGTAGGTGATCCAGCTCGTAATATGAGATCAAAAAGCCTTAGTTTTACGTAAATACGCAAGATTTTTGCATTTCGAGCTGCCAAACAAGCCCTCATCGAATGCAAATTCGCTTTATATCGAAATCGAACATTAGCGTTTTGCATCGGTTGTAGGTATTCCAGCTCGTAATATGAGATAGAAAAGCCTTAGTTTTACGTAGTTACGCAAGATTCATGCGTTTCGAGCTCCCAATCAAGCCCCCATCGAATGCAAAGTCGCTTTATATCGAAATCGAACATTAGCGTTTTGCTTCGGCTGTAGGCGTTCCAGCTCGTAATATGAGATCAAAAAGCCTTAGTTTTACGTAATTACGCAAGATTCATGCGTTTCGAGCCACCAAACAAGCACCCATCGAATGCAAAGTCGCTTTATATCGAAATCGAACATTAGCGTTTTGCTTTGGCTGTAGGTGATCCAGCTCGTAATATTAGATGAAAAAGCCTTAGTTTTATGCAAATACGCAAGATTCATGCGTTTCGAGCCGCCAAACAAGCCCCCATCGAATGCAAAATCGCTTTATATCGAAATCGAACATTAGCGTTTTGCTTCGGCTGTAGGCGTTCCAGCTCGTAATATGAGATCAAAAAGCCTTAGTTTTACGTAATTACGCAAGATTCATGCGTTTCGAGCCACCAAACAAGCACCCATCGAATGCAAATTCGCTTTATATCGAAATCGAACATAAGCGTTTTGCTTTAGCTGTAGGTCTTCCAGCTCGTAATATTAGATCAAAAAGCCTTCGTTTTATATAAATACGCAAGATTCATGCGTTTCGAGCCGCCAAACAAGCCCCCACCGAATGCAAATTCGCTTTAAATCGAAATCGAACACTTGCGTTTTGCGTTGGCTGTAGGCGTTCCGGCTCGTAATAAGACATAGAAAAGCCTTAGTTTTACGTAAAAACGCGAGATTTATGCGTTTCGAGCCGCCAAACAAGCTCCCATCGAATGCAAAGTCGCTTTATATCGAAATCGAACATTAGCCTTTTGCTTTGGCTGTAGGTGTTTCAGCTCGTAATATTTGATCAAAAAGCCTTAGTTTTATGCAAATACGCAAGATTCATGCGTTTCGAGCCGCCAAACAAGCCCCCATCGAATGCAAAGTCGCTTTATATCGAAATCGAACATTAGCCTTTTGCTTCGGCTGTAGGCGTTCCAGCTCGTAATATGAGATCAAAAAGCCTTAGTTTTATATAAATACGCAAGATTCATGCGTTTCGAGCTGCCAAACAAGCCCTCATCGAATGCAAATTCGCTTTATATCGAAATCGATCATTAGCGTTTTGCATCGGTTGTCGGTATTCCAGCTCGTAATATGAGATAGAAAAGCCTTAGTTTTATGCAAATACGCAAGATTCATGCGTTTCGAGCCGCCAAACAAGGCCCCATCGAATGCAAAGTCGCTTTATATCGAAATCGAACATTAGCGTTTTGCTTTGGCTGTAGGTGATCCAGCTCGTAATATTAGATGAAAAAGCCTTAGTTTTATGCAAATACGCAAGATTCATGCGTTTCGAGCCGCCAAACAAGCCCCCATCGAATGCAAAATCGCTTTATATCGAAATCGAACATTAGCGTTTTGCTTCGGCTGTAGGCGTTCCAGCTCGTAATATGAGATCAAAAAGCCTTAGTTTTACGTAATTACGCAAGATTCATGCGTTTCGAGCCACCAAACAAGCACCCATCGAATGCAAATTCGCTTTATATCGAAATCGAACATAAGCGTTTTGCTTTAGCTGTAGGTCTTCCAGCTCGTAATATTAGATCAAAAAGCCTTCGTTTTATATAAATACGCAAGATTCATGCGTTTCGAGCCGCCAAACAAGCCCCCACCGAATGCAAATTCGCTTTAAATCGAAATCGAACACTTGCGTTTTGCGTTGGCTGTAGGCGTTCCGGCTCGTAATAAGACATAGAAAAGCCTTAGTTTTACGTAAAAACGCGAGATTTATGCGTTTCGAGCCGCCAAACAAGCTCCCATCGAATGCAAAGTCGCTTTATATCGAAATCGAACATTAGCCTTTTGCTTTGGCTGTAGGTGTTTCAGCTCGTAATATTTGATCAAAAAGCCTTAGTTTTATGCAAATACGCAAGATTCATGCGTTTCGAGCCGCCAAACAAGCCCCCATCGAATGCAAAGTCGCTTTATATCGAAATCGAACATTAGCCTTTTGCTTCGGCTGTAGGCGTTCCAGCTCGTAATATGAGATCAAAAAGCCTTAGTTTTATATAAATACGCAAGATTCATGCGTTTCGAGCTGCCAAACAAGCCCTCATCGAATGCAAATTCGCTTTATATCGAAATCGATCATTAGCGTTTTGCATCGGTTGTCGGTATTCCAGCTCGTAATATGAGATAGAAAAGCCTTAGTTTTATGCAAATACGCAAGATTCATGCGTTTCGAGCCGCCAAACAAGGCCCCATCGAATGCAAAGTCGCTTTATATCGAAATCGAACATTAGCGTTTTGCTTTGGCTGTAGGTGATCCAGCTCGTAATATTAGATGAAAAAGCCTTAGTTTTATGCAAATACGCAAGATTCATGCGTTTCGAGCCGCCAAACAAGCCCCCATCGAATGCAAAATCGCTTTATATCGAAATCGAACATTAGCGTTTTGCTTCGGCTGTAGGCGTTCCAGCTCGTAATATGAGATCAAAAAGCCTTAGTTTTACGTAATTACGCAAGATTCATGCGTTTCGAGCCACCAAACAAGCACCCATCGAATGCAAATTCGCTTTATATCGAAATCGAACATAAGCGTTTTGCTTTAGCTGTAGGTCTTCCAGCTCGTAATATTAGATCAAAAAGCCTTCGTTTTATATAAATACGCAAGATTCATGCGTTTCGAGCCGCCAAACAAGCCCCCACCGAATGCAAATTCGCTTTAAATCGAAATCGAACACTTGCGTTTTGCGTTGGCTGTAGGCGTTCCGGCTCGTAATAAGACATAGAAAAGCCTTAGTTTTACGTAAAAACGCGAGATTTATGCGTTTCGAGCCGCCAAACAAGCTCCCATCGAATGCAAAGTCGCTTTATATCGAAATCGAACATTAGCCTTTTGCTTTGGCTGTAGGTGTTTCAGCTCGTAATATTAGATCAAAAAGCCTTAGTTTTATGCAAATACGCAAGATTCATGCGTTTCGAGCCGCCAAACAAGCCCCCATCGAATGCAAAGTCGCTTTATATCGAAATCGAACATTAGCCTTTTGCTTTGGCTGTAGGTGTTCCAGATCGTAATATTAGATCAAAAAGCCTTAGTTTTATGCAAATACGCAAGATTCATGCGTTTCGAGCCGCCAAACAAGCCCCCATCGAATGCAAAGTCGCTTTATATCGAAATCGATCATTAGCGTTTTGCATCGGTTGTCGGTATTCCAGCTCGTAATATGAGATAGAAAAGCCTTAGTTTTATGCAAATACGCAAGATTCATGCGTTTCGAGCCGCCAAACAAGGCCCCATCGAATGCAAAGTCGCTTTATATCGAAATCGAACATTAGCGTTTTGCTTTGGCTGTAGGTGATCCAGCTCGTAATATTAGATGAAAAAGCCTTAGTTTTATGCAAATACGCAAGATTCATGCGTTTCGAGCCGCCAAACAAGCCCCCATCGAATGCAAAGTCGCTTTATATCGAAATCGAACATTAGCGTTTTGCTTCGGCTGTAGGCGTTCCAGCTCGTAATATGAGATCAAAAAGCCTTAGTTCTACGTAATTACGCAAGATTCATGCGGTTCGAGCCACCAAACAAGCCCCCATCGAATGCAAATTCGCTTTATATCGAAATCGAA
This sequence comes from Stenichneumon culpator, assembly GCA_964017025.1. Lineage (NCBI taxonomy): Eukaryota > Metazoa > Arthropoda > Insecta > Hymenoptera > Ichneumonidae > Stenichneumon > Stenichneumon culpator. The sequence goes on along the minus strand of CAXHKB010000021.1, from coordinate 15,920 downwards.
CATTAGCGTTTTGCTTTGGCTGTAGGTGATCCAGCTCGTAATATTAGATGAAAAAGACTTAGTTTTATGCAAATACGCAAGATTCATGCGTTTCGAGCCGCCAAACAAGCCCCCATCGAATGCAAAGTCGCTTTATATCGAAAACGAACATTAGCCTTTTGCTTCGGCTGTAGGTGTTCCAGCTCGTAATATTTGATCAAAAAGCCTTAGTTTTATGCAAATACGCAAGATTCATGCGTTTCCAGCCGCCAAACAAGCCCCCATCGAATGCAAAGTCGCTTTATATCGAAATCGAACATTAGCGTTTTGCTTCGGCTGTAGGTGTTCCAGCTCGTAATATGAGATCAAAAAGCCTTAGTTTTACGTAAATACGCAAGATTTTTGCATTTCGAGCTGCCAAACAAGCCCTCATCGAATGCAAATTCGCTTTATATCGAAATCGAACATTAGCGTTTTGCATCGGTTGTAGGTATTCCAGCTCGTAATATGAGATAGAAAAGCCTTAGTTTTACGTAGTTACGCAAGATTCATGCGTTTCGAGCTCCCAATCAAGCCCCCATCGAATGCAAAGTCGCTTTATATCGAAATCGAACATTAGCGTTTTGCTTCGGCTGTAGGCGTTCCAGCTCGTAATATGAGATCAAAAAGCCTTAGTTTTACGTAATTACGCAAGATTCATGCGTTTCGAGCCACCAAACAAGCACCCATCGAATGCAAATTCGCTTTATATCGTAATCGAACATTAGCCTTTTGCTTTAGCTGTAGGTGTTCCAGCTCGTAATATTAGATCAAAAAGCCTTAGTTTTATGCAAATACGCAAGATTCATGCGTTTCGAGCCGCCAAACAAGCCCCCATCGAATGCAAAGTCGCTTTATATCGAAACCGAACATTAGCGTTTTGCTTCGGCTGTAGGCGTTCCAGCTCGTAATATGAGATCAAAAAGCCTTAGTTTTACGTAATTACGCAAGATTCATGCGTTTCGAGCCGCCAAACAAGCCCCCATCGAATGCAAATTCGCTTTATATCGAAATCGAACATAAGCGTTTTGCTTTAGCTGTAGGTCTTCCAACTCGTAATATTAGATCAAAAAGCCTTCGTTTTATATAAATACGCAAGATTCATGCGTTTCGAGCCGCCAAACAAGCCCCCACCGAATGCAAATTCGCTTTAAATCGAAATCGAACACTTGCGTTTTGCGTTGGCTGTAGGCGTTCCGGCTCGTAATAAGACATAGAAAAGCCTTAGTTTTACGTAAATACGCGAGATTTATGCGTTTCGAGCCGCCAAACAAGCTCCCATCGAATGCAAAGTCGCTTTATATCGAAATCGAACATTAGCCTTTTGCTTTGGCTGTAGGTGTTTCAGCTCGTAATATTAGATCAAAAAGCCTTAGTTTTATGCAAATACGCAAGATTCATGCGTTTCGAGCCGCCAAACAAGCCCCCATCGAATGCAAAGTCGCTTTATATCGAAATCGAACATTAGCCTTTTGCTTTGGCTGTAGGTGTTCCAGCTCGTAATATTAGATCAAAAAGCCTTAGTTTTACGTAAATACGGAAAATTTTTGCATTTCGAGCTGCCAAACAAGCCCCCATCGAATGCAAAGTCGCTTTATATCGAAATCGAACATTAGCGTTTTGCTTTGGCTGTAGGTGATCCAGCAAGTAATATTAGATCAAAAAGCCTTAGTTTTATGCATATACGCAAGATTCATGCGTTTCGAGCCGCCAAACAAGGCCCCATCGAATGCAAAGTCGCTTTATATCGAAATCGAACATTAGCGTTTTGCTTCGGCTGTAGGTGATCCAGCAAGTAATATTAGATCAAAAAGCCTTAGTTTTATGTAAATACGCAAGATTCATGCGTTTCGAGCCGCCAAACAAGGCCCCATCGAATGCAAATTCGCTTTATATCGAAATCGAACATTAGCCTTTTGCTTCGGCTGTAGGCGTTCCAGCTCGTAATATGAGATCAAAAAGCCTTAGTTTTATATAAATACGCAAGATTCATGCGTTTCAAGCTGCCAAACAAGCCCTCATCGAATGCAAATTCGCTTTATATCGAAATCGATCATTAGCGTTTTGCATCGGTTGTCGGTATTCCAGCTCGTAATATGAGATAGAAAAGCCTTAGTTTTATGCAAATACGCAAGATTCATGCGTTTCGAGCCGCCAAACAAGGCCCCATCGAATGCAAAGTCGCTTTATATCGAAATCGAACATTAGCGTTTTGCTTTGGCTGTAGGTGATCCAGCTCGTAATATTAGATGAAAAAGCCTTAGTTTTATGCAAATACGCAAGATTCATGCGTTTCGAGCCGCCAAACAAGCCCCCATCGAATGCAAAGTCGCTTTATATCGAAATCGAACATTATCGTTTTGCTTCGGCTGTAGGCGTTCCAGCTCGTAATATGAGATCAAAAAGCCTTAGTTCTACGTAATTACGCAAGATTCATGCGTTTCGAGCCACCAAACAAGCCCCCATCGAATGCAAATTCGCTTTATATCGAAATCGAACATTAGCGTTTTGCTTTGGCTGTAGGTGATCCAGCTCGTAATATTAGATGAAAAAGACTTAGTTTTATGCAAATACGCAAGATTCATGCGTTTCGAGCCGCCAAACAAGCCCCCACCGAATGCAAATTCGCTTTAAATCGAAATCGAACACTTGCGTTTTGCGTTGGCTGTAGGCGTTCCGGCTCGTAATAAGACATAGAAAAGCCTTAGTTTTACGTAAAAACGCGAGATTTATGCGTTTCGAGCCGCCAAACAAGCTCCCATCGAATGCAAAGTCGCTTTATATCGAAATCGAACATTAGCCTTTTGCTTTGGCTGTAGGTGTTTCAGCTCGTAATATTAGATCAAAAAGCCTTAGTTTTATGCAATTACGCAAGATTCATGCGTTTCGAGCCGCCAAACAAGCCCCCATCGAATGCAAAGTCGCTTTATATCGAAATCGAACATTAGCCTTTTGCTTTGGCTGTAGGTGTTCCAGCTCGTAATATTAGATCAAAAAGCCTTAGTTTTATGCAAATACGCAAGATTCATGCGTTTCGAGCCGCCAAACAAGCCCCCATCGAATGCAAAGTCGCTTTATATCGAAATCGATCATTAGCGTTTTGCATCGGTTGTCGGTATTCCAGCTCGTAATATGAGATAGAAAAGCCTTAGTTTTATGCAAATACGCAAGATTCATGCGTTTCGAGCCGCCAAACAAGGCCCCATCGAATGCAAAGTCGCTTTATATCGAAATCGAACATTAGCGTTTTGCTTTGGCTGTAGGTGATCCAGCTCGTAATATTAGATGAAAAAGCCTTAGTTTTATGCAAATACGCAAGATTCATGCGTTTCGAGCCGCCAAACAAGCCCCCATCGAATGCAAAGTCGCTTTATATCGAAATCGAACATTAGCGTTTTGCTTCGGCTGTAGGCGTTCCAGCTCGTAATATGAGATCAAAATCCTTAGTTCTACGTAATTACGCAAGATTCATGCGGTTCGAGCCACCAAACAAGCCCCCATCGAATGCAAATTCGCTTTATATCGAAATCGAACATTAGCGTTTTGCTTTGGCTGTAGGTGATCCAGCTCGTAATATTAGATGAAAAAGACTTAGTTTTATGCAAATACGCAAGATTCATGCGTTTCGAGCCGCCAAACAAGCCCCCATCGAATGCAAAGTCGCTTTATATCGAAATCGAACATTAGCGTTTTGCTTCGGCTGTAGGTGTTCCAGCTCGTAATATGAGATCAAAAAGCCTTAGTTTTACGTAAATACGCAAGATTTTTGCATTTCGAGCTGCCAAACAAGCCTTCATCGAATGCAAATTCGCTTTATATCGAAATCGAACATTAGCGTTTTGCATCGGTTGTAGGTATTCCAGCTCGTAATATGAGATAGAAAAGCCTTAGTTTTACGTAGTTACGCAAGATTCATGCGTTTCGAGCTCCCAATCAAGCCCGCATCGAATGCAAAGTCGCTTTATATCGAAATCGAACATTAGCGTTTTGCTTCGGCTGTAGGCGTTCCAGCTCGTAATATGAGATCAAAAAGCCTTAGTTTTACGTAATTACGCAAGATTCATGCGTTTCGAGCCACCAAACAAGCACCCATCGAATGCAAATTCGCTTTATATCGTAATCGAACATTAGCCTTTTGCTTTAGCTGTAGGTGTTCCAGCTCGTAATATTAGATCAAAAAGCCTTAGTTTTATGCAAATACGCAAGATTCATGCGTTTCGAGCCGCCAAACAAGCCCCCATCGAATGCAAAGTCGCTTTATATCGAAACCGAACATTAGCGTTTTGCTTCGGCTGTAGGCGTTCCAGCTCGTAATATGAGATCAAAAAGCCTTAGTTTTACGTAATTACGCAAGATTCATGCGTTTCGAGCCGCCAAACAAGCCCCCATCGAATGCAAATTCGCTTTATATCGAAATCGAACATAAGCGTTTTGCTTTAGCTGTAGGTCTTCCAACTCGTAATATTAGATCAAAAAGCCTTCGTTTTATATAAATACGCAAGATTCATGCGTTTCGAGCCGCCAAACAAGCCCCCACCGAATGCAAATTCGCTTTAAATCGAAGTCGAACACTTGCGTTTTGCGTTGGCTGTAGGCGTTCCGGCTCGTAATAAGACATAGAAAAGCCTTAGTTTTACGTAAATACGCGAGATTTATGCGTTTCGAGCCGCCAAACAAGCTCCCATCGAATGCAAAGTCGCTTTATATCGAAATCGAACATTAGCCTTTTGCTTTGGCTGTAGGTGTTTCAGCTCGTAATATTAGATCAAAAAGCCTTAGTTTTATGCAAATACGCAAGATTCATGCGTTTCGAGCCGCCAAACAAGCCCCCATCGAATGCAAAGTCGCTTTATATCGAAATCGAACATTAGCCTTTTGCTTTGGCTGTAGGTGTTCCAGCTCGTAATATTAGATCAAAAAGCCTTAGTTTTACGTAAATACGGAAAATTTTTGCATTTCGAGCTGCCAAACAAGCCCCCATCGAATGCAAAGTCGCTTTATATCGAAATCGAACATTAGCGTTTTGCTTTGGCTGTAGGTGATCCAGCAAGTAATATTAGATCAAAAAGCCTTAGTTTTATGCAAATACGCAAGATTCATGCGTTTCGAGCCGCCAAACAAGGCCCCATCGAATGCAAAGTCGCTTTATATCGAAATCGAACATTAGCGTTTTGCTTCGGCTGTAGGTGTTCCAGCTCGTAATATTAGATCAAAAAGCCTTAGTTTTATGCAAATACGCAAGATTCATGCGTTTCGAGCCGCCAAACAAGCCCCCATCGAATGCAAAGTCGCTTTATATCGAAATCGAACATTAGCGTTTTGCTTCGGCTGTAGGTGTTCCAGCTCGTAATATGAGATCAAAAAGCCTTAGTTTTACGTAAATACGCAAGATTTTTGCATTTCGAGCTGCCAAACAAGCCCCCATCGAATGCAAAGTCGCTTTATATCGAAATCGAACATTAGCGTTTTGCTTTGGCTGTAGGTGATCCAGCAAGTAATATTAGATCAAAAAGCCTTAGTTTTATGCAAATACGCAAGATTCATGCGTTTCGAGCCGCCAAACAAGGCCCCATCGAATGCAAAGTCGCTTTATATCGAAATCGAACATTAGCGTTTTGCTTTGGCTGTAGGTGATCCAGCTCGTAATATTAGATGAAAAAGCCTTAGTTTTATGCAAATACGCAAGATTCATGCGTTTCGAGCCGCCAAACAAGCCCCCATCGAATGCAAAGTCGCTTTATATCGAAATCGAACATTAGCCTTTTGCTTCGGCTGTAGGCGTTCCAGCTCGTAATATGAGATCAAAAAGCCTTAGTTTTACGTAAATACGCAGGATTCATGCGTTTCGAGCCACCAAACAAGCACCCATCGAATGCAAATTCGCTTTATATCGAAATCGAACATTAGCGTTTTGCTTTGGCTGTAGGTGATCCAGCTCGTAATATTAGATGAAAAAGCCTTAGTTTTATGCAAATACGCAAGATTCATGCGTTTCGAGCCGCCAAACAAGCCCCCATCGAATGCAAAGTCGCTTTAAATCGAAATCGAACACTTGCGTTTTGCGTTGGCTGTAGGCGTTCCGGCTCGTAATAAGACATAGAAAAGCCTTAGTTTTACGTAAAAACGCGAGATTTATGCGTTTCGAGCCGCCAAACAAGCTCCCATCGAATGCAAAGTCGCTTTATATCGAAATCGAACATTAGCGTTTTGCTTCAGCTGTAGGTGTTCCAGCTCGTAATATGAGATCAAAAAGCCTTAGTTTTACGTAAATACGCAAGATTTTTGCATTTCGAGCTGCCAAACAAGCCCCCATCGAATGCAAAGTCGCTTTATATCGAAATCGAACATTAGCGTTTTGCTTTGGCTGTAGGTGATCCAGCAAGTAATATTAGATCAAAAAGCCTTAGTTTTATGCAAATACGCAAGATTCATGCGTTTCGAGCCGCCAAACAAGGCCCCATCGAATGCAAAGTCGCTTTATATCGAAATCGAACATTAGCGTTTTGCTTTGGCTGTAGGTGATCCAGCTCGTAATATTAGATGAAAAAGCCTTAGTTTTATGCAAATACGCAAGATTCATGCGTTTCGAGCCGCCAAACAAGCCCCCACCGAATGCAAATTCGCTTTAAATCGAAATCGAACACTTGCGTTTTGCGTTGGCTGTAGGCGTTCCGGCTCGTAATAAGACATAGAAAAGCCTTAGTTTTACGTAAAAACGCGAGATTTATGCGTTTCGAGCCGCCAAACAAGCTCCCATCGAATGCAAAGTCGCTTTATATCGAAATCGAACATTAGCCTTTTGCTTTGGCTGTAGGTGTTTCAGCTCGTAATATTAGATCAAAAAGCCTTAGTTTTATGCAAATACGCAAGATTCATGCGTTTCGAGCCGCCAAACAAGCCCCCATCGAATGCAAAGTCGCTTTATATCGAAATCGAACATTAGCCTTTTGCTTTGGCTGTAGGTGTTCCAGATCGTAATATTAGATCAAAAAGCCTTAGTTTTATGCAAATACGCAAGATTCATGCGTTTCGAGCCGCCAAACAAGCCCCCATCGAATGCAAAGTCGCTTTATATCGAAATCGATCATTAGCGTTTTGCATCGGTTGTCGGTATTCCAGCTCGTAATATGAGATAGAAAAGCCTTAGTTTTATGCAAATACGCAAGATTCATGCGTTTCGAGCCGCCAAACAAGGCCCCATCGAATGCAAAGTCGCTTTATATCGAAATCGAACATTAGCGTTTTGCTTTGGCTGTAGGTGATCCAGCTCGTAATATTAGATGAAAAAGCCTTAGTTTTATGCAAATACGCAAGATTCATGCGTTTCGAGCCGCCAAACAAGCCCCCATCGAATGCAAAGTCGCTTTATATCGAAATCGAACATTAGCGTTTTGCTTCGGCTGTAGGCGTTCCAGCTCGTAATATGAGATCAAAAAGCCTTAGTTCTACGTAATTACGCAAGATTCATGCGGTTCGAGCCACCAAACAAGCCCCCATCGAATGCAAATTCGCTTTATATCGAAATCGAACATTAGCGTTTTGCTTTGGCTGTAGGTGATCCAGCTCGTAATATTAGATGAAAAAGACTTAGTTTTATGCAAATACGCAAGATTCATGCGTTTCGAGCCGCCAAACAAGCCCCCATCGAATGCAAAGTCGCTTTATATCGAAAACGAACATTAGCCTTTTGCTTCGGCTGTAGGTGTTCCAGCTCGTAATATTTGATCAAAAAGCCTTAGTTTTATGCAAATACGCAAGATTCATGCGTTTCCAGCCGCCAAACAAGCCCCCATCGAATGCAAAGTCGCTTTATATCGAAATCGAACATTAGCGTTTTGCTTCGGCTGTAGGTGTTCCAGCTCGTAATATGAGATCAAAAAGCCTTAGTTTTACGTAAATACGCAAGATTTTTGCATTTCGAGCTGCCAAACAAGCCCTCATCGAATGCAAATTCGCTTTATATCGAAATCGAACATTAGCGTTTTGCATCGGTTGTAGGTATTCCAGCTCGTAATATGAGATAGAAAAGCCTTAGTTTTACGTAGTTACGCAAGATTCATGCGTTTCGAGCTCCCAATCAAGCCCCCATCGAATGCAAAGTCGCTTTATATCGAAATCGAACATTAGCGTTTTGCTTCGGCTGTAGGCGTTCCAGCTCGTAATATGAGATCAAAAAGCCTTAGTTTTACGTAATTACGCAAGATTCATGCGTTTCGAGCCACCAAACAAGCACCCATCGAATGCAAATTCGCTTTATATCGTAATCGAACATTAGCCTTTTGCTTTAGCTGTAGGTGTTCCAGCTCGTAATATTAGATCAAAAAGCCTTAGTTTTATGCAAATACGCAAGATTCATGCGTTTCGAGCCGCCAAACAAGCCCCCATCGAATGCAAAGTCGCTTTATATCGAAACCGAACATTAGCGTTTTGCTTCGGCTGTAGGCGTTCCAGCTCGTAATATGAGATCAAAAAGCCTTAGTTTTACGTAATTACGCAAGATTCATGCGTTTCGAGCCGCCAAACAAGCCCCCATCGAATGCAAATTCGCTTTATATCGAAATCGAACATAAGCGTTTTGCTTTAGCTGTAGGTCTTCCAACTCGTAATATTAGATCAAAAAGCCTTCGTTTTATATAAATACGCAAGATTCATGCGTTTCGAGCCGCCAAACAAGCCCCCACCGAATGCAAATTCGCTTTAAATCGAAATCGAACACTTGCGTTTTGCGTTGGCTGTAGGCGTTCCGGCTCGTAATAAGACATAGAAAAGCCTTAGTTTTACGTAAATACGCGAGATTTATGCGTTTCGAGCCGCCAAACAAGCTCCCATCGAATGCAAAGTCGCTTTATATCGAAATCGAACATTAGCCTTTTGCTTTGGCTGTAGGTGTTTCAGCTCGTAATATTAGATCAAAAAGCCTTAGTTTTATGCAAATACGCAAGATTCATGCGTTTCGAGCCGCCAAACAAGCCCCCATCGAATGCAAAGTCGCTTTATATCGAAATCGAACATTAGCCTTTTGCTTTGGCTGTAGGTGTTCCAGCTCGTAATATTAGATCAAAAAGCCTTAGTTTTACGTAAATACGGAAAATTTTTGCATTTCGAGCTGCCAAACAAGCCCCCATCGAATGCAAAGTCGCTTTATATCGAAATCGAACATTAGCGTTTTGCTTTGGCTGTAGGTGATCCAGCAAGTAATATTAGATCAAAAAGCCTTAGTTTTATGCATATACGCAAGATTCATGCGTTTCGAGCCGCCAAACAAGGCCCCATCGAATGCAAAGTCGCTTTATATCGAAATCGAACATTAGCGTTTTGCTTCGGCTGTAGGTGTTCCAGCTCGTAATATGAGATCAAAAAGCCTTAGTTTTACGTAAATACGCAAGATTTTTGCATTTCGAGCTGCCAAACAAGCCCCCATCGAATGCAAAGTCGCTTTATATCGAAATCGAACATTAGCGTTTTGCTTTGGCTGTAGGTGATCCAGCAAGTAATATTAGATCAAAAAGCCTTAGTTTTATGCAAATACGCAAGATTCATGCGTTTCGAGCCGCCAAACAAGGCCCCATCGAATGCAAAGTCACTTTATATCGAAATTGAACATTAGCGTTTTGCTTTGGCTGTAGGTGATCCAGCTCGTAATATTAGATGAAAAAGCCTTAGTTTTATGCAAATACGCAAGATTCATGCGTTTCGAGCCGCCAAACAAGCCCCCATCGAATGCAAAGTCGCTTTATATCGAAATCGAACATTAGCCTTTTGCTTCGGCTGTAGGCGTTCCAGCTCGTAATATGAGATCAAAAAGCCTTAGTTTTACGTAAATACGCAGGATTCATGCGTTTCGAGCCACCAAACAAGCACCCATCGAATGCAAATTCGCTTTATATCGAAATCGAACATTAGCGTTTTGCTTTGGCTGTAGGTGATCCAGCTCGTAATATTAGATGAAAAAGCCTTAGTTTTATGCAAATACGCAAGATTCATGCGTTTCGAGCCGCCAAACAAGCCCCCATCGAATGCAAAGTCGCTTTAAATCGAAATCGAACACTTGCGTTTTGCGTTGGCTGTAGGCGTTCCGGCTCGTAATAAGACATAGAAAAGCCTTAGTTTTACGTAAAAACGCGAGATTTATGCGTTTCGAGCCGCCAAACAAGCTCCCATCGAATGCAAAGTCGCTTTATATCGAAATCGAACATTAGCGTTTTGCTTCAGCTGTAGGTGTTCCAGCTCGTAATATGAGATCAAAAAGCCTTAGTTTTACGTAAATACGCAAGATTTTTGCATTTCGAGCTGCCAAACAAGCCCCCATCGAATGCAAAGTCGCTTTATATCGAAATCGAACATTAGCGTTTTGCTTTGGCTGTAGGTGATCCAGCAAGTAATATTAGATCAAAAAGCCTTAGTTTTATGCAAATACGCAAGATTCATGCGTTTCGAGCCGCCAAACAAGGCCCCATCGAATGCAAAGTCGCTTTATATCGAAATCGAACATTAGCGTTTTGCTTTGGCTTTAGGTGATCCAGCTCGTAATATTAGATGAAAAAGCCTTAGTTTTATGCAAATACGCAAGATTCATGCGTTTCGAGCCGCCAAACAAGCCCCCACCGAATGCAAATTCGCTTTAAATCGAAATCGAACACTTGCGTTTTGCGTTGGCTGTAGGCGTTCCGGCTCGTAATAAGACATAGAAAAGCCTTAGTTTTACGTAAAAACGCGAGATTTATGCGTTTCGAGCCGCCAAACAAGCTCCCATCGAATGCAAAGTCGCTTTATATCGAAATCGAACATTAGCCTTTTGCTTTGGCTGTAGGTGTTTCAGCTCGTAATATTAGATCAAAAAGCCTTAGTTTTATGCAAATACGCAAGATTCATGCGTTTCGAGCCGCCAAACAAGCCCCCATCGAATGCAAAGTCGCTTTATATCGAAATCGAACATTAGCCTTTTGCTTTGGCTGTAGGTGTTCCAGATCGTAATATTAGATCAAAAAGCCTTAGTTTTATGCAAATACGCAAGATTCATGCGTTTCGAGCCGCCAAACAAGCCCCCATCGAATGCAAAGTCGCTTTATATCGAAATCGATCATTAGCGTTTTGCATCGGTTGTCGGTATTCCAGCTCGTAATATGAGATAGAAAAGCCTTAGTTTTATGCAAATACGCAAGATTCATGCGTTTCGAGCCGCCAAACAAGGCCCCATCGAATGCAAAGTCGCTTTATATCGAAATCGAACATTAGCGTTTTGCTTTGGCTGTAGGTGATCCAGCTCGTAATATTAGATGAAAAAGCCTTAGTTTTATGCAAATACGCAAGATTCATGCGTTTCGAGCCGCCAAACAAGCCCCCATCGAATGCAAAGTCGCTTTATATCGAAATCGAACATTAGCGTTTTGCTTCGGCTGTAGGCGTTCCAGCTCGTAATATGAGATCAAAAAGCCTTAGTTCTACGTAATTACGCAAGATTCATGCGGTTCGAGCCACCAAACAAGCCCCCATCGAATGCAAATTCGCTTTATATCGAAATCGAACATTAGCGTTTTGCTTTGGCTGTAGGTGATCCAGCTCGTAATATTAGATGAAAAAGACTTAGTTTTATGCAAATACGCAAGATTCATGCGTTTCGAGCCGCCAAACAAGCCCCCATCGAATGCAAAGTCGCTTTATATCGAAAACGAACATTAGCCTTTTGCTTCGGCTGTAGGTGTTCCAGCTCGTAATATTTGATCAAAAAGCCTTAGTTTTATGCAAATACGCAAGATTCATGCGTTTCCAGCCGCCAAACAAGCCCCCATCGAATGCAAAGTCGCTTTATATCGAAATCGAACATTAGCGTTTTGCTTCGGCTGTAGGTGTTCCAGCTCGTAATATGAGATCAAAAAGCCTTAGTTTTACGTAAATACGCAAGATTTTTGCATTTCGAGCTGCCAAACAAGCCCTCATCGAATGCAAATTCGCTTTATATCGAAATCGAACATTAGCGTTTTGCATCGGTTGTAGGTATTCCAGCTCGTAATATGAGATAGAAAAGCCTTAGTTTTACGTAGTTACGCAAGATTCATGCGTTTCGAGCTCCCAATCAAGCCCCCATCGAATGCAAAGTCGCTTTATATCGAAATCGAACATTAGCGTTTTGCTTCGGCTGTAGGCGTTCCAGCTCGTAATATGAGATCAAAAAGCCTTAGTTTTACGTAATTACGCAAGATTCATGCGTTTCGAGCCACCAAACAAGCACCCATCGAATGCAAATTCGCTTTATATCGTAATCGAACATTAGCCTTTTGCTTTAGCTGTAGGTGTTCCAGCTCGTAATATTAGATCAAAAAGCCTTAGTTTTATGCAAATACGCAAGATTCATGCGTTTCGAGCCGCCAAACAAGCCCCCATCGAATGCAAAGTCGCTTTATATCGAAATCGAACATTAGCCTTTTGCTTCGGCTGTAGGCGTTCCAGCTCGTAATATGAGATCAAAAAGCCTTAATTTTACGTAAATACGCAGGATTCATGCGTTTCGAGCCACCAAACAAGCACCCATCGAATGCAAATTCGCTTTATATCGAAATCGAACATTAGCGTTTTGCTTTGGCTGTAGGTGATCCAGCTCGTAATATTAGATGAAAAAGCCTTAGTTTTATGCAAATACGCAAGATTCATGCGTTTCGAGCCGCCAAACAAGCCCCCATCGAATGCAAAGTCGCTTTAAATCGAAATCGAACACTTGCGTTTTGCGTTGGCTGTAGGCGTTCCGGCTCGTAATAAGACATAGAAAAGCCTTAGTTTTACGTAAAAACGCGAGATTTATGCGTTTCGAGCCGCCAAACAAGCTCCCATCGAATGCAAAGTCGCTTTATATCGAAATCGAACATTAGCGTTTTGCTTCAGCTGTAGGTGTTCCAGCTCGTAATATGAGATCAAAAAGCCTTAGTTTTACGTAAATACGCAAGATTTTTGCATTTCGAGCTGCCAAACAAGCCCGCATCGAATGCAAAGTCGCTTTATATCGAAATCGAACATTAGCGTTTTGCTTTGGCTGTAGGTGATCCAGCAAGTAATATTAGATCAAAAAGCCTTAGTTTTATGCAAATACGCAAGATTCATGCGTTTCGAGCCGCCAAACAAGGCCCCATCGAATGCAAAGTCGCTTTATATCGAAATCGAACATTAGCGTTTTGCTTTGGCTGTAGGTGATCCAGCTCGTAATATTAGATGAAAAAGCCTTAGTTTTATGCAAATACGCAAGATTCATGCGTTTCGAGCCGCCAAACAAGCCCCCACCGAATGCAAATTCGCTTTAAATCGAAATCGAACACTTGCGTTTTGCGTTGGCTGTAGGCGTTCCGGCTCGTAATAAGACATAGAAAAGCCTTAGTTTTACGTAAAAACGCGAGATTTATGCGTTTCGAGCCGCCAAACAAGCTCCCATCGAATGCAAAGTCGCTTTATATCGAAATCGAACATTAGCCTTTTGCTTTGGCTGTAGGTGTTTCAGCTCGTAATATTAGATCAAAAAGCCTTAGTTTTATGCAAATACGCAAGATTCATGCGTTTCGAGCCGCCAAACAAGCCCCCATCGAATGCAAAGTCGCTTTATATCGAAATCGAACATTAGCGTTTTGCTTTGGCTGTAGGTGATCCAGCTCGTAATATTATTTGAAAAAGCCTTAGTTTTATGCAAATACGCAAGATTCATGCGTTTCGAGCCGCCAAACAAGCCCCCATCGAATGCAAAGTCGCTTTATATCGAAATCGAACATTAGCGTTTTGCTTCGGCTGTAGGCGTTCCAGCTCGTAATATGAGATCAAAAAGCCTTAGTTCTACGTAATTACGCAAGATTCATGCGGTTCGAGCCACCAAACAAGCCCCCATCGAATGCAAATTCGCTTTATATCGAAATCGAACATTAGCGTTTTGCTTTGGCTGTAGGTGATCCAGCTCGTAATATTAGATGAAAAAGACTTAGTTTTATGCAAATACGCAAGATTCATGCGTTTCGAGCCGCCAAACAAGCCCCCATCGAATGCAAAGTCGCTTTATATCGAAAACGAACATTAGCCTTTTGCTTCGGCTGTAGGTGTTCCAGCTCGTAATATTTGATCAAAAAGCCTTAGTTTTATGCAAATACGCAAGATTCATGCGTTTCCAGCCGCCAAACAAGCCCCCATCGAATGCAAAGTCGCTTTATATCGAAATCGAACATTAGCGTTTTGCTTCGGCTGTAGGTGTTCCAGCTCGTAATATGAGATCAAAAAGCCTTAGTTTTACGTAAATACGCAAGATTTTTGCATTTCGAGCTGCCAAACAAGCCCTCATCGAATGCAAATTCGCTTTATATCGAAATCGAACATTAGCGTTTTGCATCGGTTGTAGGTATTCCAGCTCGTAATATGAGATAGAAAAGCCTTAGTTTTACGTAGTTACGCAAGATTCATGCGTTTCGAGCTCCCAATCAAGCCCCCATCGAATGCAAAGTCGCTTTATATCGAAATCGAACATTAGCGTTTTGCTTCGGCTGTAGGCGTTCCAGCTCGTAATATGAGATCAAAAAGCCTTAGTTTTACGTAATTACGCAAGATTCATGCGTTTCGAGCCACCAAACAAGCACCCATCGAATGCAAATTCGCTTTATATCGTAATCGAACATTAGCCTTTTGCTTTAGCTGTAGGTGTTCCAGCTCGTAATATTAGATCAAAAAGCCTTAGTTTTATGCAAATACGCAAGATTCATGCGTTTCGAGCCGCCAAACAAGCCCCCATCGAATGCAAAGTTGCTTTATATCGAAACCGAACATTAGCGTTTTGCTTCGGCTGTAGGCGTTCCAGCTCGTAATATGAGATCAAAAAGCCTTAGTTTTACGTAATTACGCAAGATTCATGCGTTTCGAGCCGCCAAACAAGCCCCCATCGAATGCAAATTCGCTTTATATCGAAATCGAACATAAGCGTTTTGCTTTAGCTGTAGGTCTTCCAACTCGTAATATTAGATCAAAAAGCCTTCGTTTTATATAAATACGCAAGATTCATGCGTTTCGAGCCGCCAAACAAGCCCCCACCGAATGCAAATTCGCTTTAAATCGAAATCGAACACTTGCGTTTTGCGTTGGCTGTAGGCGTTCCGGCTCGTAATAAGACATAGAAAAGCCTTAGTTTTACGTAAATACGCGAGATTTATGCGTTTCGAGCCGCCAAACAAGCTCCCATCGAATGCAAAGTCGCTTTATATCGAAATCGAACATTAGCGTTTTGCTTCAGCTGTAGGTGTTCCAGCTCGTAATATGAGATCAAAAAGCCTTAGTTTTACGTAAATACGCAAGATTTTTGCATTTCGAGCTGCCAAACAAGCCCCCATCGAATGCAAAGTCGCTTTATATCGAAATCGAACATTAGCGTTTTGCTTTGGCTGTAGGTGATCCAGCAAGTAATATTAGATCAAAAAGCCTTAGTTTTATGCAAATACGCAAGATTCATGCGTTTCGAGCCGCCAAACAAGGCCCCATCGAATGCAAAGTCGCTTTATATCGAAATCGAACATTAGCGTTTTGCTTTGGCTGTAGGTGATCCAGCTCGTAATATTAGATGAAAAAGCCTTAGTTTTATGCAAATACGCAAGATTCATGCGTTTCGAGCCGCCAAACAAGCCCCCACCGAATGCAAATTCGCTTTAAATCGAAATCGAACACTTGCGTTTTGCGTTGGCTGTAGGCGTTCCGGCTCGTAATAAGACATAGAAAAGCCTTAGTTTTACGTAAAAACGCGAGATTTATGCGTTTCGAGCCGCCAAACAAGCTCCCATCGAATGCAAAGTCGCTTTATATCGAAATCGAACATTAGCCTTTTGCTTTGGCTGTAGGTGTTTCAGCTCGTAATATTAGATCAAAAAGCCTTAGTTTTATGCAAATACGCAAGATTC